>JAOWCC010000853.1:1384804-1889066 GCA_030867875.1 Actinernus sp. WN-2022 | reverse complement strand
AAACTTTGAAACTGCTAACGAATTTTCGATCACGACTCATATCAGCTGTGTTAATAATGCCGAGCTTGAGGGCCGAATTCAGCGAACGATATATCTACTGACTTATAGTAGGGCCGACACTGAGAAATTTCCCAACAGAGAAAGCTTTGCCCAAGCCGTTATCGAAGGATGGGAGCAAAATAACAACAAGGTTATTCAATGGCTGGTTTCTTTAGAGGTTCACGCAGAGCTTGAAGTGCCAAATCTGGAAACGAATCGCTACCACTATCACATGGCTCTGATGTTAAAGACGAAATCAAGGTGGTTGTATGTAAAAAGATATCTATCGTAGTCGAAAACAAATAATAAAATGCAAAAGCAACAGTTGTAACGGACTCACTGTACTTTTAGCGCGCGTGACAGTAGCCGGAAGTGATCATCTCTACAATTCTCCGTTCATTTCTCCAACACAAAACGATGATTTCTGCCTGTAATTGCAAGCCTCAGCCAAGAAAACTTGCTCTATAGTATGAGTTTTGGACGCTGAACACGATGAACTGAGTACTTTGTGTGATACAGGCTTTCAAGTTAGAGTTTGCTCATTTCTCCCCTCATTGTAAATAAAACTCCATCTAAAATTTGAATTTATTAACCGTTACAACGGAGAAATGTTCAAACCAGCATTTCGGCGCATCTTATGTACTTCTAGAACGCTTTATATGACACAACTTAAACAGTATATATGTTATGAAAACGTTTTAACAGTATAAGTGCATGGAAATACGTCTAAATAAGTGACTTTGCATGGAGAAATGGAGAGGAGAAATGCCGATGGAAAACAACAGCTTATGCTGTTGTGTGACTGCTGCCGTGACACGGCTGAAATGCAGGGCCGAATGGGGAAAAAGGCCAACAAGCCATAGCAATAGTTCTGGAACGGATTAACATTTTATAAACTGTGTTATTTGTTATATATTAGACAGGAGTGGGTTATGAATAAATTTGTAAGAGCAGGCTCGATCGGCCGAGTCCGAGAACAGTTTTACACTACGCTCAGTGGGTAACGTAACGGTTACAGTTACCACGAATAAATCGGCAGTGACAGTTCTCAGGATATGCAACCGTTGTTGTCCTTTTCCATCTCTAGTATCTGGTCCTATGTCCCTTCTGTTCTACAACAGTCTGCAATCTTTTTGGCATGCTTTCAACAGCGTTGTCAACGAACTGTAGTGGGATATTATTCAGATGCCGGGATACACGAGCTTTGAATTGCTCGAACGACTCGCGCGTAATTTTCTGTTTGATAGCGTCTTTCTCTAAAGATGACTTAATTATGTTGAAACAATTCTCTATCGGATTGAGATCAGCACTGCGAGGCGGAATCCGGTGGAATTCTGTTTCTATACTGAGTAGCTATATATAGATTGAAGGGCTTTGTGAAACACGCATGCTTCTAGACTGATGAAACAATTTGAACATTTGATGAAACGCAAATGCTGCACCGGAATTAATACTGAAAACAGTAGAAACGGATACATATACAGCATAAACGAATCCCTTTTATCCAATTTTTTGAGCATTGAGTGTGATCACTGAACCTAACTGTTCGAAAACAATTAAGTAAAATATTTGGATACGCCCTCGGATATTATTTTACCCGGGGTATCGGGCTTTTTCATCAAATTTGCATTGACAAGCGCATCCGTATTCCCACCAAGTGCTTATTGCCCCCTCTCGTTTTGAGCTGTTTTCGTTAAATTCCCTGGACGTTATTAACAATTATACCATGTGAGCTACCTAAAATCTCGCCTCAGACAACCTTCGCCATTTAAGTACGGACCGCCCGACAAAATAAGGCTATTCCGAACACTGAACGAACTCCTCTGACACATCACGGGCATTTTTTATGACTTCGCTTGTCCCCCCTCCCCTTTCACAATGTTGGGATAGAAAGGCAACATTTCGGTCTTCTCGAAAACCAACATTGAAATGGGGGAGGGGGATTGTGTTAAAAATAGCCGGAAATTGCTGAAGAGGTCCGACTTAAATGGCAGGGGTTGTCTGAGCGAACGGCACCCACGTCCAGGGCATTTAATTAGCTTCAGTAGATTGTGCCAGCTTTTTTGAGCCGTCTTTGTCTCTAAATGGGCACCAAATGAAATTCTTAATATGACCATACATACAGTGACGTCATACCTATATGACGTCATAAAAGTAGGGGGGAGGGGTGGCGTGCATATGAAAACAAATATAGAATTACGGCTTTAAAAAATAAAATTCTAAAATTAAATACATTTTTACTAAATTTATTAATACCGATACACATTTACGATTTCAAAGTCACAATAGCTTGTGAATATTCATTTTTTAAAGCCGTGCATGTGCGAAACTTTGAAACTGCTAACGAATTTTCGATCACGCAGAGTCATATCAGCTGTGTTAATAATGCCGAGCTTGAGGGCCGAATTCAGCGAACGATATATCTACTGACTTATAGTAGGGCCGACACTGAGAAATTTCCCAACAGAGAAAGCTTTGCCCAAGCCGTTATCGAAGGATGGGAGCAAAATAACAACAAGGTTATTCAATGGCTGGTTTCTTTAGAGGTTCACGCAGAGCTTGAAGTGCCAAATCTGGAAACGAATCGCTACCACTATCACATGGCTCTGATGTTAAAGACGAAATCAAGGTGGTTGTATGTAAAAAGATATCTATCGTAGTCGAAAACAAATAATAAAATGCAAAAGCAACAGTTGTAACGGACTCACTGTACTTTTAGCGCGCGTGACAGTAGCCGGAAGTGATCATCTCTACAATTCTCCGTTCATTTCTCCAACACAAAACGATGATTTCTGCCTGTAATTGCAAGCCTCAGCCAAGAAAACTTGCTCTATAGTATGAGTTTTGGACGCTGAACACGATGAACTGAGTACTTTTTGTGATACAGGCTTTCAACTTAGAGTTTGCTCATTTCTCCCCTCATTGTAAATAAAACTCCATCTAAAATTTGAATTTATTAACCGTTACAACGGAGAAATGTTCAAACCAGCATTTCGGCGCATCCTATGTACTTCTAGAACGCTTTATATGACACAACTTAAACAGTATATATGTTATGAAAACGTTTTAACAGTATAAGTGCATGGAAATACGTCTAAATAAGTGACTTTGCATGGAGAAATGGAGAGGAGAAATGCCGATGGAAAACAACAGCTTATGCTGTTGTGTGACTGCTGCCGTGACACGGCTGAAATGCAGGGCCGAATGGGGAAAAAGGCCAACAAGCCATAGCAATAGTTCTGGAACGGATTAACATTTTATAAACTGTGTTATTTGTTATATATTAGACAGGAGTGGGTTATGAATAAATTTGTAAGAGCAGGCTCGATCGGCCGAGTCCGAGAACAGTTTTACACTACGCTCAGTGGGTAACGTAACGGTTACAGTTACCACGAATAAATCGGCAGTGACAGTTCTCAGGATATGCAACCGTTGTTGTCCTTTTCCATCTCTAGTATCTGGTCCTATGTCCCTTCTGTTCTACAACAGTCTGCAATCTTTTTGGCATGCTTTCAACAGCGTTGTCAACGAACTGTAGTGGGATATTATTCAGATGCCGGGATACACGAGCTTTGAATTGCTCGAACGACTCGCGCGTAATTTTCTGTTTGATAGCGTCTTTCTCTAAAGATGACTTAATTATGTTGAAACAATTCTCTATCGGATTGAGATCAGCACTGCGAGGCGGAATCCGGTGGAATTCTGTTTCTATACTGAGTAGCTATATATAGATTGAAGGGCTTTGTGAAACACGCATGCTTCTAGACTGATGAAACAATTTGAACATTTGATGAAACGCAAATGCTGCACCGGAATTAATACTGAAAACAGTAGAAACGGATACATATACAGCATAAACGAATCCCTTTTATCCAATTTTTTGAGCATTGAGTGTGATCACTGAACCTAACTGTTCGAAAACAATTAAGTAAAATATTTGGATACGCCCTCGGATATTATTTTACCCGGGGTATCGGGCTTTTTCATCAAATTTGCATTGACAAGCGCATCCGTATTCCCACCAAGTGCTTATTGCCCCCTCTCGTTTTGAGCTGTTTTCGTTAAATTCCCTGGACGTTATTAACAATTATACCATGTGAGCTACCTAAAATCTCGCCTCAGACAACCTTCGCCATTTAAGTACGGACCGCCCGACAAAATAAGGCTATTCCGAACACTGAACGAACTCCTCTGACACATCACGGGCATTTTTTATGACTTCGCTTGTCCCCCCTCCCCCTTCACAATGTTGGGATAGAAAGGCAACATTTCGGTCTTCTCGAAAACCAACATTGAAATGGGGGAGGGGGATTGTGTTAAAAATAGCCGGAAATTGCTGAAGAGGTCCGACTTAAATGGCAGGGGTTGTCTGAGCGAACGGCACCCACGTCCAGGGCATTTAATTAGCTTCAGTAGATTGTGCCAGCTTTTTTGAGCCGTCTTTGTCTCTAAATGGGCACCAAATGAAATTCTTAATATGACCATACATACAGTGACGTCATACCTATATGACGTCATAAAAGTAGGGGGGAGGGGTGGCGTGCATATGAAAACAAATATAGAATTACGGCTTTAAAAAATAAAATTCTAAAATTAAATACATTTTTACTAAATTTATTAATACCGATACACATTTACGATTTCAAAGTCACAATAGCTTGTGAATATTCATTTTTTAAAGCCGTGCATGTGCGAAACTTTGAAACTGCTAACGAATTTTCGATCACGACTCATATCAGCTGTGTTAATAATGCCGAGCTTGAGGGCCGAATTCAGCGAACGATATATCTACTGACTTATAGTAGGGCCGACACTGAGAAATTTCCCAACAGAGAAAGCTTTGCCCAAGCCGTTATCGAAGGATGGGAGCAAAATAACAACAAGGTTATTCAATGGCTGGTTTCTTTAGAGGTTCACGCAGAGCTTGAAGTGCCAAATCTGGAAACGAATCGCTACCACTATCACATGGCTCTGATGTTAAAGACGAAATCAAGGTGGTTGTATGTAAAAAGATATCTATCGTAGTCGAAAACAAATAATAAAATGCAAAAGCAACAGTTGTAACGGACTCACTGTACTTTTAGCGCGCGTGACAGTAGCCGGAAGTGATCATCTCTACAATTCTCCGTTCATTTCTCCAACACAAAACGATGATTTCTGCCTGTAATTGCAAGCCTCAGCCAAGAAAACTTGCTCTATAGTATGAGTTTTGGACGCTGAACACGATGAACTGAGTACTTTGTGTGATACAGGCTTTCAACTTAGAGTTTGCTCATTTCTCCCCTCATTGTAAATAAAACTCCATCTAAAATTTGAATTTATTAACCGTTACAACGGAGAAATGTTCAAACCAGCATTTCGGCGCATCCTATGTACTTCTAGAACGCTTTATATGACACAACTTAAACAGTATATATGTTATGAAAACGTTTTAACAGTATAAGTGCATGGAAATACGTCTAAATAAGTGACTTTGCATGGAGAAATGGAGAGGAGAAATGCCGATGGAAAACAACAGCTTATGCTGTTGTGTGACTGCTGCCGTGACACGGCTGAAATGCAGGGCCGAATGGGGAAAAAGGCCAACAAGCCATAGCAATAGTTCTGGAACGGATTAACATTTTATAAACTGTGTTATTTGTTATATATTAGACAGGAGTGGGTTATGAATAAATTTGTAAGAGCAGGCTCGATCGGCCGAGTCCGAGAACAGTTTTACACTACGCTCAGTGGGTAACGTAACGGTTACAGTTACCACGAATAAATCGGCAGTGACAGTTCTCAGGATATGCAACCGTTGTTGTCCTTTTCCATCTCTAGTATCTGGTCCTATGTCCCTTCTGTTCTACAACAGTCTGCAATCTTTTTGGCATGCTTTCAACAGCGTTGTCAACGAACTGTAGTGGGATATTATTCAGATGCCGGGATACACGAGCTTTGAATTGCTCGAACGACTCGCGCGTAATTTTCTGTTTGATAGCGTCTTTCTCTAAAGATGACTTAATTATGTTGAAACAATTCTCTATCGGATTGAGATCAGCACTGCGAGGCGGAATCCGGTGGAATTCTGTTTCTATACTGAGTAGCTATATATAGATTGAAGGGCTTTGTGAAACACGCATGCTTCTAGACTGATGAAACAATTTGAACATTTGATGAAACGCAAATGCTGCACCGGAATTAATACTGAAAACAGTAGAAACGGATACATCTACAGCATAAACGAATCCCTTTTATCCAATTTTTTGAGCATTGAGTGTGATCACTGAACCTAACTGTTCGAAAACAATTAAGTAAAATATTTGGATACGCCCTCGGATATTATTTTACCCGGGGTATCGGGCTTTTTCTTCAAATTTGCATTGACAAGCGCATCCGTATTCCCACCAAGTGCTTATTGCCCCCTCTCGTTTTGAGCTGTTTTCGTTAAATTCCCTGGACGTTATTAACAATTATACCATGTGAGCTACCTAAAATCTCGCCTCAGACAACCTTCGCCATTTAAGTACGGACCGCCCGACAAAATAAGGCTATTCCGAACACTGAACGAACTCCTCTGACACATCACGGGCATTTTTTATGACTTCGCTTGTCCCCCCTCCCCCTTCACAATGTTGGGATAGAAAGGCAACATTTCGGTCTTCTCGAAAACCAACATTGAAATGGGGGAGGGGGATTGTGTTAAAAATAGCCGGAAATTGCTGAAGAGGTCCGACTTAAATGGCAGGGGTTGTCTGAGCGAACGGCACCCACGTCCAGGGCATTTAATTAGCTTCAGTAGATTGTGCCAGCTTTTTTGAGCCGTCTTTGTCTCTAAATGGGCACCAAATGAAATTCTTAATATGACCATACATACAGTGACGTCATACCTATATGACGTCATAAAAGTAGGGGGGAGGGGTGGCGTGCATATGAAAACAAATATAGAATTACGGCTTTAAAAAATAAAATTCTAAAATTAAATACATTTTTACTAAATTTATTAATACCGATACACATTTACGATTTCAAAGTCACAATAGCTTGTGAATATTCATTTTTTAAAGCCGTGCATGTGCGAAACTTTGAAACTGCTAACGAATTTTCGATCACGACTCATATCAGCTGTGTTAATAATGCCGAGCTTGAGGGCCGAATTCAGCGAACGATATATCTACTGACTTATAGTAGGGCCGACACTGAGAAATTTCCCAACAGAGAAAGCTTTGCCCAAGCCGTTATCGAAGGATGGGAGCAAAATAACAACAAGGTTATTCAATGGCTGGTTTCTTTAGAGGTTCACGCAGAGCTTGAAGTGCCAAATCTGGAAACGAATCGCTACCACTATCACATGGCTCTGATGTTAAAGACGAAATCAAGGTGGTTGTATGTAAAAAGATATCTATCGTAGTCGAAAACAAATAATAAAATGCAAAAGCAACAGTTGTAACGGACTCACTGTACTTTTAGCGCGCGTGACAGTAGCCGGAAGTGATCATCTCTACAATTCTCCGTTCATTTCTCCAACACAAAACGATGATTTCTGCCTGTAATTGCAAGCCTCAGCCAAGAAAACTTGCTCTATAGTATGAGTTTTGGACGCTGAACACGATGAACTGAGTACTTTGTGTGATACAGGCTTTCAACTTAGAGTTTGCTCATTTCTCCCCTCATTGTAAATAAAACTCCATCTAAAATTTGAATTTATTAACCGTTACAACGGAGAAATGTTCAAACCAGCATTTCGGCGCATCCTATGTACTTCTAGAACGCTTTATATGACACAACTTAAACAGTATATATGTTATGAAAACGTTTTAACAGTATAAGTGCATGGAAATACGTCTAAATAAGTGACTTTGCATGGAGAAATGGAGAGGAGAAATGCCGATGGAAAACAACAGCTTATGCTGTTGTGTGACTGCTGCCGTGACACGGCTGAAATGCAGGGCCGAATGGGGAAAAAGGCCAACAAGCCATAGCAATAGTTCTGGAACGGATTAACATTTTATAAACTGTGTTATTTGTTATATATTAGACAGGAGTGGGTTATGAATAAATTTGTAAGAGCAGGCTCGATCGGCCGAGTCCGAGAACAGTTTTACACTACGCTCAGTGGGTAACGTAACGGTTACAGTTACCACGAATAAATCGGCAGTGACAGTTCTCAGGATATGCAACCGTTGTTGTCCTTTTCCATCTCTAGTATCTGGTCCTATGTCCCTTCTGTTCTACAACAGTCTGCAATCTTTTTGGCATGCTTTCAACAGCGTTGTCAACGAACTGTAGTGGGATATTATTCAGATGCCGGGATACACGAGCTTTGAATTGCTCGAACGACTCGCGCGTAATTTTCTGTTTGATAGCGTCTTTCTCTAAAGATGACTTAATTATGTTGAAACAATTCTCTATCGTATTGAGATCAGCACTGCGAGGCGGAATCCGGTGGAATTCTGTTTCTATACTGAGTAGCTATATATAGATTGAAGGGCTTTGTGAAACACGCATGCTTCTAGACTGATGAAACAATTTGAACATTTGATGAAACGCAAATGCTGCACCGGAATTAATACTGAAAACAGTAGAAACGGATACATCTACAGCATAAACGAATCCCTTTTATCCAATTTTTTGAGCATTGAGTGTGATCACTGAACCTAACTGTTCGAAAACAATTAAGTAAAATATTTGGATACGCCCTCGGATATTATTTTACCCGGGGTATCGGGCTTTTTCATCAAATTTGCATTGACAAGCGCATCCGTATTCCCACCAAGTGCTTATTGCCCCCTCTCGTTTTGAGCTGTTTTCGTTAAATTCCCTGGACGTTATTAACAATTATACCATGTGAGCTACCTAAAATCTCGCCTCAGACAACCTTCGCCATTTAAGTACGGACCGCCCGACAAAATAAGGCTATTCCGAACACTGAACGAACTCCTCTGACACATCACGGGCATTTTTTATGACTTCGCTTGTCCCCCCTCCCCCTTCACAATGTTGGGATAGAAAGGCAACATTTCGGTCTTCTCGAAAACCAACATTGAAATGGGGGAGGGGGATTGTGTTAAAAATAGCCGGAAATTGCTGAAGAGGTCCGACTTAAATGGCAGGGGTTGTCTGAGCGAACGGCACCCACGTCCAGGGCATTTAATTAGCTTCAGTAGATTGTGCCAGCTTTTTTGAGCCGTCTTTGTCTCTAAATGGGCACCAAATGAAATTCTTAATATGACCATACATACAGTGACGTCATACCTATATGACGTCATAAAAGTAGGGGGGAGGGGTGGCGTGCATATGAAAACAAATATAGAATTACGGCTTTAAAAAATAAAATTCTAAAATTAAATACATTTTTACTAAATTTATTAATACCGATACACATTTACGATTTCAAAGTCACAATAGCTTGTGAATATTCATTTTTTAAAGCCGTGCATGTGCGAAACTTTGAAACTGCTAACGAATTTTCGATCACGACTCATATCAGCTGTGTTAATAATGCCGAGCTTGAGGGCCGAATTCAGCGAACGATATATCTACTGACTTATAGTAGGGCCGACACTGAGAAATTTCCCAACAGAGAAAGCTTTGCCCAAGCCGTTATCGAAGGATGGGAGCAAAATAACAACAAGGTTATTCAATGGCTGGTTTCTTTAGAGGTTCACGCAGAGCTTGAAGTGCCAAATCTGGAAACGAATCGCTACCACTATCACATGGCTCTGATGTTAAAGACGAAATCAAGGTGGTTGTATGTAAAAAGATATCTATCGTAGTCGAAAACAAATAATAAAATGCAAAAGCAACAGTTGTAACGGACTCACTGTACTTTTAGCGCGCGTGACAGTAGCCGGAAGTGATCATCTCTACAATTCTCCGTTCATTTCTCCAACACAAAACGATGATTTCTGCCTGTAATTGCAAGCCTCAGCCAAGAAAACTTGCTCTATAGTATGAGTTTTGGACGCTGAACACGATGAACTGAGTACTTTGTGTGATACAGGCTTTCAACTTAGAGTTTGCTCATTTCTCCCCTCATTGTAAATAAAACTCCATCTAAAATTTGAATTTATTAACCGTTACAACGGAGAAATGTTCAAACCAGCATTTCGGCGCATCCTATGTACTTCTAGAACGCTTTATATGACACAACTTAAACAGTATATATGTTATGAAAACGTTTTAACAGTATAAGTGCATGGAAATACGTCTAAATAAGTGACTTTGCATGGAGAAATGGAGAGGAGAAATGCCGATGGAAAACAACAGCTTATGCTGTTGTGTGACTGCTGCCGTGACACGGCTGAAATGCAGGGCCGAATGGGGAAAAAGGCCAACAAGCCATAGCAATAGTTCTGGAACGGATTAACATTTTATAAACTGTGTTATTTGTTATATATTAGACAGGAGTGGGTTATGAATAAATTTGTAAGAGCAGGCTCGATCGGCCGAGTCCGAGAACAGTTTTACACTACGCTCAGTGGGTAACGTAACGGTTACAGTTACCACGAATAAATCGGCAGTGACAGTTCTCAGGATATGCAACCGTTGTTGTCCTTTTCCATCTCTAGTATCTGGTCCTATGTCCCTTCTGTTCTACAACAGTCTGCAATCTTTTTGGCATGCTTTCAACAGCGTTGTCAACGAACTGTAGTGGGATATTATTCAGATGCCGGGATACACGAGCTTTGAATTGCTCGAACGACTCGCGCGTAATTTTCTGTTTGATAGCGTCTTTCTCTAAAGATGACTTAATTATGTTGAAACAATTCTCTATCGTATTGAGATCAGCACTGCGAGGCGGAATCCGGTGGAATTCTGTTTCTATACTGAGTAGCTATATATAGATTGAAGGGCTTTGTGAAACACGCATGCTTCTAGACTGATGAAACAATTTGAACATTTGATGAAACGCAAATGCTGCACCGGAATTAATACTGAAAACAGTAGAAACGGATACATCTACAGCATAAACGAATCCCTTTTATCCAATTTTTTGAGCATTGAGTGTGATCACTGAACCTAACTGTTCGAAAACAATTAAGTAAAATATTTGGATACGCCCTCGGATATTATTTTACCCGGGGTATCGGGCTTTTTCATCAAATTTGCATTGACAAGCGCATCCGTATTCCCACCAAGTGCTTATTGCCCCCTCTCGTTTTGAGCTGTTTTCGTTAAATTCCCTGGACGTTATTAACAATTATACCATGTGAGCTACCTAAAATCTCGCCTCAGACAACCTTCGCCATTTAAGTACGGACCGCCCGACAAAATAAGGCTATTCCGAACACTGAACGAACTCCTCTGACACATCACGGGCATTTTTTATGACTTCGCTTGTCCCCCCTCCCCCTTCACAATGTTGGGATAGAAAGGCAACATTTCGGTCTTCTCGAAAACCAACATTGAAATGGGGGAGGGGGATTGTGTTAAAAATAGCCGGAAATTGCTGAAGAGGTCCGACTTAAATGGCAGGGGTTGTCTGAGCGAACGGCACCCACGTCCAGGGCATTTAATTAGCTTCAGTAGATTGTGCCAGCTTTTTTGAGCCGTCTTTGTCTCTAAATGGGCACCAAATGAAATTCTTAATATGACCATACATACAGTGACGTCATACCTATATCACGTCATAAAAGTAGGGGGGAGGGGTGGCGTGCATATGAAAACAAATATAGAATTACGGCTTTAAAAAATAAAATTCTAAAATTAAATACATTTTTACTAAATTTATTAATACCGATACACATTTACGATTTCAAAGTCACAATAGCTTGTGAATATTCATTTTTTAAAGCCGTGCATGTGCGAAACTTTGAAACTGCTAACGAATTTTCGATCACGCAGAGTCATATCAGCTGTGTTAATAATGCCGAGCTTGAGGGCCGAATTCAGCGAACGATATATCTACTGACTTATAGTAGGGCCGACACTGAGAAATTTCCCAACAGAGAAAGCTTTGCCCAAGCCGTTATCGAAGGATGGGAGCAAAATAACAACAAGGTTATTCAATGGCTGGTTTCTTTAGAGGTTCACGCAGAGCTTGAAGTGCCAAATCTGGAAACGAATCGCTACCACTATCACATGGCTCTGATGTTAAAGACGAAATCAAGGTGGTTGTATGTAAAAAGATATCTATCGTAGTCGAAAACAAATAATAAAATGCAAAAGCAACAGTTGTAACGGACTCACTGTACTTTTAGCGCGCGTGACAGTAGCCGGAAGTGATCATCTCTACAATTCTCCGTTCATTTCTCCAACACAAAACGATGATTTCTGCCTGTAATTGCAAGCCTCAGCCAAGAAAACTTGCTCTATAGTATGAGTTTTGGACGCTGAACACGATGAACTGAGTACTTTGTGTGATACAGGCTTTCAACTTAGAGTTTGCTCATTTCTCCCCTCATTGTAAATAAAACTCCATCTAAAATTTGAATTTATTAACCGTTACAACGGAGAAATGTTCAAACCAGCATTTCGGCGCATCCTATGTACTTCTAGAACGCTTTATATGACACAACTTAAACAGTATATATGTTATGAAAACGTTTTAACAGTATAAGTGCATGGAAATACGTCTAAATAAGTGACTTTGCATGGAGAAATGGAGAGGAGAAATGCCGATGGAAAACAACAGCTTATGCTGTTGTGTGACTGCTGCCGTGACACGGCTGAAATGCAGGGCCGAATGGGGAAAAAGGCCAACAAGCCATAGCAATAGTTCTGGAACGGATTAACATTTTATAAACTGTGTTATTTGTTATATATTAGACAGGAGTGGGTTATGAATAAATTTGTAAGAGCAGGCTCGATCGGCCGAGTCCGAGAACAGTTTTACACTACGCTCAGTGGGTAACGTAACGGTTACAGTTACCACGAATAAATCGGCAGTGACAGTTCTCAGGATATGCAACCGTTGTTGTCCTTTTCCATCTCTAGTATCTGGTCCTATGTCCCTTCTGTTCTACAACAGTCTGCAATCTTTTTGGCATGCTTTCAACAGCGTTGTCAACGAACTGTAGTGGGATATTATTCAGATGCCGGGATACACGAGCTTTGAATTGCTCGAACGACTCGCGCGTAATTTTCTGTTTGATAGCGTCTTTCTCTAAAGATGACTTAATTATGTTGAAACAATTCTCTATCGGATTGAGATCAGCACTGCGAGGCGGAATCCGGTGGAATTCTGTTTCTATACTGAGTAGCTATATATAGATTGAAGGGCTTTGTGAAACACGCATGCTTCTAGACTGATGAAACAATTTGAACATTTGATGAAACGCAAATGCTGCACCGGAATTAATACTGAAAACAGTAGAAACGGATACATCTACAGCATAAACGAATCCCTTTTATCCAATTTTTTGAGCATTGAGTGTGATCACTGAACCTAACTGTTCGAAAACAATTAAGTAAAATATTTGGATACGCCCTCGGATATTATTTTACCCGGGGTATCGGGCTTTTTCATCAAATTTGCATTGACAAGCGCATCCGTATTCCCACCAAGTGCTTATTGCCCCCTCTCGTTTTGAGCTGTTTTCGTTAAATTCCCTGGACGTTATTAACAATTATACCATGTGAGCTACCTAAAATCTCGCCTCAGACAACCTTCGCCATTTAAGTACGGACCGCCCGACAAAATAAGGCTATTCCGAACACTGAACGAACTCCTCTGACACATCACGGGCATTTTTTATGACTTCGCTTGTCCCCCCTCCCCCTTCACAATGTTGGGATAGAAAGGCAACATTTCGGTCTTCTCGAAAACCAACATTGAAATGGGGGAGGGGGATTGTGTTAAAAATAGCCGGAAATTGCTGAAGAGGTCCGACTTAAATGGCAGGGGTTGTCTGAGCGAACGGCACCCACGTCCAGGGCATTTAATTAGCTTCAGTAGATTGTGCCAGCTTTTTTGAGCCGTCTTTGTCTCTAAATGGGCACCAAATGAAATTCTTAATATGACCATACATACAGTGACGTCATACCTATATGACGTCATAAAAGTAGGGGGGAGGGGTGGCGTGCATATGAAAACAAATATAGAATTACGGCTTTAAAAAATAAAATTCTAAAATTAAATACATTTTTACTAAATTTATTAATACCGATACACATTTACGATTTCAAAGTCACAATAGCTTGTGAATATTCATTTTTTAAAGCCGTGCATGTGCGAAACTTTGAAACTGCTAACGAATTTTCGATCACGCAGAGTCATATCAGCTGTGTTAATAATGCCGAGCTTGAGGGCCGAATTCAGCGAACGATATATCTACTGACTTATAGTAGGGCCGACACTGAGAAATTTCCCAACAGAGAAAGCTTTGCCCAAGCCGTTATCGAAGGATGGGAGCAAAATAACAACAAGGTTATTCAATGGCTGGTTTCTTTAGAGGTTCACGCAGAGCTTGAAGTGCCAAATCTGGAAACGAATCGCTACCACTATCACATGGCTCTGATGTTAAAGACGAAATCAAGGTGGTTGTATGTAAAAAGATATCTATCGTAGTCGAAAACAAATAATAAAATGCAAAAGCAACAGTTGTAACGGACTCACTGTACTTTTAGCGCGCGTGACAGTAGCCGGAAGTGATCATCTCTACAATTCTCCGTTCATTTCTCCAACACAAAACGATGATTTCTGCCTGTAATTGCAAGCCTCAGCCAAGAAAACTTGCTCTATAGTATGAGTTTTGGACGCTGAACACGATGAACTGAGTACTTTGTGTGATACAGGCTTTCAACTTAGAGTTTGCTCATTTCTCCCCTCATTGTAAATAAAACTCCATCTAAAATTTGAATTTATTAACCGTTACAACGGAGAAATGTTCAAACCAGCATTTCGGCGCATCCTATGTACTTCTAGAACGCTTTATATGACACAACTTAAACAGTATATATGTTATGAAAACGTTTTAACAGTATAAGTGCATGGAAATACGTCTAAATAAGTGACTTTGCATGGAGAAATGGAGAGGAGAAATGCCGATGGAAAACAACAGCTTATGCTGTTGTGTGACTGCTGCCGTGACACGGCTGAAATGCAGGGCCGAATGGGGAAAAAGGCCAACAAGCCATAGCAATAGTTCTGGAACGGATTAACATTTTATAAACTGTGTTATTTGTTATATATTAGACAGGAGTGGGTTATGAATAAATTTGTAAGAGCAGGCTCGATCGGCCGAGTCCGAGAACAGTTTTACACTACGCTCAGTGGGTAACGTAACGGTTACAGTTACCACGAATAAATCGGCAGTGACAGTTCTCAGGATATGCAACCGTTGTTGTCCTTTTCCATCTCTAGTATCTGGTCCTATGTCCCTTCTGTTCTACAACAGTCTGCAATCTTTTTGGCATGCTTTCAACAGCGTTGTCAACGAACTGTAGTGGGATATTATTCAGATGCCGGGATACACGAGCTTTGAATTGCTCGAACGACTCGCGCGTAATTTTCTGTTTGATAGCGTCTTTCTCTAAAGATGACTTAATTATGTTGAAACAATTCTCTATCGGATTGAGATCAGCACTGCGAGGCGGAATCCGGTGGAATTCTGTTTCTATACTGAGTAGCTATATATAGATTGAAGGGCTTTGTGAAACACGCATGCTTCTAGACTGATGAAACAATTTGAACATTTGATGAAACGCAAATGCTGCACCGGAATTAATACTGAAAACAGTAGAAACGGATACATCTACAGCATAAACGAATCCCTTTTATCCAATTTTTTGAGCATTGAGTGTGATCACTGAACCTAACTGTTCGAAAACAATTAAGTAAAATATTTGGATACGCCCTCGGATATTATTTTACCCGGGGTATCGGGCTTTTTCATCAAATTTGCATTGACAAGCGCATCCGTATTCCCACCAAGTGCTTATTGCCCCCTCTCGTTTTGAGCTGTTTTCGTTAAATTCCCTGGACGTTATTAACAATTATACCATGTGAGCTACCTAAAATCTCGCCTCAGACAACCTTCGCCATTTAAGTACGGACCGCCCGACAAAATAAGGCTATTCCGAACACTGAACGAACTCCTCTGACACATCACGGGCATTTTTTATGACTTCGCTTGTCCCCCCTCCCCCTTCACAATGTTGGGATAGAAAGGCAACATTTCGGTCTTCTCGAAAACCAACATTGAAATGGGGGAGGGGGATTGTGTTAAAAATAGCCGGAAATTGCTGAAGAGGTCCGACTTAAATGGCAGGGGTTGTCTGAGCGAACGGCACCCACGTCCAGGGCATTTAATTAGCTTCAGTAGATTGTGCCAGCTTTTTTGAGCCGTCTTTGTCTCTAAATGGGCACCAAATGAAATTCTTAATATGACCATACATACAGTGACGTCATACCTATATGACGTCATAAAAGTAGGGGGGAGGGGTGGCGTGCATATGAAAACAAATATAGAATTACGGCTTTAAAAAATAAAATTCTAAAATTAAATACATTTTTACTAAATTTATTAATACCGATACACATTTACGATTTCAAAGTCACAATAGCTTGTGAATATTCATTTTTTAAAGCCGTGCATGTGCGAAACTTTGAAACTGCTAACGAATTTTCGATCACGACTCATATCAGCTGTGTTAATAATGCCGAGCTTGAGGGCCGAATTCAGCGAACGATATATCTACTGACTTATAGTAGGGCCGACACTGAGAAATTTCCCAACAGAGAAAGCTTTGCCCAAGCCGTTATCGAAGGATGGGAGCAAAATAACAACAAGGTTATTCAATGGCTGGTTTCTTTAGAGGTTCACGCAGAGCTTGAAGTGCCAAATCTGGAAACGAATCGCTACCACTATCACATGGCTCTGATGTTAAAGACGAAATCAAGGTGGTTGTATGTAAAAAGATATCTATCGTAGTCGAAAACAAATAATAAAATGCAAAAGCAACAGTTGTAACGGACTCACTGTACTTTTAGCGCGCGTGACAGTAGCCGGAAGTGATCATCTCTACAATTCTCCGTTCATTTCTCCAACACAAAACGATGATTTCTGCCTGTAATTGCAAGCCTCAGCCAAGAAAACTTGCTCTATAGTATGAGTTTTGGACGCTGAACACGATGAACTGAGTACTTTGTGTGATACAGGCTTTCAACTTAGAGTTTGCTCATTTCTCCCCTCATTGTAAATAAAACTCCATCTAAAATTTGAATTTATTAACCGTTACAACGGAGAAATGTTCAAACCAGCATTTCGGCGCATCCTATGTACTTCTAGAACGCTTTATATGACACAACTTAAACAGTATATATGTTATGAAAACGTTTTAACAGTATAAGTGCATGGAAATACGTCTAAATAAGTGACTTTGCATGGAGAAATGGAGAGGAGAAATGCCGATGGAAAACAACAGCTTATGCTGTTGTGTGACTGCTGCCGTGACACGGCTGAAATGCAGGGCCGAATGGGGAAAAAGGCCAACAAGCCATAGCAATAGTTCTGGAACGGATTAACATTTTATAAACTGTGTTATTTGTTATATATTAGACAGGAGTGGGTTATGAATAAATTTGTAAGAGCAGGCTCGATCGGCCGAGTCCGAGAACAGTTTTACACTACGCTCAGTGGGTAACGTAACGGTTACAGTTACCACGAATAAATCGGCAGTGACAGTTCTCAGGATATGCAACCGTTGTTGTCCTTTTCCATCTCTAGTATCTGGTCCTATGTCCCTTCTGTTCTACAACAGTCTGCAATCTTTTTGGCATGCTTTCAACAGCGTTGTCAACGAACTGTAGTGGGATATTATTCAGATGCCGGGATACACGAGCTTTGAATTGCTCGAACGACTCGCGCGTAATTTTCTGTTTGATAGCGTCTTTCTCTAAAGATGACTTAATTATGTTGAAACAATTCTCTATCGGATTGAGATCAGCACTGCGAGGCGGAATCCGGTGGAATTCTGTTTCTATACTGAGTAGCTATATATAGATTGAAGGGCTTTGTGAAACACGCATGCTTCTAGACTGATGAAACAATTTGAACATTTGATGAAACGCAAATGCTGCACCGGAATTAATACTGAAAACAGTAGAAACGGATACATCTACAGCATAAACGAATCCCTTTTATCCAATTTTTTGAGCATTGAGTGTGATCACTGAACCTAACTGTTCGAAAACAATTAAGTAAAATATTTGGATACGCCCTCGGATATTATTTTACCCGGGGTATCGGGCTTTTTCATCAAATTTGCATTGACAAGCGCATCCGTATTCCCACCAAGTGCTTATTGCCCCCTCTCGTTTTGAGCTGTTTTCGTTAAATTCCCTGGACGTTATTAACAATTATACCATGTGAGCTACCTAAAATCTCGCCTCAGACAACCTTCGCCATTTAAGTACGGACCGCCCGACAAAATAAGGCTATTCCGAACACTGAACGAACTCCTCTGACACATCACGGGCATTTTTTATGACTTCGCTTGTCCCCCCTCCCCCTTCACAATGTTGGGATAGAAAGGCAACATTTCGGTCTTCTCGAAAACCAACATTGAAATGGGGGAGGGGGATTGTGTTAAAAATAGCCGGAAATTGCTGAAGAGGTCCGACTTAAATGGCAGGGGTTGTCTGAGCGAACGGCACCCACGTCCAGGGCATTTAATTAGCTTCAGTAGATTGTGCCAGCTTTTTTGAGCCGTCTTTGTCTCTAAATGGGCACCAAATGAAATTCTTAATATGACCATACATACAGTGACGTCATACCTATATGACGTCATAAAAGTAGGGGGGAGGGGTGGCGTGCATATGAAAACAAATATAGAATTACGGCTTTAAAAAATAAAATTCTAAAATTAAATACATTTTTACTAAATTTATTAATACCGATACACATTTACGATTTCAAAGTCACAATAGCTTGTGAATATTCATTTTTTAAAGCCGTGCATGTGCGAAACTTTGAAACTGCTAACGAATTTTCGATCACGACTCATATCAGCTGTGTTAATAATGCCGAGCTTGAGGGCCGAATTCAGCGAACGATATATCTACTGACTTATAGTAGGGCCGACACTGAGAAATTTCCCAACAGAGAAAGCTTTGCCCAAGCCGTTATCGAAGGATGGGAGCAAAATAACAACAAGGTTATTCAATGGCTGGTTTCTTTAGAGGTTCACGCAGAGCTTGAAGTGCCAAATCTGGAAACGAATCGCTACCACTATCACATGGCTCTGATGTTAAAGACGAAATCAAGGTGGTTGTATGTAAAAAGATATCTATCGTAGTCGAAAACAAATAATAAAATGCAAAAGCAACAGTTGTAACGGACTCACTGTACTTTTAGCGCGCGTGACAGTAGCCGGAAGTGATCATCTCTACAATTCTCCGTTCATTTCTCCAACACAAAACGATGATTTCTGCCTGTAATTGCAAGCCTCAGCCAAGAAAACTTGCTCTATAGTATGAGTTTTGGACGCTGAACACGATGAACTGAGTACTTTGTGTGATACAGGCTTTCAACTTAGAGTTTGCTCATTTCTCCCCTCATTGTAAATAAAACTCCATCTAAAATTTGAATTTATTAACCGTTACAACGGAGAAATGTTCAAACCAGCATTTCGGCGCATCCTATGTACTTCTAGAACGCTTTATATGACACAACTTAAACAGTATATATGTTATGAAAACGTTTTAACAGTATAAGTGCATGGAAATACGTCTAAATAAGTGACTTTGCATGGAGAAATGGAGAGGAGAAATGCCGATGGAAAACAACAGCTTATGCTGTTGTGTGACTGCTGCCGTGACACGGCTGAAATGCAGGGCCGAATGGGGAAAAAGGCCAACAAGCCATAGCAATAGTTCTGGAACGGATTAACATTTTATAAACTGTGTTATTTGTTATATATTAGACAGGAGTGGGTTATGAATAAATTTGTAAGAGCAGGCTCGATCGGCCGAGTCCGAGAACAGTTTTACACTACGCTCAGTGGGTAACGTAACGGTTACAGTTACCACGAATAAATCGGCAGTGACAGTTCTCAGGATATGCAACCGTTGTTGTCCTTTTCCATCTCTAGTATCTGGTCCTATGTCCCTTCTGTTCTACAACAGTCTGCAATCTTTTTGGCATGCTTTCAACAGCGTTGTCAACGAACTGTAGTGGGATATTATTCAGATGCCGGGATACACGAGCTTTGAATTGCTCGAACGACTCGCGCGTAATTTTCTGTTTGATAGCGTCTTTCTCTAAAGATGACTTAATTATGTTGAAACAATTCTCTATCGGATTGAGATCAGCACTGCGAGGCGGAATCCGGTGGAATTCTGTTTCTATACTGAGTAGCTATATATAGATTGAAGGGCTTTGTGAAACACGCATGCTTCTAGACTGATGAAACAATTTGAACATTTGATGAAACGCAAATGCTGCACCGGAATTAATACTGAAAACAGTAGAAACGGATACATCTACAGCATAAACGAATCCCTTTTATCCAATTTTTTGAGCATTGAGTGTGATCACTGAACCTAACTGTTCGAAAACAATTAAGTAAAATATTTGGATACGCCCTCGGATATTATTTTACCCGGGGTATCGGGCTTTTTCATCAAATTTGCATTGACAAGCGCATCCGTATTCCCACCAAGTGCTTATTGCCCCCTCTCGTTTTGAGCTGTTTTCGTTAAATTCCCTGGACGTTATTAACAATTATACCATGTGAGCTACCTAAAATCTCGCCTCAGACAACCTTCGCCATTTAAGTACGGACCGCCCGACAAAATAAGGCTATTCCGAACACTGAACGAACTCCTCTGACACATCACGGGCATTTTTTATGACTTCGCTTGTCCCCCCTCCCCCTTCACAATGTTGGGATAGAAAGGCAACATTTCGGTCTTCTCGAAAACCAACATTGAAATGGGGGAGGGGGATTGTGTTAAAAATAGCCGGAAATTGCTGAAGAGGTCCGACTTAAATGGCAGGGGTTGTCTGAGCGAACGGCACCCACGTCCAGGGCATTTAATTAGCTTCAGTAGATTGTGCCAGCTTTTTTGAGCCGTCTTTGTCTCTAAATGGGCACCAAATGAAATTCTTAATATGACCATACATACAGTGACGTCATACCTATATGACGTCATAAAAGTAGGGGGGAGGGGTGGCGTGCATATGAAAACAAATATAGAATTACGGCTTTAAAAAATAAAATTCTAAAATTAAATACATTTTTACTAAATTTATTAATACCGATACACATTTACGATTTCAAAGTCACAATAGCTTGTGAATATTCATTTTTTAAAGCCGTGCATGTGCGAAACTTTGAAACTGCTAACGAATTTTCGATCACGACTCATATCAGCTGTGTTAATAATGCCGAGCTTGAGGGCCGAATTCAGCGAACGATATATCTACTGACTTATAGTAGGGCCGACACTGAGAAATTTCCCAACAGAGAAAGCTTTGCCCAAGCCGTTATCGAAGGATGGGAGCAAAATAACAACAAGGTTATTCAATGGCTGGTTTCTTTAGAGGTTCACGCAGAGCTTGAAGTGCCAAATCTGGAAACGAATCGCTACCACTATCACATGGCTCTGATGTTAAAGACGAAATCAAGGTGGTTGTATGTAAAAAGATATCTATCGTAGTCGAAAACAAATAATAAAATGCAAAAGCAACAGTTGTAACGGACTCACTGTACTTTTAGCGCGCGTGACAGTAGCCGGAAGTGATCATCTCTACAATTCTCCGTTCATTTCTCCAACACAAAACGATGATTTCTGCCTGTAATTGCAAGCCTCAGCCAAGAAAACTTGCTCTATAGTATGAGTTTTGGACGCTGAACACGATGAACTGAGTACTTTGTGTGATACAGGCTTTCAACTTAGAGTTTGCTCATTTCTCCCCTCATTGTAAATAAAACTCCATCTAAAATTTGAATTTATTAACCGTTACAACGGAGAAATGTTCAAACCAGCATTTCGGCGCATCCTATGTACTTCTAGAACGCTTTATATGACACAACTTAAACAGTATATATGTTATGAAAACGTTTTAACAGTATAAGTGCATGGAAATACGTCTAAATAAGTGACTTTGCATGGAGAAATGGAGAGGAGAAATGCCGATGGAAAACAACAGCTTATGCTGTTGTGTGACTGCTGCCGTGACACGGCTGAAATGCAGGGCCGAATGGGGAAAAAGGCCAACAAGCCATAGCAATAGTTCTGGAACGGATTAACATTTTATAAACTGTGTTATTTGTTATATATTAGACAGGAGTGGGTTATGAATAAATTTGTAAGAGCAGGCTCGATCGGCCGAGTCCGAGAACAGTTTTACACTACGCTCAGTGGGTAACGTAACGGTTACAGTTACCACGAATAAATCGGCAGTGACAGTTCTCAGGATATGCAACCGTTGTTGTCCTTTTCCATCTCTAGTATCTGGTCCTATGTCCCTTCTGTTCTACAACAGTCTGCAATCTTTTTGGCATGCTTTCAACAGCGTTGTCAACGAACTGTAGTGGGATATTATTCAGATGCCGGGATACACGAGCTTTGAATTGCTCGAACGACTCGCGCGTAATTTTCTGTTTGATAGCGTCTTTCTCTAAAGATGACTTAATTATGTTGAAACAATTCTCTATCGGATTGAGATCAGCACTGCGAGGCGGAATCCGGTGGAATTCTGTTTCTATACTGAGTAGCTATATATAGATTGAAGGGCTTTGTGAAACACGCATGCTTCTAGACTGATGAAACAATTTGAACATTTGATGAAACGCAAATGCTGCACCGGAATTAATACTGAAAACAGTAGAAACGGATACATCTACAGCATAAACGAATCCCTTTTATCCAATTTTTTGAGCATTGAGTGTGATCACTGAACCTAACTGTTCGAAAACAATTAAGTAAAATATTTGGATACGCCCTCGGATATTATTTTACCCGGGGTATCGGGCTTTTTCATCAAATTTGCATTGACAAGCGCATCCGTATTCCCACCAAGTGCTTATTGCCCCCTCTCGTTTTGAGCTGTTTTCGTTAAATTCCCTGGACGTTATTAACAATTATACCATGTGAGCTACCTAAAATCTCGCCTCAGACAACCTTCGCCATTTAAGTACGGACCGCCCGACAAAATAAGGCTATTCCGAACACTGAACGAACTCCTCTGACACATCACGGGCATTTTTTATGACTTCGCTTGTCCCCCCTCCCCCTTCACAATGTTGGGATAGAAAGGCAACATTTCGGTCTTCTCGAAAACCAACATTGAAATGGGGGAGGGGGATTGTGTTAAAAATAGCCGGAAATTGCTGAAGAGGTCCGACTTAAATGGCAGGGGTTGTAGGTACTAGCGTGTTTGCATGTGAAGCGCGCGGTGCATCATACCATACGGAATGAAAAGTTTAGCATGTATATTTGAGAAAGACCACGTATATTTGTATTGTGTTCCGAATGTGTCATAGTTTAGTATAGCACGTTTGTTTTAAGTTTGCCATGGTTATACAAGAAAATTAAGTGTACAAAAAAAAGTTTAGCATGTTTTTTACATTTGGCATTAAAAACGTAATCTAACTACACGCAATAAAAAGTTTGCCATGAATATTTGAAGTTACGGATCAATTTATACTGTTCGTAATAATGTCCAAAACGGCGCCCCATACAGTTCTTCAGGATATTTACGTGAAACTCGCCAGAATTTGTCCCGCTTTGAACAACCTGAATCTCCATTGCAACAGTGATGTGAACAAATATATGCCTTAGAGCGAGAGCGTTTTGTAGTACAATTTAACGGTAACCGTTTGCACAGACGAAAGCAAAATAGGTTTTTCGTGAAGCATGAGCCCTATAAACCCAGTGTCTTCGTTGAACGCTTGTACATTACTATACTCTATGTATTGTCGGGCTATCTGTGTTATCCCAGGGGAACGCAATTATGATAATCTAATCTAAAGTGCACAGCGGTTCATAATTTAATTAACAAAAAATATTATAATACAAAATAATAATTGTTTTATCGTCTTAGTTGTTTCGGGTTACCTGTGTATCAGTGCGATACCAGCCCAAAACAAATTGCATCCAAATACTATGAGGATCTGATCTAGAATACCACACGAGTGAACACGAGTACACTAGTTAGCGTTTCATCATTTAATTAACCAACATTTACAATTAAAAAACAAATTCTGTTATCTTCTTAGTTGTTTCGGGTTACCTGTGTAAATGCCGCGTGAAGCTGCAAAAGCAGCCCATTGCGTTACTATCTGTGACCCCGTGTGCGCCCATGAATCGTTGCAGGTGAGCAATGTTTTGATTAGTCTGATATTGTAGTCATTAAAAATATTTGTTTGCAGAAGTACACAGTTTCAAGTTTCGAGTTGACTGCCGTAAATGGTTGGATAGCAAGTAGATTTGGTTACATACATGTATAGAACTTACGAACAATAGAGCCTGATTTCTACGAAATCTAACAGAACAAAAACAGTATGTAGACTTATGATTACAGAGTTACAAAGTGAATATACAAGAAAAGAAAGACTTACTTATTATATTTTATTCCAATAATTTTAATTAAGGGAAGAGGTCAAAACAATGGTACTCTGGCGGGACCCAATTTTGATGGAAGGGGGGTTGTACCCGGAACCCACCACCTATTTTGGCAAAATCTAGATTTTTGATCAAAAATATCTTCTTAAATAAAATACTTATTGAAGAAGTAACTATATTTCTAGTTTCTATAGGAACAGAAGAACGTGTCTACATTAAAATCAGGTATCCTATTTTACAAGGCGAGAAAATCACCCTCGAAAAAAGGGGTTGGGGCATTACCGCCACCCAAAACCTCCCCTGACACAATTGGGTCCCATTCGAAATCCATTGTTTTGACCTCTTCCCTAAGTCTTTTTCTTTAAATATATACATATAGATATATTAACACATAGTACACATACAGTGAATATACAAGTCATATAAAAATATTAAATAGATAAATGGTGAAGGCTTAAAGTTAAGTTAAGGCTTAAGTAACAATAAGTGCCAATATATGCCCTCTGTTTTTTCGGGCTACCTGTGTTATGCTTGTGCAAACAAAACAACTATGAAACTGTTGATTGCTGAAGAGATCGAGTGCCACTACATGGCAATGAAAAACAGCAAATTGCCAGTTGAGGAAACCTTACGAGCTTGCTTAACCGTTATGAGTTTGTTTATCAACGGCCTCATAAATGAAAGCTAATATATAATAATAATAATCGATTTATGTAGCGCTAGAACATCTGATCCCGGATTGTATTTTGATAGCTATGTTTTCAATTCTTTGTTGCCTTTATCAATGACTCATACGGTCCTAGACTAGAAGGCGCCGTAGTTTCGCCTGAGTCAACAATACTTCATCCATATTAATAACTCGGTTAGAGAGAAGATAGAGGCAATTTAAGTACTTCATGACGTGACGGTAGCCTTAAACCCTCTAAAACTCTCTACTGAACATTTATCTTTCAACTAATGCGCATGCCTCCTGCTTTTCGCTCGATCACAGCATCTCCGACCCACATTGTTAGCGGCAGAGGTCAGAACTGATCAAAAAATTTACAAAATAATAATAAAATAAAGACACAGACTGCATTTTAAGACTCCGGCTGCTGCCATAGCAGCGCCGGAGTAATAACAAAAAAAAGACACAGTCTACATTTTAAGACTCCGGCTGCTGCCATAGCAGCGCCGGAGTAAAAAAAAGACACAGACTGCATTTTAAGACTCCGGCTGCTGCCATAGCAGCGCCGGAGTAAAAAAGACACAGACTGCATTTTAAGACTCCGGCTGCTGCCATAGCAGCGCCGGAGTAATTAGGCGCGTAAAGACCCCTGGGAACGACGAGTCTGTCACTTTCGACGCCATCTTGGATTAGGCGCGCAAAGATCCCTGGGAACGAGTGTCTCGAGCGAAGGTTGCACATGCAGTTCTCTCGAATATTTTGTTTCTCTCCAAAAGTATTATAATGGGTCGGTATAGTTCTGATTCCGACGAGGACAAAAGAAGAAAACAAAAACGTTCAAAGAGCTCTCGAAAACGAGAGAGACGGAGCCGTAGTCGCAGCAAAGATCGACGAAGAAGGTCGAGATCGCGGTCAAGGGACAGAACTAGCTCGAGGACAAAACGTTCAAGCAGGAGTCGAAGTAGTGAACGAAAATACAGAAGAAGTGATAAAGACAGATCTAGAGAAAGCAGTTATGATAGTTACAGACGATCAAGGTTTGTCGTGTTATTGAATAGAAATACTAATCGATAAATTGATTAAATTAATCGATCAATAACTTTTAGACTTTTTTTAGACTTTAGCTTTATTTGCACATTTCTTAAAGTTACAAATGACATTTTTAGAAGATGACTATATATGTAAAAAAGAAAAGAAATTACAAGTACAGATAACTTTAGAAGAAAAATATGAGATTGTGCACAGTGGTTAAAGTAGCACAGAGCTTTCGAGTTATTACCACTGCCTATCCTAAAAATTGACACTTAGTACAGTTCATGCGATAATATATATAAGAAAATAGATCAAATAAAGCTAAAACGGATTTAACTTGCATGGACAGACAGAGGAAAAAACATAGAAACAAAGAAACAAAAGCTCTATTAAGGAAGATCATATTTGATTGTCTACGAGGTAATAATTGTTTATATCGTTTTTTGAATGTTCTATATGGTAAGCATTTTAAGTCGAGAGGAATTGACTCCCAAATTACAGGTGCAGAAAATTTGAAAGTAAATTTGTCGTAATTCGTTCTAACTAGCATACCTAGTGTTATGTGTATGAACGTCGGTGACTTGTACAAGGATATCGGAGAAGATTGATGGAATATTTTCTTAACGTCATAGTAATTAATTGATCGATTTTTATCGGATATCGATAAAAAGCGAAAACACATTTTCTTGTGACTGTCGTTGTGTCAATTTTTATCGATCTTATAGGCTGATTCACACTTGCTACATAAGCATAAATGTAAGAACACACGCAAGCGCAGATTGTACTTCATGGTTATTTAACCCCTTTATTATTGAGTAGAACAAAGTACAATCTGAGCTTGCTTATGTTCTTATGCACCTAACAGCGGTTTCCCCGAGGGGTTGACCCCTGGGCTAACCATGGAGATATGTGGGGGAATGCAGGAGGATTGAATTCAAACAAATTTGTTTGGGTCGGGGAAAATTTATTGCTCGACTTTGTTTTAGGGTTGGAAAACTGGGGTGGGGGATTTGTTCAAATTGTTTTTGTCATGAAACTATAAACCACGGAGGTTGTTTTTTCTTCTTTAATACAAGAGTTAAAGCGTGATATGAGATATACCGAGACTTTCTGTCTTAATGTTCCTTATAAGCTACTAACTGAAGTACATTGAAGTGTGTCTTGTTCCTTAAAGATAATTATTATGAAGTTCATTGAAGTGTTAATAAAGTTCCATTTTCTGTTGAAAATAGAGTGTTCATGCAAAGTTATAGAAATAACATCAGTAACGAGATTCAGTAGTCAATTCAGCTCCATCGATCTCATTTCGTGCAAAATGACCAACCAGGGGACTTTGAAAGGGACGATTCCCCTACCCCTGGGGTAAATCGTCAAGATTGTTTCTGTCTTTTTACAATCCCCCTGGTCAGCCAGGGGGTCGACCCCTTGGGGAAGCCGCTGATAGGTGCATTATGCTTGTGCCTTTGCTTATGTCGCAAGTGTGAATCAGCCTTATCAATCACTCTTTGCCTTTGGTTTATACCGGGGAATAAAAACATGCCTATCGATAAAAATCAATATCAATTTATCAATCGATAAATCAATAAACTTGATTTTGGTTGATATTGATTGCTATCAATCAATCAAGGTCACACTTTTTATTTATCAATTTTCTTGATTGTTAATGATTTTAATTGATTACATCCATTTTGTTATTAGGGTAGTACTAAGTCAATCTATTACCGTATTCACTCACGGATAAGCTGCACTTGCAGATAAGCTGCATCCCAAGTTTACAAGCTTGAATTTAGGAAAAAAAGTTTTTTGGAAGAATATCAAATTACCTTACATTGGATTCCAAAGTTGTACATGTATCTGTAATTTCAGCTCTGAAATAGTATATTAACTTCATGTCTACATACTAGATACATGACGTATCTTTCCATAGTATTTGTTTACCAAGATCTGTTCATTTGGGTCACTGTTTAGATCAAATTTTACATGTCAACCAAACCAACAATGTGCTCACGTTCTTCCATAGCTTAGTAATCCAGTGCTCGACCTTGACTTTTTTTAATCACTGGTCCTGGGACTAGTAGAGCTGAAAATTTACTAGTCCAGAGAAAATTCCTGGTAGTCCCAACTCCGGCCTGCCAATATTTGTTGATCTCTAAACCTTTCACGCACAAGTGAACAAGTCAAAACAAAGATGGCGGTGATAGCGGCCTTCACGGGAGCTCCTGGGGTTGACTTAAGTGCCCAGTCCTTGCCTCAGCCTTGTTCAGTCTTCTTGGCCTTTTCGCCCCAAGGGCTTTTAACTGATTTTTGGCTCATTCTAGACTGCAACAAACCCTCCCCCCCTAAGGAAACTGTAGTCACTGTTACCATGGAATTTTCAACTGACCTATAATACTGGGGGCTCAAAGTTTTTTGTCAGCCATTTTGGATATGTTGACGTGAGATCTCTACGGATCTGGAGGGAAGTTTGTTTGGAGGAATACAGAATTTAAGGCTTTTTAAAGCCTTTTTCTCCATTTATAGAGTGCTGGAGGACATCATTAAGTCTGATGAGAGCATGAATCAGCACTTTCTCAAAGAACTGAGTCTGTGCCAGTGTAATACTTATTGTGATAGAGAATAAGCTTCATTTCCCACTCGTGAATGGGCTAGGACTTAGCGTGGGCTTTATAAATGGGGGTCTGGAGCCACGTATCATACATGTACATGTACATGTAGCTTTTTTGGAATACTGGACAATATTTACTTGCCATTGATTCCAATATGAAGCTATTAATAGGTCGAAATGGCTTTAGACTTAGTATATATTTTGAAGAATGAAGATGGGGGAAGGGCCATGTCACTGTTTGGTAGGATTTCCCAGCATGCTTTGCAGTCATGGATGAATTTAGCTTGCTATGAAGTGCTTGTGGACAGAATGGCTTGATTCTGGGCAAGTTTAGGTGTTGGGAGACAGAAAGTGAGGTTAGTGCAAACATGAAACTCTAAATTGTATGTGAAATATGCATTTTTGTGAGAAAATTTAGAATCTGAGGAGAAATATTTTTTCTGTAACTGTTATTTTAGTCCCTTTTTCTGAAGTGAAATAATGTCAACTATAGTTAACTTATGCAAAGAAAGGAGGATTTAGATGAAATTATTCATTTTTAATATGCCTAATGCAGTTCAATAGGATCATTTGTCTATACATTAAGGTGTGTGGGAATCTCAGGGCATTGCTCTTTGAAGTTAGTCAGATTTAAACCCCCAAAGCAAGTAACCAGTAATAGTGCCATATGGCACGCTTGGGAGTGAAAGGGTTAAGAAGAAACACATTAAAACAACAATCACATGTTTTTGTCTTTTATTAAACATTACAAATTATAGAATAGTTACTAGTCCTCACTCAGTGACTAATGGCTCTATTTTTTTACTAGTCCAGAAGCATTTCTTACTAGTCCAGGACTAGTGGACTACCGCTAAGGTCGAGCACTGTAACCAGGCATCTGTTGGAAGAGAGAACACTGGTCACTAGAAGTTTTGATTTAAAACAACATAGACTTGATAGAGCTCAAGTATGTAGTATTAGCATGTATGTCTAAAATGATATCTGGAAGCCATCTATTGAAAAAAAAACTAGTTACGGTACTCAAAGAGAGGTGGAAGATAAATGCTATGAGTTTTGAACAGTTACGACACAGTGGGCCGTTTATCTCAGGAATTCTCAAGGATAACATGGTATTTTCTTGCTCGTGGAGGACCTGGAACTATAACCATCAAAGTAACAGGCCGATGACAACACTGCAACAAGCTTTGTGGTGGAATGGAGATCCCATGTATGGTGATATTTAGTTGCTCCAGAAAAGCAACTTTCTTTGTCGAAATATCTTTAACACGGTTTATCGTTTAAGTTGGCAAGAATATAACTTACATCAAAACGGCTCTATTGAGAGCTACCAAACTTGCAAAAGCAATGACCAGTGCTTAGTTTCTTTTGATTTTGTGTGGTGTTTAATAGTATACCTTAACTCACTTGAGTTACATGTAATAAAAATTATTTCTTTGAAAATTTTAATTTATCTAAATTTACGGAACGTTGTGCAGATGTTCTCGCAGATAAGCCACACCCCCAATTTCAAATGAAGAGGTGTGGCTTATCTGTGAGTGAATACGGTACTTATATATTTTTTATTTTAAAAACATTTAATGCAAATCTAAAATATTTTTTTCTCTTCATACTGTAGTTATGGTAACGGTTGACATTTTGGAACTCACCACCACTTTATTAATATATTTATAATATTTATTGTGGTCAAAAAGAGCAAACTTTTAATAGTTTTCTTGTTATGGTCTTATAAAGCAATACTTGCATTGTTTTCTGCATTATATTTTCAACTTGCCTGTATTCAGATAGAAGAGACCTTGCATTTCACCTTTTTGCATGCCCTGTTATGCATTGCACATAATCGGTGATTTGTCTGGGTTATTATTGTTAATTTTATGGTTGCGGAAAACAGCTATTTGGTTTTGTTTAGTGTAAAAAAAATAGGTGACTGAATTGACTCGCATACAACTGTATGCTGGCCACAAGGATCTATTATGTGACTTTAAAATCAATGTGATTTTAATTATAAAAGTCAAGGGTATCATTTCGTTTGTGTCTGTAAACTGAAATGATGTCTTGTTGATTGTATAAATGGTATTTATAAATGCATGATAAAAAATTATAGCAAAAAAAGTTAACCATTGAAAATTGATAAAATCGTTTACAAAAATCAATATTATTGAATTTGTTACAGCCAAAATGTTTATCAATATTCACCAATTTACATTACAAATCGATACCAATCACTTGATTGTTACCGTATCGATTCATATCAATATTGATTTTTTATCGATTGGTTACACCAGGTTATTCAGATGCTAATGCATTTCATTTATAAATAATTTTACAGCATCTTCAGACTTCTTGGTCATTTTTACCACCAAATATAATAATTATTGATCAATGGCATCTACCCCTCACTTGTGACATATTACCAATAATAATTATTGATCTGAGGCATTAGAAATATTGTGACTATCGATTTTTATTGATTACCAATACTTGTAGTAATCAATATAATTTATAATCAGATAATTAATTGATTTATCAATTAACTTTCCATGATCAATTTCAATCCATTAGTTACATTTGTATGTCGGGCTACATGTACAAACACTGTATTATAGTATCACTATTTTTGTGTTTTGCATGGTTGATGATCTGTTTAACTCCTTTTTTTTCTTGTTTCATTCTTTATATTTGCTTTTATTTGTTGATGTCGTCAATGCAATTCCACAGCAGAAGTAAAAGAGGTAAGGCATTTAGGTTAAGCATTATACATTGTATACATGTCATTAAATCTCCTGTTTATTGAATTAGCTGAGAAAAAGGGTTATACAGTACTGCCCAGAAACATGTGTACATTTGGTCGCGAGCAGATTGTGTGCAGTGTTCGCTATCTGTTTGCATTTTTTTCGCGAACTGTTCACAATTTGTTCGCAGGCTAAAGTGAACAATCTGCACCCAAAAAAATGGTTGGTAAGCGGCAGTGGTACCCTTATATACATGTATGTTCGTAATGGCCTTGCTTACGATGTTCTTGATAACTTTGCTCCAACCGGTTCCGAATGTCTTTGGATAAAAATCAAAAGAAAAAAATGCAAATGTTTATATGTTTGCTGTGTCTACAGACCAGAGGAACATGAAGTTAATTATTTTATTGCTGGGCTAGAAACTGCTTTTTCCAAATTGGAAAACTTGGACCGTTGTGACATTTGTATTCTTGGAGACTTTAATATTGATTACGCCAAACACCGAAATCCACATCGTCGTTCTATTGAAAGATTTGCAAGTCAATTTGGTCTCACTCAAATAATTAAAGATTCCACACGCATTACTGAAAATTCCCGTACATTGATTGACCTATTATTAGTGAACAATACACATCGCATTCCTCAGTCTGGAGTTATACACCCGAGCCTTAGTGATCATTCTCTCGTCTATTGCATCATCAAATCCGGTATTCCCAAAGCACCACCAAGACTCATTGATTACCGTTCTTATAAATCTTTCAACCAAAAAGATTTCATTTCGGACCTTGAAAAAATTCCTTGGTCAGTAATTGAAACCTTTGATGACATCGATGATGCAATCTTCACTTGGAACTGCAGCTTTTTACTCAAGTTGCCAATGAACATGCTCCAATTAAAAGTCGTAAAATTAAAGGCAATCCTTGTCCCTGGATGAATAAAGATCTCTTGTCCTCCATGCAGAAACGTGATTTTCACCACCGTAAAGCCGTTAAATCCAATTCGTCACACCACTGGCAAAATTTTAGAGAATTGAGAAGGAAGGTTAACCGTGACACACAGGAAGCGAAATCAACGCATTTCACCCAGCTCATCTAAAAAGCTAAAGGAAATTCAAAGGAAATGTGGAATCATTTAAAACAAATATTTCCTCTCAAGTCATCTGGGAAAAGCTCTGGCCACGATGTCTTGATTAAAGATGGAGTCACAATTACAGAACCCAAGGCCTTAGCAAGCTGTTTAAATTATTTCTTTACGAGTATTGGACGCTCTTTGGCCGCTCGTTTCAACATCTCGAATACTAAGGATCAAGTCTCTTCAACAACTTTCCACCTGAAAGAAATAGAAACTGATTTTGTGTTAAAACAGTTGTCTCAACTAAAGACAAACAAAGCCATCTGCCTTGACAACATAAGCGCAAGACTACTGAAAAGTGGTGCCACAATCATTGCTCCTGTATTAACAAGTTTATTTAATATGTCAATAACTACATCAAAATTCCCATCTCTATGGAAATGCGCAAAAGTCGCGGCCTTGTTTAAATCTGGTAACAGAACAGATCCTAGTAACTACCGTCCAATTTCCGTCCTACCGACCATCAGCAAAATACTTGAACGTGCAGTTTTTGAACAGTTATACTCATATTTATCATCAAACAACCTGCTCTCACCCAATCAATTTGGTTTTCGTCCTAGATTATCCACCAGCATAGCTCTTTCAGAATTCTGTGATAACATACTCATGGGTATGGAAAATGGAAAAGTCACCGGGGCTGCCTTTCTAGATCTCTCGAAGGCGTTCGATACCGTGGATCACGTCATTCTTCGCACAAAATTAATGTCCTTTGGAGTTCTAGAAGTTGATCTCAACTGGTTAAGTTCATACCTAACCCAAAGATCTCAAGTCACTAAAGTTGGTAATATCATGTCTGAGGCACTTCCAGTGACAATTGGAGTACTGCAGGTTCCATACTAGGCCCGCTCCTGTTCATCATTTACGTAAATGATTTACCACAGTCACTAAAACACTGCAAAGTAACACTACATGTATATGCCGATGACTCAGTTATTTATTGTTCTGAGAGTACACCCCAGGATATGCAAACGAAAATGAATAATGACCTACATTGTATGTAATCTGGCTCTCTGGTTTGACAGGAACAAATTAACACTTAATGCATCTAAGTCTAAACTTATGCTTTTTGGACACACTGTAAGAACTGGTCCCTTTTCCATTATGTCCCTATCATTCAGTGGAGAGAATCTTGAGCGTGCCGATAGTTTCAAATATCTGGGTATCACTCTTAACGAACGTTTATCATTGGACGATCACATTTTCAGCATTGCGTCCAAAATACGTAAACAATTTGCTATTTTGAACCAAATCAAGTTTCTACTCCCTCTATCTGCCAGAATAACCTACTACAACACTATGATCAAGCCTATCTTTGAATACAACAGCATTGTCTGGGGAGATAAGAGGAACTCTGTACAGATGGATCTTCTTCAAATACTCCAAAACAGGGCAGCAAAGACGATCCTTGGAAGAGAATTGCACTCATCTGCGACTCAAGCCTTGAAAGAGTTGAACTGGATGCCACTGGCCAAGAAAAGAACTATAGATAGCTGTATTTTTGTTTATAAATGTTTGAATAACTTAATTAATCATGATTTTGGTTTTTATTCATTATCACAAGTCCACTTTTATAATACAAGATATAAAGAAAATATCAGTTTTGAAAGTGTTAAAACCAACTGGGGTCTGTTTAGAACAGTTCCCCACTGTTCCAAAGACTGGAATTCTCTAGAATTAGAAATCAGAAACATCGCTAATCTGACACTATTCAGAAAGAAACTTTTTCAGATTTTTTCATAAATTGTAAGTCTCTATATTACTAGGATTCATCAATCAACCAAACTTTTGTTTATTTTATAGTTTTATTCAATCGTGTATTATCTACAATTTTCATTTATATTTATTTTTGTCATTTATTTTGCTCTTTTTGTTAGGACCTGGATGCTGGATGTACATGTACATTGTACATGTAACAGTAATTTTCATTGGCTTGGCATGTATGGCTTAGCAAAACCGGTTTGACAAGTTTTCTTAATTTGAAACTCAGCACATGGAAGTGAGATTCTCAATGGATAACACCAGTTGAGACTCTTCTTTTTCTTCTCTACTCTTCTCTCTCTTGTCTCCTCGCATTTTATTTATTTCACTACAGAGCCTATACTGTATATGGCACCCAGGGTATTAATTTGACTGTTAATTGTCTTGAAAAGGCCTTGAATTCTTACTTTCACATTTTCAGAAGGCAAAAAGCGAAGAGAGGGGGAGGGGAGGAGAGAAGAAGGAAACATCTGCAACCATGACACCTTGAGATTTCAAATACATGTACCTGTTCGTCCACGAACGGGGAATTAATAATTAACTTCAACAAATTCGATTGGTCAAATGCCTGTGTCTGTCAATCAAGTACCGTAGATTGATTATGTGCAGGCTAAAAATGGTGGGGGAAATTGTGGACGATTTTGAGAAAGTTCTCAACGAAGCCATCATTTCTCTTTCCCAAAGTGGATTTTGTGGTGCAATCAAAGACGAACAGAAATATTGTATTAGGAAACTTGCGTATGGATGAGCTGTACTTGCCGTACTACCTACAGGCTTTGGAAAGAGTCTGATCTTTCAACTTCTTGTGAAAGTGAAAGAGCTCCTGACGAGTCAGGCAAGTGTTGTCATTATTTGCCTGCTAAAAAGTATAATAGAAGACCAACTTATGGAAGCAAAAGCATTATCTGCTGGATCATTACCAGATGCGAAGCTAGATGATGTAAGCAATGGTGATATACCAGCTGCTATTTTCTTCTGCTGAAGATGCACTAGAGAAAGGTTTTCTCACTCTGTTAAAGGCGCTGTGTCGCGGTACTGTACATGTCACACTCTCCAGACATAATGAATTGACAGCTGTATTGTGTAACATCCAATGAGAATCAATCAAAATAAATTGCCGGAAGCGCCACACTGTTCAGGTGATGGCCATGATTCACAGATTGTAGTTTTGCACAGTATACAGTTGTATGGTGAGATTTACAACGATTTTATTCTTCCTACGTGTACATCCAAGGTAAACATTACTAATGCTTGTATTTTTTGATGTTTCCAGTCGTAAACAGTCCAAATTTGACTAAAGTGAAACAAGCTGCTCGCTTCCATATATAACATGTACATGTATATATGTATTCGTTATGCACTTTTGACATGAAATAATTCTCCAAATGTCACCATTGTTTTATTTCTACATGTTTGATAACACAGTTCTCTTTTCTTTAAAAAAAATAGAACATTCTATGGAAGATTTCTTGTCTTATAGTTTGGAAACATAACACATGCATTTGACGCTTAGAGAGTTCAGTATTCGCGGAAGTATGCAAGGTTAATATTACTAGTGGCTGTTTACTAGTTTGCACTATCAGCAACTTAATTTCACAGCTTCATATCTATTTCGATTGGTCAGAAGGATATCTTATTTAAGATGCTATGGTCCTTTCGGCATCAGGAAATTTTTAAACAGGAGTTTTCGTACATACAGTATTTCAAGCTACAATGTACATGTATGCTGTAGCGCAAGTTCAGTAGTCACAAAATAATGTCTGTGAAACTAAATTAGCGTTCATTATTATCAGTTTGCTCTATGGGTTCTCAAGACATGTATTCAATAATTACTTCTGGAGCTTCATATGTATGTTGATTAGTCACAAGGATTTCCTCTTTCAGTTTTTCCTATTAGTTTGGACATTAGGGATTTCAGATTTCATACAGTTTAGCTACCGTGTGTTGAAAGTAGAAAAGTTTCGTTGTCACGAAAGTGCATAAACTGACAAGCGGTTTCATAGCAGTTTGATGTTTGACTCATGTACATGTACAGTACAGCCGTAAAATAATGCACGCGCAAGAAGTGGCGCAAGTGACTTCTTGCGACGCAAGAACACGCAAGCTGCCGCAAGAAGGCCTAAACCAACTTTTTGCGCTTTAGACGCAAGAACTACTGAACCGCAAGAAGTTCAGGCTGAAGCGCAAGAACTAAATATTTTGAGCTTATCCGCAAGAAGATGAAACGCAAGAAGTTGAAGTCTTAACGCAAGAACTGGTCGCTTCTTTGAGCTCTGGAAGACGCGGCTGTTTTCGTACGCTAAGATTTATGTTTCTAACTTCAGATATCGACGTTCGCCTTTTATTTCCCTCTTGAATCTAAAGGTTTTCTAGAGTACGATAATCGAAAAGCAAATATATGTATCTCAAGCACTCGGCTGTTTTAGCAGGCAAGTAGAATAAATATTGATACACTCAAGGGAAGGGAAAAATTGTTTGAGATACCGCGAGTTCCAGGATATTCATTTACTGATAGTATTAAAGACTGCAAATCACGATGAGCGGCAAAAATCTGGCGCGGCGGGAATGTACGTCTCACGCTATCGTGTAGCAATGAAACGGCGGTATTAAACTAAGCTTTTGAAGCTATCAGTCTTCAAATCCATAATGAATGTTCCTTGATGGTCTTGACTATCGAATGGCTACCAAAACATTATAATGAATGGCTCACCATTGGCCAAATTAATAATTATCGCAGGGTCGCCAAAAGAAAGGTTGCGTGGGATTGCGTTACTAAACACCGTCCTATCGTTAGTTCGGTGTTTTTATTTCATCTGATAAACTTTAGCTTTTGTAGATTAATAGATCCGTCATCATTCAGTATTTTTAAAAGTCATCTATTGCATATGTTTTCAATTCAAGAAGCCAGCTTTTCGGTGATACAACGATTCTCCGAGTTCACGTGCGCTTTCAGCCGTGGAGACTGATTGTCTGGTTTTTGACACAAAGATCAAGAGTACCGCGAACTTTGAGGAAAGTGTGATTTTATTGCGTTGTAGTTGAAAATGCAACACAAGCTTCTCAGCTTTACTGGAAAATGATTAATTCTACCAAATAAATATTCTGGAGTTTATTTTTTTATCTAATGTGGCTCCGTTTTCAAAGTCCGAGTCTTGAATGTGTGACATTTTCCGCGAACTGATTTGAATAATCAATGAGCTTTGAGATTGCACTAAAATGTCTTCCTACCAAACCAAATGTTTTGAAAGTTTCATTTTACTTACGGATCTGAATAGTTTCCACCTGATGTGAAAACTGGCTTGAGTCTATTCTGTCAAATCGATACACTGGTGAATAAGCTTTTTGGATATTTTAATTTGTTGTCTGATTAATACACGGTAATTTGCAAATTTGCATGAGATCGTACCGAATCTTCTGGAGTTTTGATTTCAGTTTCTTTGTGACGAGTTAATAAAATATTCAAGTCTGCGGGTATCGAAGTACGTGATGCTTAATCTCTCTATTAGCTCCTTCCCGCGAACGGCAGAAATGAAAACATGACCACAATTTTCGCGCGTTTGCTGCTTGACATTTTCAGTTTTTACGTAAGGTCGAGTAGATCCGCGTTTGTTGTTTACGTTGGAATTCTTTTCCACTTTTCTTATATATTTATTTCGTATTTTGACGGCGGGCTGACGTTTCCCGTTTGCCGTAGAACGCGGTGTTTAATCTCTCAAAAAGTTTAAGAAATTAGTAAACTTTCATGGTTCTCAAAGGTTCCGTTTCTTATTAGCGATCTCACATACACACAAACATGTTCTCATATGCCACGTCTTGCGTGTTCTTCAGCATTCTTGCGGGTCTTCTTAAAGTATACCTTCTTGCATCTTCTTGCGGGTTGATCTTCTTGCGGAATGAACTTCTTGCGGGTTGATCTTCTTGCGGAAAGAACTTCTTGCGGGTCTTAAGTTCTTGCGTTAGTTCAGTAATTTCAAGCGCATGCGGCACGCAAGAACCTGTTGGCTTGCGGACGCAAAAAGAAGTTCTTGCGCGTGCATTATTTTACGGCTGTACTGTATGTAGTACACTGTAGATAATAACTTCTATAGCTTCATATGTATGTTGATTGCTCACAAGGCTATCGTGTTTGAATTCATTAGGTGGTTTTGTTACTAGCGAAGAAAGGTTTTATCTAACTTTTTGTACAGTCTTTGCAATCCAGTCGGTTCATATAATTTCAGCACCTCGTTTCTAAGCCATATAGATACATGTATATATTTCTTCGTATCACTGTTGAAAACTGCCATATGATTAATAATATGACTAATAAACTCTACTGGAGATCCAAACCCTCTTCGCTTCTGGTTGGAATGCCAAAAAGCTTCCAATTTCTTGCTTTTTTCGGCTGCTGTATTCAGAGTACTCAGTGGCGGTCTAAATATTTCCCCCCTGGTAAGCATCACTTATGCTTTTTTGTTTTAGTTGTGTTGCAGTCTGCAACGACTAATTTTGAATAAACAAATAACTAAACCTTATTTAAGCACATCTTACAAAGGAGGCAAGGATGAGTTCAAAAAGAACACTGATGGAAGTTGATTTAAGTATCAATATTTTACCGCTCTGAGAATTTCATTTCGGGCTAGAACATAATTTAAAAATCATCAGGTTTTCACACGTGCAGTACTGTGACATAGTGCCTTTAAAAGAAAACAAGTTTCGTTGAAGCCTACATGTAGCTGCAATAACGAGTCACATATCGTAGAAACCTGGACTGAAAAAAGGTGAGTGTACATGTATATATCCTTGTAATATCTCAACAAACTAAATGGTCTCTTAGCAACTTTTTTCACAGGAGTATGGTTTTCAGCATCTCTAACAAATCCAAATAGCTGCCCTAGGTTGCTGACTTTTCTGGAACAGGGGTTGCAAACACTCTGGAGAACCTCAAGTTGTCTTGCTCGATGAGGATGCCAACTTCCTTACAAATTTCAGCCAGAATTCCTCCATGACTATCTCTTTGTTTTGATGGCTTGAACAAATTTTCTAATGATAAATAGCCCTGCTTTTTATCCAGAAAATTACCAAACTTTGTTTTGAAAGAACATTTACAAAAACGGCAAAACTTGTTTGGACTTTTTGTGGACATGCCAAGCAGACTGATAACTAAAAAAAAAGTGAACACATGTTGCCGTTGGTGTTATGATCGGAAACAACATCTCATTTCCGATACACTGTGATTGGTTTATGTTTGACAGTTATAGGAAATAATTATGTGCGTAGTACCATGCATAATTAATTAGGGGGCACACTTGAAATCTCAAGGTGACGGTCACAGGCGTTTCCTTCTTCTCTCCTCCCCTCCCTTTTTGCCTCGCCCCATTCCTTTTTTCATCTTGCTCCATTTTCACACGTTTTTTTCTTCAGATTTTTCTAAAAAAAATACTGAAACTACGCAGGCTACTAAAACTCGGGCTTTTTACTCATTTTGGCTTGCTCTTTCCATTTCTGGCATCCATGTTATTCTAGTGCCAATTTGTTTTTGATTGACAGGCTAAAAAAGTCATGGTCCTGCAAAGGGGCTATTAAGACATTAGCATCACTGTAAGTATTAGCAATTGAAAGTAAAAAGTTGTCCTTGAAAAGTCCTTGAATTTGTTTGGCACGCACCATGTGGAAACATCATGGTATCTTGAAGAATAGTTGTTCAGATTGATAGACTTGACTCTAATGGCTGAGAGGCCTGCAACATACAATGTACTTTCAATAGAACGCACAATCATGTTCATGTACAGTGTAGCTACAGCCAGAGCTGTGTGGCTATAATGCTTGTTCTAATACCACCATTAACTGTCTGATGCTGCCAATTATTAGGCTATCGAAACTATACGTACAATGTACAGACACATGGCCACTCCAAAATTATAGTTGAAAGCCTTCATAGTTGCTACAATTTAACGTCCTGATTCAAGAAGGCATAGAATCAAATCCAATATTATCGTGACCTACAATAATGTACCTGCTTTACTTTGTTTTGATACATGTATCTTAAAAAGAGGTTATATAAATGTAGAATGATGTTGATCACTGATGGGGTTTAAATGGTTAAAATATAAGGGTCTCATAAAATATTTTGAACAGCTGCAGTAAGCTACATTGTATGAAGCTCATGATGACAATATTTTAAGTACTGAAAAGTTAGGTAAATCCTCATGTGTTTAATAATAATAGAGTACAGATGCAAAGATGATGTCATTATTTTTGCATGAAATTACTTAATTATTTTGAATACTTTTCTCACTAATTATTGTATAAAACAAATCGATGTCATTCTGCCATGGGTTTGTCATCTTTTATAATATAAATGATGGGATCATCCTAAGAACGTGCAATTTGATTGGATGCTCAGCGTGCTTGATTTTGTTATAAATGCACGCTCAAGAAAAAATCAAGCACGCCGAGAATCCAATCAAAACAAAACGTATTGGTGATTGTTTTTCGAGAGTTTACATAGCTAACGGTGATAATTTCATAGACTGGGAAGAAAGCATGTCCGACTTTGAGTTGTTAAGGTGTGTTGAAGAAGAGGAAAATAAAAGTCGCTTCCCAAAACTAAAAGAAAGTGATAGGCGAGAGAATTTAGCATCGGCTTCGTACTCTAAAGCGACCACAAAATGGGATGCTAAAATGTTTGAAGTTGAGAAAAGCAATGCCCACATTCTAATACAGTGTTACTCGTTGAGAGCTTGATATAAAAAATGATTGTAATTAAGAAAAATGTGGTTTTTCTAACAGCCTGGTGAGAGAAAAGTGACAACACAACAACAAGACATGAGTCATGACTCACCAATAACTCGACGATACCTGTAATAAGCCTGCTTTATGCTGAAACCTGAACAGTGAATTGCGAAGAATACAATGGGATTTCTCTGGTTCCATGTAGAAATTCGTTTGAGAGGTTCCTGAATGTCCCTGATTGAAAAACGGGCGATAAAACTTGCAGAGAACACAGAACTGGCAGAATTTCAAGAGTAGATTATCATTCGTGTGTATAGCGGCCATGCCAACGAAGAGAGCCTCGAAAGCTATGCAACACGGCCATCAGAGCAGTAGTTACAACACTGTTCCTTGGGATAAAGAAAATATCCTTCTTCAGACCACAGAATCAGTAATCAGTGTCAACTATGCAGTTGTTGTAGAAAATAGTCGGCAATCCTCAACTCACATGTCCAACTCTACTGCCGCTAATTCGCTAACGCTTTCTCTATGAATGCTTTTCCATCAGGCATTTTCAACGCCTTGCACTATCACAATGTGCAGATGCGATAAACCTCTCCTGTGCTGACCAGAAATTGTAAAACGAAAGCACTTTGTTTCCTGCAACAGTTTTGACCAGATAACAATATTACAACCAATTTCATTTGCCGGCTCTTGCAGTTTCTGTCTTTCACTTTTTATATCGATTGACACGTTCTATTCTTAGCAGATTACTTCATCCAATAAGAAACAAGCTTTCAGATCGTCAATGTCAAGCTGTCACAATTGAACCAATCAGCGACGTAAAAAAGTTGTAAACTAGTCAAGTACATAAAAATGGGGTTTTCTTTGTCGTCAGTTTGCTTTTCCAGGTTAGATGTTTACGCGGGTTCTAAAGATAGCTCTATTTCCTTCGTCTACATTGAAGTTTATATTATAAAACAAATAAAAGATGGTTCTCCTTGTTATATAACAAAATAATGCACTTTCGAGGTCTTGAAAAGCTGCTAAATGCACTCGTGTTCCGCTCGTGCATCCGCAGTTTTTCAAGACCTCGAGCGTGCATTATTTTGTTATATAACAAGGAGAACCATCTTTTATTTGTTAAATAGAAACCCAGATGACATCAAAACATGACAAGAACAACAGTACTAGTCTCAACATTTGAGTGTGTCTTGTGGCATACTGTACTTTGTTTTCATCATGTTGTGGTCTGTACATTTAGCTAGGACAGATCCAGGACAAAGTAATATGTTTATTGTGGTTAAATTTTAATTCACTGGTTAAAAATTTTTTGAACCAGTTCAAAAAATCCTGAACCAGTTCCAAATGTCAAAATTGAACCACAACATATATGTTGTGGTTCAAATATTACCTCTGGTACAAATATATTTGAACCAGTACAATTTTTTTGAACCAGTACAAATTTTTTGAACCTGAGTACCATTTTCTTGAACTGGTTCATTTTATCAAGATTCTAAAAAGAAAAAAAAGATCCACCCACCCCTCCCCTACAAAATATTTTTTGTCAACCCTCTCTTCCCTCTAATTTCTACCCTCCCTTCCCCAGTCCCATCCTCCTTTCCCCGTGTCCCCCCTGAGACACGTTACTATACTATACCACTTACCTTGACGGTCACCCATCCACTTACTAACCTCGCCCGGTCGGGCTTAACTTGAGACAGTATTACGAGGAACGCCTGGTAGATGATAGTCCAGTCGATTAACGCACTGCGCCACGGAAGCGCTTGTTGATTTTTACACCACCGTTTATTCTATAGGTGACTAATCGTCGAACACAGTCCCTCTACTTATGCTAATTTGTTTCCAGTCTCTTAATTTTATTCACACATGCGCACTGCTAACAAAATCGGACTTGGAAATAAAATTACATGGACGACAACACAGTCTGTATAATATTTAACAGCATTTGTATGGTATTTTTTAGTTTTCCATGTACAACGTAAATCTTGAATAAAACTCGACAAAAACCTATACAGTGTCTTCTTGTGTTCCTTAACTATGACTGTGCCATGTTACAGCGAATTTCAGCTTGGGCTACTTGTGGGAAAATTATGCTGGAAATTTTAAACTAACTAAAACCCTACCCTGAACCATAAAAAAACCCTAACCGGTCAGTAAACAAGATCTTACCCACCTAGAGCTAGGGTTCTCAAGAAAAACTCGCAAACTCAACCTCCCTCTACGCCCGTGTGAAATCGTTTGCCGAAACTGAACAAACTGTGTCAACCGAGCCGACTTTTACAGAATAATCACAGCTGCGGCTGAGCTAAAAAAAAAGCATTTGAACTGATAAAAAAAAATGGTACTGGTTCAAAAAAATGGTACTGGTTCAAAAAAATGGTACTGGTTCAAAAAATTTGTACTGGTTCAAAATTTTTGAACCAAAGATATAATTGAACCACAACATATACACTGTACAACATGTTAAATTTATAAAAGTTTAACCCGAAATTAATGTATTTGAACTACACGCCACATGTACATGTAGTTGTGATTGTAGTTGAAGACACCCACCATTAATACAATTACTGTACCTGTATATTTGATTTATGACTGATTGTATCAGCAAGAGAATGAAAACTAATCAAATGTTAGCTAAACCATGGTTATTTTGTTTTGGTTTGAATTGAATATTATGTTAATCATACTTGTACATTAATTTTGTAGAAAGGAGGAGTAGATCCAGAAGCAGCAGCTGGAGCAGTGACGAGAAGTCGAGAGACAAAAGGTACAAGTATGTCTGCTAACTGCAGACTCGTACCCAGTTAATTGTTATTTAAGAGAATAATTATAAAGTGTTTTTTTTAAATGACCAAGAAGGAATGAAGATACAGTGTAAATAGGGGCACAGGGAAGGGAACAGGAGAATATAACAACTGGCAGAGTTTGTTTGCAAAATGGCAGCTGTGAACTAAATGTAGGATACAATGCAAAGAACATTGGTACAATGTAAGAACATCTGATGCAGGCTGAGTCAGTGAGAGAGTTTCCATGCTTTCGTTACTTCCAAACTTGACTCTTGCAACTGCTTACTCTATGGTCTGTAAGGAACAGAACTGGATGAACTGCAGCATATTCAGAATATGGCAGTCAGACTGGTCACTAGATATAAAATAATCTGAGCCCATATACATGTAGATCTCCTATACTCAGTAAACTCCACTGGCTACCTACATTTGTACATGTACAGTGTTAAAGCCAGGATTACTTTCAAGTTGCTTTTACATGTATATTATTACTTTTATTGCCTTACAATTGAAGGGCTGTGTGCAAAAACGGCTTAAGTGACTCCTGATCACATTCTAAATTCTCCTTCAATTTCTTAAGTTATGGAGCTACTGTAAGAGTAGAAAGCTCTACTTTTATACTAGATTCTTGTCATTATGTTTTACAATATCAGCAAAACTAGGAGCCCATTACAAAAAATGGGCTCCTGGAAAAACATAACTTAGACACAACTAGACATTTGTTGAATACCACTACGGGATGAACGGTTTTGAAAAGTAAACATGGGGTCATCTCGGGAAGTTATTAGCCAATCATACACTGTAAATGACTATATGGCAATCCTCCATCAACAGCCAATCAGCGTGTGGTCCTCAGATACTGGAGAAGAAACACGTGACCAGAACACGATTGTCAACGGCATTTTGCAGAAGTCTCTTTCCCGATTTTTGCAGGGAGAGAGAACGTCTGCACACAGGCTACCATAGCCCCTGTTTCTCTCCATTCCCCATCAGTCATTAAAAAAAACTCCATTTACTTTTAAATAATGACTGGGTACGAGTCTGTGCCTTAATGTATTTCTCCTTTTGGGTTAATACAACAACTGAAAATGATGCAATTTATTTCCTTTGTAAATAAATTATTGACAATATTGTTCACTGGCTTGATATTAATATTATGTGTCACTAATAGATATTAAACTTTTAATGTTTTTACAGAGACAAGGAAAGTTCAACGGTAAGTATTAAGAGCATGCTGCCATACTGGGCCGGGTTGTTCAAAGCCCGATTAGTGTTAATCCTGGATTAACTCTGCACAGAACCTACATGTATTGGTTGTCATGGAAATTATCCCTGGATTAGCACTAATCGGGCTTTGAACAACCCGGCCCAGACCTACATGTATTTGGCTTCATCGAATACTATGACAGTGAAAATCAGATGTCAGTTCATGTACATGGACATGCATTATATTATTTAGTATTCTTTCTTCTGTGATGACAGGCAAAAGACAAGACCAAAGAAAAGGTGAAAGAAGCTCTCAAAAAAGCAGGTAAACATTCAGGCATATTCTACAGTCCATGATTGGAAACATTAGTCTTTTCCCTCCTCGATGTTGGGTAGAAGAATTGGGCCTAATGTACAATGTAGAGTGCCACGATTGAGGAAGGAGAGGAAGGCAAAAAGACTGCATGGACTGCACGGCCAAAAAATCGCGATTTTGTCCCAACTACATGTAATCTTGTCTCCAATTGTCTCTTTTATTAATTGATGCTTTTTCACTTTCATACATGTACATCCTCCCAGACTTACTAAATTGTGCCATTGGAAACAAGTACAAAATGCTCATGATCAAATGCTAACACGTTACTTTATGTTTGGGGGTGGGTAGCAGACATTTGTGGTTGGAGCCAATAATTATGGCACATTATTTTCTGGTTTGACCACGTACATTGTAGTTTGGTGTATTTCATAGTAAAGCAGCAAGGCAGAGAACATGTGGCTCAATTTCAGTGAAACTGTAACACAAATCTTAAACCTTAAATGTTGTAAAGAAAATCACAGAGCAGTAAACTGTGTACTGTTTAAAGTTATAACCCTTCTTGCAATTAATTTTATAGCTATGAACCTTCGAAATGAATAAATTGATGTTGTTGTGATAGAAAGGCATTAATTATATGACGTCTACCCAGGAATCAACCCAGGCTTTTACTTACGCAGTGTAAGACCCGGAAAGGTCAAATTTACACTATTTCAAACAAGCATACATGTAGAACATAAAGTATTCACTGTAAACCAAAACTTTTGTCACAGAAGTATTCAAAATATTTCAAAGGGTCATAGCTATAAAACTTGCAAGAAGGGTTATCTATAGGCACTTCAATAACCTCACCCACAATTCATACATACCGTTTCTTTACGGCATCTTGAAAATTCCTGAAAACGAGGCTTTGACCTGTTGACTACATGTATTTGCCCCCGCACATGGAATATTTAAAGAGTTTGAAATTAGCCATGATGATACTTTCCAATTCAAAGTACTTAATGAAAAATTGGGACAAGTAAAAGGTCGGGAAGGACAAGTAAAAATGTAGGTACAATGTACACTTTGGAAAACTTTTTCAAGCCCTGAGTAGTCCTAAAAAATATATTTCAGCCAATCAGAGCTCAGCATTCCTATGCAGATTTGTATTTTCCCAGTCTCTCTCAGGCATTATTTGGATTCTGCTGAGTGCAATTGGATAATATATTAAGAATAACTTATTTGTGGCATCAAAATATGCCCTGATATTTCATCCGTGGATATTATCTGTTACAAAAAGAACACAGTTGCCTAAAGCTTCAAGGATCAGATAATATCCAAGAAAAAAATAATATCAGGGCATATTTCAATGCCACAATGTAGGTTATTGTTGTTATCATCCTTCAAATATATTTTTGGGAGCACTCTATGCGCACAGGGGGTGTATTTACTGATATTTGACATCTGGCGGAGAGAAAATATTGGGTTACATGACATTCCACCAATCACGTGCGAGAGAAATATTTGATGGGTTATAAAGGGTGATTTTAATAGGAATAAAATTATAATACAGAGTAGTTTTAATGGTTAGAAAAAGCCAATCAAAATGCAGTAACTATGAACGATTTCTTTTCCAGTCAATCAGAAATTTGAATACGTCAATTAGTGTCAAGATGCAGGCGCCACTTATCATTGGCTTTGAACAAAGAACATTCTGAAAACAACTTATTATATATTTTTTATTTATAGAAATTAAAATATTTCATGCTTTACATGTACCTATCATAATGTACATAAATTTTACTCAAAATTTGTATTATTTTGGTGTACAACTCATCTAAATTTCTTGTGAAATGTTTGCCCATATTCCTTAGAATTGGAGAGTTTCAAGTCTTCAATTAATGCTGCAGAGTTGTGAATGTTGGGATACTGGGATAATCATGAAAGCATCTGTAACACTACAGATCAATAATGTATTATTGACACTCTGATTTTTTTCTCCACCCAGAATCAAAAGATGATGAGTTATATAGAGACAGGGAAAGAAAGAAGTTAGGTAAGAAAACTACAAAGGATTTTACAACAACCGCCAATTTTCTCGCAATATAATTGGCTAATTTTCATAATCAGAATGCAATAATTCATGATCATGTCCAATGCATAATTCAATAATTAATTAATACAAACTTAATGTCCAATGCACATACATGTACCTATGTACAGGGAATAGGCCCTTTGCAGGACCTGGTCACATGACCTTTTTAGCCTGTCAATCCAAAAGAATTTGGTGCTAGAACCACATGAATACCATAAATTGAAAGAGCAAGCGCAAATTAGTAAAAAGCCCAAGTTTTAGGTTCATATCTTAAAAACTGAAGGAATGGCAAATTTATGAAAACTCTATAATTAATTTTAGCATAATTTAACAGAGTTTGCAAGCCATGCCAGTCAGCAAAAAAAGCTGTTAAATTAAGCTAAATTATAGAGTTTTCAAAAATTTGCCATTCCTTCAGTTTTAAAGATATGAACCTAAAACTTGGGCTTTTTAATAATTTTCGCTTGCTCTTTCAATTTCTGGCATTCATGTTGTTCTAGGCCCATTTTTTTTTATTAACAGGCTAAAATGTTACATGACCAGGTCCTGCAAAGGGCCTATCAGATAGTTGTCATACGTTTTTTTTAACAATTGCCTTTATTACTCGGGCCAGGCCTTCGGCCAGCACGAGTCTTAAATCGCAAGTGTTTATTATTATTTTTATTTTCCAAGTCGAGGTATTTTGCCCCCAACCAATCGGCTCATACTGTTCAAGTCATTCAAGTGCACATACTTGAACACTGCGCCGCCCTGGCGCCACATAATGTTGAAAAGGTACCCCTTGGCTTTTTAATTTCCTTTCAGCGGTTGGTGCTTTGAATTGTTGCTCTATGAGTACTCTGCTAGTCTTTTTGGCTGTATCATGTGTCATACTGTATCATTTAGCAAAAAATGTCTGATAGATTTTCAACATCATGACAAGATGCTGCATGGTCCAACTGCTTTCTGTTTCCTTCCATTCACTGGAGGTTTTTCCAAAAAATGCTGAATTACTGTCCTTCTAAATTATTGCCCTAATTATCATCTAACCTGGCCTAACTAGGAGAATTGACAGATAGTATAAATTTCCAACAACATCCCTTGGGTATACAGACAATATATTATACTTATTATTTGACTTGATGCAATGAACTCAGTGTATAAAACCATCACAAATAGCCCACATTTTGGACCAATTTTTAAATATGTTTAAATTTATCCAATCTTTCAATCATTTGATCATTAAAGACACTAAATACTTCTTATGCATTAGTTTTTAATTTCAACTGTTGCAAAACTATTTTTAAATACATGTAGGTTTAAATAGACATCCGAGGGAGGCCTGATAACTAGTTTAACCCCACAATCTCTTTCACTCACATGTGATTTATGTACATTTTTAGAGCTGTCAACAAAAGTTTCAGTCAAGTTTTTATGATCCTAGTAAGAATACAGTAACCAAGTTTTCAACAAATTAAACATACAATATTATAGACCCATTCGAAAAATGGTGTCCAATTTAATTAACTATTGTTTAGGACTGACTAGCCTCGCTTACACGTTCAAAAGCTTTTGTGTGGACTGACTAGCCTCGTGTTCATGTTACCAGGACAATAGCTTTTTAAATTGGATGCCATTTTTTTAATGGGTCTATTGTTTTGAGTTTAATAGAGCCCAATGAATATTCAACAAAATCCTTATTGTGTCAATCATGTACATTTGTACCTTGATCATTTATGAAGATCGAAAGTTATCAAATGAAATGTTAAGAATGTCATTTGAAATTGTAGACTTTTTTGGAATAAAATATTTTTGATGTGACTACTGTAGATCTCAGTAATACTATCAAGCAAGTAAGTTTACGGCTCAACTATCACATTTCAGAGACAACCAGAACATGTGCCATTTTTATGTAGTGTTATCAGTAAGCTAAATATCTTTCAATAACTTGTTTCTTACATGTACTTGATTTTGTATCATTTAAAAGTACCCGTTATAAGTTAAACAATAGAATGTGTCCACGACTGCTTGGTACTTTCTCTCGGAGTTTCACACGGTTTTTAACTTTCTCCCACGTGCATTTTAAATTGGCCAAATTTCCTTCTACAAAATATACAAATTCCACGAAATTACACCAGGCAATCCAGTATAATTTTTGACCCCTGATGATAAGAATTATACTGTCAGTCTCGCAATCCAAAGTACTCCACTCGTTATACTATAAAATTAAAACGAGCTCGTTTTTAATCTGTTATATATGCATATCTAAAAATCCTCCTGTCCCTTGTATTACCTTATTACTTATTATATATGTTTCAACATATTGACTTTGTAGATAGCCGTATAATTGCCAATTTTAGTAAACATGTCATGTTATACGCTATACCATATTCGTTTTCTGGCCGCACCTTGAGCAAAGTCCATAACTAGTGCGACACCCAATCCCACTGAGCACAAATATTGAAGTACTCTATATAACAGCTTTAAAATGTGGGTATATACTTCATGGTAGTATTCTGTTCCATATAATCTCCCTGTATAATCATTTTCTCTCTACTGTTTTACAGTATTAAAAATAATGCAGGGAGACTATATGGAACAGAATACTACCATGAAGTATATACCGTCATTTGCATCTAAGCGTGTCAAATGTAACATGATTCGTCATCAACATCTCGAAGTTTGAAGGCATGCTTTACAAACTTTTGCACTCAAAATATCAAGTTATTCACTTCCCATATTGAAAATTCCCGTATCACTTGATTTTTGGAGCACAACTTGATATTTTGGGTGCAAAAGTTTGTCTGGCACACATATTCGAACTTCGAAAGTTTGATGACAAATAAAGTTATGCTACTTTGATACCCAGTTAGAACATGTTTTTGCCTCAGTCGTGTTCATGCTTAAATGCAAATGATGGTATTTCACTAATCTGCATGCATGTAAAATCTTCAACAATATTAATTTTCTTTTTACTGTGAGTTTACTTTTGTAAGATTCTCTGCCATTTTGCAGGAAAGGAAGTTGTGCCAGATGTAGATGCAATTGCGAGAATAGAAAGCAGTGATTTTGTTCAAGAGACGTTCTCATCTAGTTCAAGCACACGAGAAATTCAACAGAAAAAGGTTTGTACATTGGATAACTAGTTTGTAAAAAAACCTAGAGTAGGTCTGCATTGGTGGGAAGATACATATAATCAATATTTTTTTATAATCAATTGAAAGTAGATTAAAGTACATTTATGCTAATCGGTGTGGGAAGCATGACACAGCTGATGTTACGAGCATTTGCCTTTCATCAGGGCAAAAAAATGCAAAAGGTTTGCACTGCTTACTGTGCCTTAAGTGATGTATTTATCAGATGAGTATGGTCTGTCATACCTGTCACATCTTCATAAAACCAGTTTATAAATTATATGTACATTGTACCGTGTAATCCTTTGTATACATAGACTTTATGCATGAATAAATGGTGAATCTCATATGAATGGGGAAAGTGCGGTGGGTCAATATTGAACACTTACACATTAAAGTGCATGCCTATGCCTAGCTTTTTATTAAATGTTAGTCTTCCCTTGGTCATTTTGTGCAATTAAAAATAAATTTGGAGAGTACAAAAACTGTTTCTTTTCATGTTGAAGTTAGGCATAATTGTCAAACTCATGTGACATTTTTTATGCCATTAAAGATATGTTAATCACATGCATGACGTCAAGTGGGTAAAATGCACATTTATATTATATGGCCAATGGCAAGGCTTCGATAAATAATTATGACAGATGGCAAGACTCCTCAAGTAATATAAGAGAAATTTAGAATGAGAATTAGACAAAAATGCACTGTATTGTGTATTATTTACAAAGACAAATATATATTGTGCATATTTGACATCACGCATGTAATTAGCATTTCTTTAATGTGTGGCATAAAATTTGTTGCACAGTTTTGACGATTATGCCTGACTTCAACAAAACAAATATTGTTCTTACTCACCAAATTTATTATTAATTGCACAAAATTAATATAATAATTTTAGCTCATCGTACCGGTGTGAACAACAAACAGGAAAAAACATTTTACAACAACATTCAATTTTCTCGCTTTCTGATTAGCTCTCCGCTATATGCAAAATAGTACATACAATGAAAATAACGTCACTCGCAAGCCGTGGTAGCTTTGCAAAGTGCTTTCACGGCGAGGTTTGTGAATTCAAATGGATGTTAACTTCGCTTCCAAAAACAAGAAAGTGAGGATTTCACAAGCATTTTATTACTAGGAGAAATGAATCGGTGAGTCAAACTTCTTTGTAGTGTGCCATTTGGCAAAATGAAGTTTTCTCTTGAGTGGAGAAAGTTTCGGTGAATTTGTAGTCAGACTTTGTGACTAGACTAGTTCTCTCAGAGCTCAGAAGTTTTGAATTATATAGTTCAATAACTTTTCTGATCCAGAAAAAAAAAAAAAAGATTTCACATGCATTCCATCAATTACAGAAGTTAATCGGTGAACCGAATTGCCATTTGTCTAAGATAGCTTTCTCTCAGCAACAGTAATTAGAAGTGTTTACGTTTTGACTTTCGATGGCCTTTTTCGACTCGAAAGCAGTTTATTGCTTCGTCGCTACGCTCGTTGTTCCACTTGAGTTTTGAACATTTTATGACGTCATTTCTATGATCAATATGAGTACAGACAATGGCAAAATGTGTGCGATTTGTTAAAGTGTCTCCCTTTTTTACATAGAACCAGTACAATAATAAGTTCTTTCACTTCATAGGCACTTTAAAATGTGTGCCATCATTTAATTGTGATACTGTGAAGTTTGGTTGTGATAGTTTCAAATGGTGCAATGTTATTGAGATTTGAATGCTTCTATACATTAAATAGTGTGCCAAGACTAGTGATACTGTGGTTGTGCTAGTGTAAAATGATAATAATTTTATTTAGTATATACCACACCAGTGAATATCACTTTTCACACGCTCTGATTGGCTACTCAAACAGTGAATATGATTTCATATTCACCTCCGAGCGAAGGAGCGATCACCTCGCGGCAGTCTTTGTCCATTTGAGAGAAAATAAAATAACTATTATTTTGGTGCTGGCTATTCACCTGCAGTGTGGTACATGTATATACTAAAACAATTATTCACCTCTGTGTCGGTGAATAGTGGTGGATATTTATCTCGCTGAAGCTCGGTAAATATTCTCCGCTATTCACCTCCACTTCGGTGAATAATTACTCGGGCTGCCTGTGGCAGCATCGAGTCTTAAAGAAAAATTTTTTTTGTTGGGTGTCGCCAAATTTCTGCGCATGCGTTAAATAAAGGTCAAGTTCACCACCAATCACATTGCACTGTGCTGGTCACGCAACAATCGCCAGGTTAATTTATTTACATAATTTAATACAGTAAATCAAGATGGCGGAGGACCCGCGAGGAACTTTCTCTCTAATTTGGAGTCCCATCTCTCAAATGTAAGCAGTTTAATGTTGTATTTAACTTCACTCGTGCGAAAGCCTTCCAACAGGCTCAGGATATTTCAACTGGCGCTATTGTCGGAGCCGAAGGACCGCGTTTTTTACCCAGATGGCCAGTGATTTTATATACGACACGTACGACGACCTGAAGCCAGTGAAGGGGCCAGGATCCGGAAAGCTAAAATTCGAAGAAATAGATATTGGAATCTATAAGCCATCGGCTCGCTGTGCTGCATTTAAAACATCCGAGGAGAACATCTTATTTTGGGTGAAGGCCCTTCAAGACCAATATTATGAGTCTCTTAAAAACTGTCAGATATTTAAATTTACCGTCAGTTGGATCGACCACTTAAATGAGGCAGAGACACAGTCAGAGAGTATTGAGATCAAGTTATTTCGTTCCAGCGAGGATATTGACCTAGCGGAAACATACAAGCTGTCGAAGGAATAGTTATGTGCCAAGGCATGGGCAAAGATTGAGTTTCCCAGATTACAGATGAAAGTAGAGAACTTAATGAATGAAGAAACAGAGGTCACGTGCGACATGCTTGAGAACATGTTCAACACTTTATGTTATACTAAGAAAACAAAACAAGTTACAGAGCCTGCAAGTTCACAAGTCAATGAAAAACCCCAAGAGCCTGTAGTTTTGGATCAACATATCCTTGAAACTCCAAAAGCAACTGTACACATGAGTCAAATTCAAACCGGAAGAGACGGAATTCTTGAGATTCTTCACGAGGATTGTTAGCCCGCAATAAGAACTCTCTCGCTGATTTAATGACCTTGATTTGTAACATGGACGCTGACCTAACTGATATGCGTAATGAATTCTTACTCTCGTCACATCAAAACACGAATCAAGAAACGAAACTCAGTCATTTGGAAGACAAATTAGTTCAGCAAGATAATATATACAAGACCGAAATCAAGATGCTGTCATCACGTATTATTGACCTAGAAGTTGAAAATGGCGAGTTGAAAGCGGATATAATAAAGCTGAGATCCGACTTTCAAACTTTAAAAAAATAATCAAGAATACAAAAAAGAAGACAACGAAAGACCATTAAGTCTCCAGTGTTCCGAGACTACCCAACCTACTGAAGCTTTAGCAACGAATCAGTTTGTTCAAGAGCCATCTTTCTTACATGACAACCCAATCCCTATTCATCAGAATACATTTTCTGTGCTAAATGACGAGAGTTTACAATCACCTGACCGACAACCCACTACTAAGGAAAGGGACCATGAAATACGGTAGTACGGTTAATTCTCGGGTTCAAAACAGTGAATATATGCCTGCTCGAATGCTGTGTGTTAAACGAATAAGTAGTGTTTAAATTAAAAGGTCAACATACGAGAAAAACAAAAATATTAAATTACATATATACTAGGGGAGCAGAGAATGAAAGTCACCGCGCTACCGGCCACTCCTAAAGACTGCTAAATTCAGCTAATAATTCTTCCCTTTGGTTATTACTAAGAGGATTTCAAATGAAAGCGTATTTCATCTTCAATCTCATGTGGCCCGAGTGAAAGCCCAGATGGGCTCTTGTTGTTAAATATTTAGGCAAGCCTAAAAGCAGAGCTCCCAATTGTCATGGGTGTCAGCGGTCGGAGACGAAGATGGCGGGCTTTTTCTTCACTCCCGAAATCTGAAGCTACTTCGTGTTTAGTTATTGTCACTTGTCGTTTAATTGTATGTCTTTGTTGGCCTAGTACTTTATTACATAACATTCTACCATGGGTTCAAAATATATTATGGTGGAGCAACTGAAATCTATCCTCGATGAAAAGTTGGCGCCACTCAAGACCGAAGTTCGCGATCTGAGAGAGAAACTCGAGGAAACCAATAAGTTTCTTGATCTAGCAAATGCCAAATATGAGGAGGCAATGATCACGTTATCTAAGCATAATGAAGTGCAGAAGGAAATCATAGCAGAAAACAAAATCCTAAAATGTGCGATGCAGTCGTTGGAAGGCAGAGTTATTCGTATGCAGGCGGAGTTGAATGACACCGAACAGTATTCACGACGAGAATGCCTTGAATTTCAAGGCATTCTACTCCCCAAAGATGATAGTGAAAACACCAATCGAATAATCATTAAAATTGGTAAACTGATAAGCGTAGATATAGATGAAGAAGATATTTCCGTTAGCCATCGCTTACCAGTAAGTAGAAATTATAGAGGGAATAGATCGGAACCTGCCATTATAGCAAAGTTCGTCCGTCGCGATGTCAAGGAGTTACGGTATTCTATCGAGCTCGTAAGAAATTGAAAACTCTAACAACCAGGGATCTTGGATACGACATCTCAAACAACATCTACATCAATGAGAGTCTTACTGAAAGTAACAAAGCTTTGTTCAAGGAATGTGTTAAGGCGAAGAAATATATGGGTTCACATTTATCTGGACTTCAAATGGCAAGATATTTCTTCGAAAGGATGAGCATAGCCCTGTCATTCATATCAAATCAAAGGATGACATTGTCAAGAAGTTGCTGTCAAGATAAGTACTGTTAATCAACTATTGATATATTATTAAATGCCTCAATGACAGATTGTCCTAAATGTTTAGACATTGATTTTGATATTTCGGACAGGGTTGAACAGCTAAACAGTCTTCCACGTCTTAGCATAACTTCTCCTGTCACAAATATTCCTCATCTTACAAATTCAGATGTTGACTTGAACATGCCAACCGATCAAAATTTTAATTATTATAGTATACACGATTTCCATAGTAACTATGATATAAATCAATGCTCGTCAAATAACACTTCCTTTTCTGCTCTGAATTGCAACATAAGAAGCTTGGCAGCAAACTATGATAATTTTGTGCACATGCTATCAGCATTGAATTTCCCATTTTCATTGATTGGCCTTACTGAAACAAAATGTAAAGTTGACAAGGAACTTTTGACTAATGTCAACATTCTTGGTTATGACCTTATCTCTGAACCCAGCCTTTCAAATGCAGGTGGTGTTGCTTTTTACATTAAAAATAATCTAAACTTCTCTGTGAGAACAGACATTACAACTTCAAAACAGGATTTTGAAGCCCTCTGGATAGAAATTGATACTGTTGGTCAACCAAATTTGTTATGTGGAGTGTTACATGTATGTATACAGGCATCCAAATGGAAATTTAGACAATTTCACGGATTATATTAATTTGACCATTGAAAAAATTCACCAGGAAAATAAGCTCTGTTTGTTCATGGGAGATTTTAACATTGATCTCCTGAAAATCACCACTCACACTGCTTCTGAAAATTTCATTAATGATCTAGGTTTCATTGTTCTTTCAACCACAAATTTTACAGCCAACAAGAGGCACTGACCACTCTTCAACTTTGATAGACAATATTTTCTTCAACTCAATTGAACATTTTATTATCAGTGGCAATGTAGTGTATGATCTTACTGACCATTTACCTAATTTCATTATATTTAATAAGTTTTCGTCCCTCCCTCTTAATATTAAGGTACATAAAAGAGATTACTCTAAACTTGATGAAACAGCCTTAGTTAATGAAATACAATCTATTAATTGGCATTCTGTATTTACATCTAACCTTGATTCATCCAGTATGTTTGATTCCTTTTATATTAACATCTCTGAAATAATTGATAGACACATACCTATTAAGCAACTCTCTAGAAGAGAATTAAAATTCCAATCAAAACCCTGGATAACCTCTGCGATCAAAGTATCAATCCATGCTAAGAATAAATTATATAAAAAATATTTGAAAACACAATCTACTTATTATCATTCTAAATTTAAATACTACTGAAATAAATGGAATCATTTATTTAAGGTTAGTAAAAGACAACATTGTAATGAATACTTTTTAGAAAATGCCAATGATAGCAAAAGAGTTTGGGAGTGGAATAAAACAAATAATTCATTTCAAACCTAAAACCAGTAAAAAAATTGTTAAGATTGTAGAAAATGATGTTGAAATCACTGACTCGATAGCTATTGCTGATGCCTTTAATAATTACTTTGCTAATGTACATGTAGGAACTAACTTAGCTAAAATAATACCAAATGTTCAAACTTCACCTTTAGACTACATAAAATCCCCATTATGTAATAGCTTCTCTGTCTTTCCTACTACTGCTGCTGAAATAGAAACACAAATCTCTAATCTAAAAACTGGTAAGGCAACTGGCCCATACAGCATACCAGTTTCTGTCTTGAAAATTCTCAGCGTAGTGATTTCTAAACCCTTGGAAACATTATTTAATGCTTCCTTTTCAACTGGCGTAGTCCCCAGCAACTTAAAATTGGCAAATGTAATACCAGTATACAAAAAAGACTCACAATATTGTTTATGTAACTATCGTCCAATCTCTCTCCTTTCTATTTTTAATAAGCTCTTAGAGAAGCTAATGTGTAGCAGATTACTGGACTTCCTAGAGAAAGAAAAAATATTTTTTGAGAAACAGTTTGGCTTTCGGGCTAAACATTCAACTGATCATGCTGTTCTTAGCATCATTGATAAAATCCAAAGAGCAATCGATGAGCGGGACTTTTCTTGTGGAATATTTTTAGACTTTAGTAAAGCATTCGATACTGTAAATCATGCAATTTTGATCAAGAAATTGGAACATTATGGAATCAGAGGAATTGCTAAAAATTGGTTTATTTCATACCTCAGTAACCGACAACAAACTGTTACAGTAAATAATACAACCTCTGGTTCAGCAACAATCTCCTGTGGTATCCCCCAGAGATCTGTACTAGGTCCAGTTCTCTTTCTACTCTACATAAATGATTTCCATCTTTGTTCTGATCTCTTTGACTTTCACCTATTTGCAGATGATGCCAATCTATTTTGTAGGCATAAGAACCTTTCTACATTGGAATCCAACATAAATAATGAATTAATAAATATTCATGTTTGGTTATGAGCAAACAACCTTTCACTAAATATAGATAAATCAAATGTTGTTATATTTCATCCTCCCCAAAGGAAGGTAACATTAAATGTTAATTTAATTATAAGTAATACACGTTTGCGACAAGATAATTGTATTAAATATCTTGGTATCTTTATTGATTCTAACCTTAGCTGGAAATCTCAAATTGATTGTATTTCAAAAAAAGTAAAGAGAAGTGTTGGCATTTTATCTAAACTTCGGTACTATGTTGACATATCAATCCTTGCCAAACTTTATTATGCTCTAATATACCCATTCTTGATATATGGTATGATAGCTTGGGGTAATACATACCCAACAACTGTCCAGCCTCTTATTGTACTACAGAAAAAGGCTGTGCGAATTATGACATTTTCAAAGTTTGACGAGCATTCAAGTCCTTTATTTAAAATATTGAATATTATAAAGCTAACTGATCTCATTACCTTCCATATTGCAGTTTTTATGTTCAAGTTTCACAATCAACTTCTGCCCTCTGTTTTCAATACTTTTTTCACTTCAGTCAAAAGTGTCCACAGTTATACATGTAATACACGATCTGCAGCAAAACAGTCTTATTATCTTCCTAAAGCTAGTACCAATTACGGAAGATTTAATATCAGATTTCAAGGACCAAAAGTTTGGAATTCAATTGAAGAACATTAAGTCTTCCTCAATTCGACAGTTTAAGCAAAAACTAAAAAACGAATTTCTAAGCAAATATTAGCTTAGTTCAGACATTTTAAATATTAATAGCAACTACTGATTTTTAAGATAACAAGACTGGTTTCCTCCTCCCAAATATATGTATCTATAATATTTATGGTATAAAATAATAGACTAAATTGGTAGAATTTTCTATGTGTATCTATGTGTGTGTTTTTTATTTCTCCGACCTAGTAATTTAATTCAGCCATGTAAACTGGCTCCCTGGCATTTTTAGCTTTCTAGTTATTTCAGGGTGCCAGTACCCTTTAAATATTCCAATTTTTTTTTTTTTTTTTTCTAAATACTCTATGTAAGTAATAGGGTAAATAAAGTTGTTGTTGTTGTTGTTGAACTGAGGTAACGACCCGAAAAAAAACGATAAATTATATAAAGAAAACAGAGATAAAAACACTAAAACAACTGTCTGGTAGAATGAAGGGAAATCAGTGGAAAAGGTTAAGGAGAAAGAAGATAACGGGAAATGAAAACGAAAAAGAAGACGTTGAATTGCACGTGCATATGTAACGAAACATGTCATGTGTGTAGCCGTGCAGATGTACATGTACTTATGAAAATAAATACTACGCGTGCAGATGAGTTGCATGCGCATATGAAACGAGAAAGCGATGGCGTACAACAGAAAGAACATGATGCGTATGTGTGCAGGCGGAGATGTAACGGAATGTAAATTTGGGAATTGATTATTTTTCATGTTATGGCAAAAAAAATAAGACCTATCATCGAGATAATTTGGAAAATCACACATTCCCATAAATGGGAGAATTAAATGTAAATGACAGGACGGCGTTAAATAGCCAAACAAAATCGGTCAGGCCGATTCAGGACTCGAAAACCTTGCGTGTTCCGCACGCTGGTGCACTGGTCGGGAAGGCAGTCGGGCAAGAAACTAAAATTTCACTCATATGCTGTATGTACATGTATGGTGGTCTGCTCGCGCTGGCCCGCGTGGATGCTTCGCTACTATGTTATTGAGATCTCAATTTATATAGTTTTTTATGGTCAGAGCTAAATGGTGATTGACTAGCCTTGCTTTCATGATTTCTTTAGTTTTTAAATGGCAATATGTTAGCAGCAACTATAGACTCTCAAACTCCTTAGTATCACTTACTATAGTATGCTCTTACTAATACACGGAGGTATCCACGTCACAAAATAAGCTAAGTTTATAGCAATAGATCATAATGTTCCCACTTTTATTTATTTATTTTTATTTAGCTTTGTCATAAAAAAATATTAATGATAACAATGTGTAACAGAGCAGGCTCACCGCAGCAGCTGTTGCAGTGCCAATACTGCAGGCCCGTGATGAAAAATATACAGAATGTGTCGCCGCTCGCTACTTTGTCGCTCGACTCTCGTGCCTCAGTGTGTCGGCGGGAAAAATAACCTCTGGCACACAGGGTATATGTGACATAGCACAGTTCTAATTATAAGGCTAATCTTAAACATGTTACTCAATCTGTCAACCACCCCCCTCCCTAAATAAGGCTAAGGGAGAGAGGGGACTAGAGAGTTGACCTTTCTTCCCTTCTCTTATCGTGATAGCTAATATTCATGACTATATATATTTAAGTCACAATCTTGTTTATTATTATTAGCTGAAATATAACCAGTATCTGACCCACCTTCCACTTACATAAATGCTATGTGTTTGTCGTTAGGGGTGTATGTTTTCATTCCCACTACGCCTTTCATATCCAAGTTCATTACTATTTTCCATCCAACCATTTTCTCTTTCAATCATGTACAATCGATACCAAAGCAATACAGTACTTTTTAAATAGAGAAGATTTTGTATGAGCGAGACACAAATATGCCATGTCCGTAGCTTTACCGTAACTGAACTTTAACTTACTGTACCGTAACTCTGTAATTTGATTGGTTCAGGAAGACAAAGCAGTATGGAGACCTTTTTAATAGTGTCACGACATGTCGTACAGTAACTGGGCCATATTATTAAAGTACAAGTACTTGCCGTAACTTTCTCAGCTCTAGTTACAATGTACCTTCATTTTCATCCAAAATTTAGAATAATACCAAACCCTCAGACCAAGGCCACGAGGATGCCATGTTTGGAGGAAGTCAGATGGGAACAACAGCGATATCATTACCCACATCAACAAACCCTCCCGCCAGAAGCACTGTGACGTCACAGCCTATCGACAGCAAAGGACTGTTTGCTTCTCTTGTGAGTTAATTAGTTAATTATATTCATTAATCACTGGGGTTTACTGCAGTCTGATTGGTTTGAAATAGTCTCATTAGTCACATCATTTTGCTGAACCAATCAAAATGTAGGGGCCTCAAATCAGCCAATGCACAAATATATGGTGGTAGCATTTGCTTTGTTGTCAAATTTTTCTCGACTCAGTTGCAGTAGATGAGTTTAAATTTGTAAAACGTAAATCATTAATTGCAACATTTATAGCGGAGTGCTATTATTTGGTATGAATTAAATCATACTCTTGATTGCACGTTTTACCCCTGCTACGCGGTCGTGCAATTTCGTAATCACTGACCAACTGATTGTACTCCACTTAATAGGAAATAGAAAACATTTTCCGTGTTTCTATAGTTATTGAAACACGAGAGGAGTTTGGGAGAACGAGAAATGGCTCATTTAATTGATCATCAAAACGTAAATTCTCATAACTAGCTCAAATGAGCGCTCAACTTTCTATGTTTCTTTAGAGTTTTATAATAGATACGATAGTACGCGCGCTCTGATTGGCTAAAAAGTCATGTTTTATCAGAGTACATGTATATAATATGGTTTGCCGTGTTTTATCGTTTTCAACTGGCGGTTTCCTTTCATCGCGCGTGTAAATCTATATTATAAAACAGATAAAGAAGCCATAAATCCAAGCCTTTGGCTTGTGCTTTAACATTTCTCTCATGTTCTCAAATGCCCATAGTGTTTTATGATAGTATAAAACATGGCTAAGGCTTCTTTATCTGTTAAATAACGCCAATCCGAGTGTGCTTAAGCCTTGTATGGTTTCACTTAAGCCCTTTATGGTCTCACTTAAGCCCTGTATGGTCTCACTTTAGCCCTGTATGGTTTCACTTTAGCCCCGTATTGTCTCACGTAAGCCCTGTATGGTCTCACGTAAGCCCTGTATGGTCTCCCTTAAGTCCTGTATGGCCTCACTTAAGCCCTGTATGGTCTCACTTAAGCCCTGTATGGTCTCATTTAAGTCCTGTATGGTCTCATTTAAGTCCTGTATGGTCTCACTTAAGCCCTGTATGGTTTATCTACAGCTGCATGAAGACGAGGAAACGAAGTTGAGTCGTTGGGTGAAGAAACTCGCGGCCATGAGAAACAAAATGCTTGCTTCAACTTAAAAACAGCCACTATTGTAGATAATTATTTCAGTAATAAAAAGTTTGACGAAGTCCTCATGACGTAATTAATTATTTAGCTTTCCCCACCATTTTTCACATCATAATGGGAACCTCAAGGAACGTTTGCTCCCCTTCTAAGCTATTATTTAAGAGATAGGAAATATTTTCCATGTTATAATAATAGAGTGTGACTAGCTGTCTCGGGACTATTATAACCAGAGTACATGTATGTTCGTCGAGGGCTGATAGTTGCCCGCGGAAATTTGAAATATAAGCCCGAGAACGAAGTTCAAGCCTGATATGCTTGGTTTTAAGAACATCAAATTTCCAAGGGAAACTACCAGGCGTTATAGTTCACCACAAAATTGTGGCGCGCGCTCATTGGCTAAGAGCGTTGTCGTCCGCGGATGCAAACTATCAGCCGTTATAGTTCACCACAAAATTTTGGCGCGCGGTCATTAGCTAAAAGCGATCACGTGACGTGATAGTTGTCATCCAGGCGATAGTGCCCGCTGAGCACGAAAGACAACTTTGTGTTGAACAATAACGCGAACTTCGTTCTCGGGCTTATGTTTATTTTAAGAACATCAAATTTCCGCGGGCAACTATCAGCCGATTGTGATTGGATGAAATTGATCACGTGACGTGATAGTTGTCCTCCGCGGGGCAATAGTGCCCGATGAGAGTGGAAGATAATTTGGTGATGAACAATAACGACAAATAGAGTGTGTTTGTCTCGGAACTATCGACTGCTAGTTTCCGGCTCGACGGGCAAACTATTTGTGTAATGATATGGGCTTCTCATAATAGTTTGCATCCTTGGTCTACAACTGTCGTGTCACGTGATCACTTTTGGCCAATGAGCGCGCGCCAAAACTTTGTTGTGAACCAGAGTTGTGAACTATAACGCCTGATAGTTTGCACCGCTGACGACTACTATAACGTCACGTGATCGCTCTTAGCCAATGAGCGCGCGCCAAATTTTGTCGTGAACTTTAACTGCTAATAGCTATTTGTTATTCGTTACATTTTTGCCAAAAAATTGTACAGAGTAATATTCAGTAAGTCTTGATTAACAATATTTTTTGGAGGTTGGGAACATTTTTACCCACAGGAGTATATAAGGGAGTTATCAAATTTATTATTAGTTCTGCTGTGGTTCTCAACCTCTCTCCCTCCCAAGAATAGGGACTTTAAGCAACCACGACGGCAACGTCTACGACGACGACATAAAACAATAGCTGCACGTGAAATTGCACGCAGTCTCCTACATTTCCACCGTTCTCTGCAAAAATACAACGTGAAAACCCCAAATTGACGTTTTAAAGAGAACGCGAACGTAGAAAGTAAATCAATCCGTTTTTCGTTCGGCGTGAACGGAGCTCTATACTCGTCATATGCTTCGAAAATTTGGTTGTGAAAAACAATTCAAGGCGAACAAGGGAAATATGTGATATAAAGTGGTAAGCTGTAGTGCAAGGGAAATAGTAGATACCAAATTTCGGGAGAAAACACTTTTCTACGTCCCGTCGTCATTGCCGTCGTCGTCCTGGTTGCTTAAAGTCCATTTTATAACTTATCTGTTATCGAGCGTTCTTTTATCGAAATCCGTTGAATATTTCTGCCATTAAAATTGAAAAATCTTTCTAGCAGTCAAAATATCCTCAATGCTTGCATATTAATCGACCTTTCGAAACTCCCGGGTGACCGGCGAGCTAACATAAGCTCCACCTCCTGTGTTAAAACAGAAGATACCGAAACAAAGGAGCGGCAGTGAAAAGCTAATTAGTGAATTGAGTTGGATAAGCTTTTCAGCGGTACGCCTGGCTTTTGAATTTGACTAAACTGCAATAACAAATGCCAAGGAACTACATCAAAAAGTAAACACGCATCAAGAGAAACTTTGCATTCGCATTTTATTTTATATATCACTGTTAGCGTTGTAATTAGAATTACAATCTGATAAAAAGAATATATTTTCACCGATCACGAGCTTTATTTGTTTATTTCTCTTTCTACACCAGCGTTCTTTGTCTTACGCGGTTTGTAGCGTAGTGCAGCCTGCATAATACAAACTTTCTTCAGGCAAGCTATCCCGACTCGAAATCATCCCGGATTCTTGAAAAATTATGATTCCGGATTCGTAAGCGTTTACACTAGAAGAAAATACCGGACACTTATCAAACGATTTTGACCAGAAATTTCAAACGCATCACAAACACATATAGAAACGAATTTGTAAAATCTTGAGCTTTAAAATGAGCCGTTTCTCTCGTGTTTCTGTCTGCTCTAGAAGGCGAACTCTATAAAAAGTTGTCGTCATCACCGGCTCGGAACCGGCTTAGGGCGCGTTCGATTGACCGTATTCCTAGTCTCCTTCGCACCCGTTTTTAGGGCCACCTAAGAACGGGTGCGAAGGAGACTACCGTATTCCGGAATAAGAATAGATGGAATAATCTCTGGAAATCACTGGTTCAGGCACATTTTGCACTGTAAGCTACTAAAGTTTGCTGAAATATGATATTCAGGATACATCTTGTATTCCATGGACTAAAAATTCCCGAAATTAGCGATTTGTAGTTATCATTCTGTGTATTCTAATACCGGAATACGGGCAATCGAACGCACCCTTAAAGTGTGAAGGACTGCGCCACTGTTTGGAGTTCAAACAAGAAAAAAAAATCAGAAGCACAACATAAAAATCGATAACTCGTCAAAACAAAACGAAGAAACGGATATTTTAATACTGAGCTTTAAAATGAGACATTTCTTGTGTTTCTTTTGTATCATTCAATTCCAAACCCGTGCATCCCCCCCCCCCCCCCCCCCGGGCATTTGATCAGAGGCTTGCTCCCGAGGGTGGGAAATTTTACGAGTTTCTATGACCTCCGGGGCGGGCATTTGACAAACAGTGGGGGTAGGGGGTGGGGCATTCGATCTGTTTAAAAATATATTCTGTCTGTCTGGTCTACAAGCGTCGAAATGGAGAACGCACGTGGCGAACGTACGTGTCTTCGAGGACTTCCAGGATAAGGATTGCGCATTTGTAGAAGCTTGAAAGAGTGAACCTGCCAACTTTGTAGGCCACTTTCAGAGGTAAATTGTTTATGTTTAAACCTATAAACTATGTTGTTTTTCTTTGCTTCGTGAACTTTGACCGACTGCGTGATATTAAGTGCGTGACAAGTGTTGTGATAAGTTGAATTTGCTGCGACCCTCGACAGCGCGTGAGTTAAAAACATAATTATTTATATCGGTAAAAGACGGGCCGATTGGTGCCTGTTACATACATGTACTTTATATACCAACAACATAAGCTAACATATTCAATTTCAAACCATTACGTTTATTATAAAGTATATACGATCGAGCCGGTAGAAATGATTGTTCTCATCCCTGACCGGTTGAAGGTGGTTTTCACCGTCGGTGTTTCCTGTGAATTGCTTGAGTCGGAGATTGTCAATAAAGCAATGATTTCATTTATTTGTCAATAGTCTTTGCCTTGTCTTTGTCGAAAATTTTTGGAAAATTTTCCGATCCGGTCACCGATGGTGGGGCATTTGAACAGACTGGATGAAAAACTGCTGGGGCATTTGAACAGTTCTTCTGCCTTGGTAGTGGGGCATTTGATCGAATTTTTTTCAAAATGTTCAAATGCCCGGGGGTGGCCCGGGCATTGGGGCATGCACGGGTTTGGAATTGACTGATACATTTCTTTTCTAGAAGTCGCGCTCTTAAAAATGAAACTTGCTGTCGTCTCAATCGACTACAAGGAAAGCGGTACTGTTTGGAGTTCAAACAAGAAAAACTCAAAAAAACAGCATAAAAAGTGATAGCGCGTCAAAAACAAATGAAGAAACGGATGATTCTAATCTTGAGCTTTAAAAAGAGACCTCTCTCGTGTTTCTGTCTGCTCTGGAAGTCGAAGTCGTTGTCATCTATGCAACTAGTTGTCGTCTTTACCGGCTCAGAATCGCGAGCCGCGCTCGCTACTAGAAGTCAAAGTAGAAGTCAAACTACCAAGTTGCTGTATTAATCCGAAGTGTGAAGGAAAGGAGGCACTATATCTTCGAACTCAAAATTACTTATAAGTAAATTGAAAACTAGCGTAGCCTTTAAAACAAACGCAATCGAGAGTCCCAGCACACTTTTCCAGTGCGGACTCATTTTCACTGGTATGTGCTTCTCAAAGTTTGTGACACTTTTCATCTATCGATATAACAAGATTAGGATAATTACCAACTAGTAGATAACTGCGGAAAAGGGATAATGATGTCTCCTTAACGAGCGTAGTGAGTTCATTGTCCCATAACGGAGAGCGAATAACAGTGATTGACATGTGCTTAATGTTATGTGGGCGTAGGTTATTCCCATACCGATTATCAATAGCCAATCACAATCGTCGTATTGAATAATTAATTGTATTATTCATAATTATGCCGACCTCGCTTTAACCTAATAGCCGTAAGTACATGTCGCCGAAAACAATACCATTCTGCGCGATGGGATTCGGGAGCGATCGGTTCCAGCTTTATAGCGCCTCCAAACAATAGGATCCCAAAAATAGAACCATGACCTCATCCAAAGGAACAATAGATAATGAGAAACCACCACACTTTATTCATGAGAGCGCCACACTTTATTCATGAGAGCGCCGCACTTGATTCATGAGCGCCGCACTTGATTCATGCGGAAAGACAATAGATAATGAGAAACCACTTCATTTAATAAGATTCCACTTCAATGTCCACTTCATTTTATTCATGAACATGAAACAATAGATAATGTAATCCACTTCATTTAATGAGATTCCACTTCAATTTCCACTTCATTTTATTCATGAGTCCAAGACAATAGAACCGTGACGTCATCTGTATTAATGAGCGCGCCGCAAAAATTAGCATAGCGCCGCAAAAAGGGGGTAATTCCATGCGCCCTATACTACTCTCGTTCAACGTCGATCCGATGCTTTGCAATGGTCTGTGTTTCAATTATATCATCTTATTCAAATCCAACCTTTTCGTTCAGGAAGGGGGGATTTAATTGCAAGTCAAGCTTTTTTAAATCATCAAAGATATGAAAGTCCTCCTTGTCTGCCATAATATAATCTGCCTTTTTGATTTCTCCTGTTATTAGCTGTTGTTTTAGAATTTCTAAGAATCCAGATCTTCTCACAATTTGTTTATCACTGGTAGAACCCTCATAAAGTTGGGAGATGAACATAACTCCTCCCTTAAGATCAATACCAAGCACGCATTTCAATGTAGTGTGGGATTGAAATCTGCTATAGCTCTTACTGTACTTCTGAAGTGCACTAGGTACTTGAATCTTCAGTTCGGTAACATGAATGATAATAGAATTATCTGGATATTTCTCTAAAAACTCTTCAGGTGAGTTTTTAGATATAATATCTCTATGTGCATGGCCATATCTTAAATTTATCCAAGTAAGGAATATGTTGTTTACTGTACTCTCAGTAACACAAAACCTTTCTCCAAGATCAATGTTGGTTAAGCCCATTCTCAATTTCATTAATACAAGAAGATACTCATCCTCTACTGACAGTTTATGAGCGTGTCATAATTATGTCATACTGGTCTTCATCATCGTTAATAGCATCTAGGTCATCCTTATCATCTTCAAATAGCTTTTCTGTATCAATCAAACTATATTTACCCGCTTCAGTACCAGTATATTAATAGTTTCCTATCCAGGTTGGGAAATACAAAATGCAAAAAAAATTTTAATTCACCATAAGAATTAAATCCAGTAAAATGAGTGAATACTGTTTCTTCCCTCTTTAGTGTTGTACATTTTAGAAAGCAGATGCGATGTTCAAAATTTATTTGAACAGGGTATTCTGTGATAATCACCATCTAATTCACTACAAACATCATCCTCAAATGTTTGTTTCTTTCGCGAAATCAGTCTTTGGCCAGACAGAGACACCAACATGTCACCTTTTCCCTGATGATGTACATGTATCTGTCGCTTCCTCCTCCTCAATCCTGCTAGCGTTCAGCTTTTCTACAACAGACCTTTGAACAACCTGGACTTCTCTGCTTCAAGCAAAAATAGAAGGAACTGCATCCTTCTTTATTCGTTTTTTAGATGATTCTGGATTGATAAAATCGTATGGATATTCACGCTGAAATACCGAGGATCTCTTTTCGTTTTTGTGATCCAAACCGATAACATTCTCTTTGAATAATGGAGTGGTAATCCATGAAAAGACAGATCTTTTCTGTTCTCGGAGCTGTTTTGACACCCTCCTGCACAGCAATAGTGAGGCATGTCTAAAAATTTGTTGCAAAATTAAATCTCAACTGAACGCACATGCAACATGCGTTTGTTGTTGTACCCAAATCAACCCATGTGACATCCGACCACGGGTTAGCCGATTGTGTCTATTGAGGCAAATCTAGAAACCAGAAAGTTATACAATTATCATTCAAATGTCGATTTAACGGCAAATATAAAGAGGCTAAGGTTGAAATTTTACGCATTTTTAAATCTAAGCTGTTCCAAACTTAATAGCATAAGGAAAGAAAAAACCTCTGTGCCTCTCGGTTCGACTTAGCGATAATCTCGTTCGTTCATAGCCTTTTAGTGGGAGTAACTTATACAAACAGTCAGGTGTCAGATGTTTAACTAACTTTCATTACCTACGATTTGTCCATAAATTCATTGCTATTGCTAATCACACCAATCATTGAAACTACTTTTCTTGTTATTAATTTCATGGATACTTGAAGACAGATGTTCAGGCTGAGTAACCGATTACTTTAGCCGAGCAATGAAATGTACTGGGCTTGTGACCACCAACCGTCATGCTTGAGAAGTGGATCGTTTTATCGCCACCGAGTGGAAGAACCATGTTTTCTGAGTTGTAGCTCCATGCTTGCTGGTTGTAAGTTTGAAAGTAGAGGTATTTTGTAATCTCTCCAATCTGGGTATAGGTGACGACGTTCACTTTTCCTTCATCATCGTCTTCATTATGGCCAGTTCTCACTTTCACATAAACATGAACTTCTTTGGCGTTTTCAGGCACACCTTGCGCAATAAGTGAGACGGTTTTTTCTTGACCAAAGGGGAGGTCAATCTCTTCTCGATGGAGTGGGTACACTTCAAGAGGGGCTGAGTAACCGATTACTTTAGCTGAGCAATGAAATGTACTGGGCTTGTGACCACCAACCGTCATGCTTGAGAAGTGGATCGTTTTATCGCCACCGAGTGGAAGAACCATGTTTTCTGAGTTGTAGCTCCATGCTTGCTGGTTGTAAGTTTGAAAGTAGAGGTATTTTGTTATTTCTCCAATCTGGGTATAGGTGAAGACGTTTACTTCTCCTTCATCATCGTCCTCATTATGGCCAGTTCTCACTTTCACATAAACATGAACTTCTTTGGCGTTTTCAGGCACACCTTGCGCAATAAGTGAGACGGTTTTTTCTTGACCAAAGGGGAGATCAATCTCTTCTCCATGGAGTGGGTATACAGCCTATGCAATAAATGTAAAACGTCACATACACTCCAAATTATTTAGGTTCAGTAGACAAAAATGTGGCGCAAAACGTCATTCAAACGATCCAAAAAACATTTTCAAAATATTTACCCCTCTAAGGGGCCGTTACACTAGGAAACGTTTCCGGTGCAACTTGTATCGCAATATTATTGCGACACAAGTTGTAACATACCAAGAAATCGACATGTCTCGCAACATTTCTATTGCAGCAAGCGTTTTAAACGGTTTGGGTGAGCTGATCCAATAAAAACGCTCAATTCATAATTTACGTAACTGTCTTGGTCCTCTTCGAAGCTGGATACGGTCATCCAGGAGTTTCAGATGCTAAATGGAAAAATGGACACTATAGGAAAGAAGTTATCCGCTGTGGAAAGCAACATAGTTGATCTGCAATCAAAGTTCACTTCTCTCGAAAACTCCCACAAGAATACGAACCGAAAAGTTACTGAGATCGAAGGAGGCTTGGGGATGCTGAATGCAGAGGTCGAACACTTTCGAATGGCGCTTAAAGCAGCGGAAATGAAAGGCAATAAAAACACCGATAATTTGGAAACTCTCAAGCAGCAACATCTATACCTGGAGACCTATTCTAGACGCGAAAACCTCCGTTTTCATGGGATACCAGAATCCCCGGACGGACGGGAAGATACACGCGAAGTGTTACATGGATTCCTCGAGCACAAGTTGGGGTTTGAGGACGCAGTCGACATAGAGCTACAGCGAGTCCATCGAATCGTGGCTTTCAAAAGATCGAGTGACAGACCACGGCAGATCATCGCCAGGTTTCTTCGATATCCTGAGAGGGAAGGTGTCTTTTCCCGTGTTGGAGCTTTGAAGGATACCGGGTATGGGGGTTTCTCCTGACTATCCAAAGGAAATAGTTGAGCGCAGAAAGAGGCTTTTACCTAAGTTGAAAGAAGCGAAGAAAGCCGGGAAAAAAGCTTTTTTTAGTAGATCGGAACCTGATAAATTGTACATCGAAAATACTCTTGTAAAACGCAATTAACAAGAGGCCCTGAGTGGCCTTAACTCGGGCCACCTAGGAATAGGTGAATACATGTAGTTCATGGAGTTCTAGCATATTTTTGTGTCATACATAGTTTGTGCTAGGGAAGCCGGATATATCTAGATGTAGTCAGCTTGCCTGTTTGTTGCCCCATTTCAGACCAGGTAATAGTTCTCCAGAAGATTCAGTGCTTTGTTGTCCAATTATAGAAATTGGTACATTTGCTCTTGGGATACAGAAAAATAAAAAAGCATTACTCAAGGAAAAGTCAGGTGGTCTGAAATGGTAAAACAAACAGGCAAGCTGATTAGGTCTATTGATTCACTATTCATGCTCATTTATATATAATGGAATCGCCTTTCGTAGGAATGCAGTCACGTGGTTGTACTAGATGGCAAACAAACTTAATTAATATATTTAAAGGCACTTGTACGAGATTGGTAGTGTTTGTAAATGCTATTTTCTACCTCCAATCGATTGTCGATCTTTGTAACACAGCGTTTTTGAAGATAGGCATCCAGCATCCATGGCAATGTCTTTCCCACAAGCTCAATTCATTTGTTCACAAAGTATTATACCAGCACATGACTGTTTCCTGCAAAAGGCCTATCACAACTGCTCCCAGTAATTATAAATCAACTTCACATAACACTCTCTCTGAACTTAACTTGCTCGAAAATATTACAAATATTAATTGAGTTTTCTTTTGTATTTTAGAAAGCAATTCTTTTTAGCAGGGTTTACCAACCCATACTTTTCAACATTCTTAGCAATCAATGATTTTCAGTAGTCCACAGCCTTGGATATGTCAAGGAACTTAAATATAAAAACAAGGTGAGCCCACCCAATATGATCAGAAATTATTCTGCAATAACAATGGACACTCAATATTCTGCAACCAGCCTTAGTCTCACTTGAAGAATATTTGAATCAGTCTGAAGGTGTAGTTTACACACATGCACATATATTTTATGTCCTACACTGGAGTGTAATCACATGAAAACTGGGATGCATGCAGTTTATACACATCTGAATAGGGTTGTTTGTGTTCTATACTCTACTTTTGGAGTGGTATTACAAATGTTGAGAAAACAATTGAAAGCCGAGAGGCGTAGTTCTCATGCAAAAAAATATGTCGAACGCACTTTGATAATCTATGATTACTTCTAGTATTATTTCTAACTTTACTGTCCAAGCACAGGTGCTATTATATTGTAGCATACATGTAACTTTTCCTTTAGCTAATAATAGCTATATCGCTTGTGAATATTTAGGAATGTGTCATTCTAAATGTGAAATAAAGTCATCTATCTAGATCTGCATGCAGTTCTATTTTCGAGTAGAGTGGTGACTTTTCAAATATTAGGGCTAGTGTTCATTTTCTACATCTTGCAGGAGGCTGAAATTTATAACGAATGGGGTCGGCTTTCCCGAATTCTTACTATGTCATGAAGTGACCGAGTGAAAATACCGACGCTAGCTGGCCATGGCCTACAACAAAAGGAATCGGGCTATTTACTGCTATATTTGATGCTGATACTCTTCTGTTGATACTCTTAACAGAAAGGAATATTAAACAAGAAGATGCTCATATCATATCAATGAGCTGGCTTCAGATCAAAGAACTGATGAGCGAGGGATCATGTCAAGTTTACTAAACCATTTGACGATGGAGTCGTAACTACATGTATATAAGCTTCGATCGTAAACATGATCCGAACTGAAAAATTGGGCTATTTACTATGTATTTTAAGCCATTACTTTTAAAAGGCACGAATAAACACGACACTACTACAAGCTGGTGATGAAGTTTATATCATTTATTTACTTACATGTCGATCCACGTGCGTTCAGGAGCGCCAGTTATCTTGTCGTAAAATGTGCGAAATCCGTAAAACTTTTGTCAGCCCTAGAAAAACTCAACATCTTAGCATTTCAGTCGAAGAAACTTTTGGTTTTAGCCAAATAACAGCTACAAATGGCACAAAACACTTTCCTCTTTGCTCGCATTCAAATTCTTCGTATTTCCGAAGTCTATCAGTGTCCACGTGCACAGTGCTTTCTGTCCACGTGCACAGTGCTTTCTGATTGGTTGACGGCGAAATACCTCGACACAAAAAATATAAATAAAAAATAAAAAAGATTTGCGAAACATGACTCGGGCGGCCAAAGGCCTGGCCCGAGCAATTATTCAGTTCTCCCTAGTAATATAACAAACAAATTTAAATACGTTTGAATTGTTCGACATTGTTTGAAAATCCGGAGCGTCCCAGAGGGACCTGTGACTTAAAAACTCTAGGCTGTCACAAATTAGCTGGACTCGTTCTAGTAATGCGTCTTTGTTGGACGAACTACATATGTGCCGTTGCACAGTTCCTTTGATTGCATATGTTTCCCGCTTATGCCGCAAGGGTTACATCTTTTTTCGTTTCAATTTTCTCTCTTTTAGCGGGAATTTAAATTATGTTGTTATTTTTCTATTCATCAAATCGTTTTACTTATCTTATTATGTTGGCAGGTGCTTCCTGAGGTATGTATTTGTTTTTAGAGGTAATGATCAATTCACAATCACAGTTCATGACGCAACAAAATAATATCCAATTTAGAGCTCTTTCTCTAGCCTCCTCCGCAGGCATCTCTAATTTTTGAGGAAATCAGATTATGGGCTCCCTGTGGCAGGTGAAGAAAAGAGAGGGAGATTGGAGCCGAGAGAAGAGAGAGAAAGGAAGAGAGATGCCTGCCAAAAATCGACATGTTATCGCCACTTCGCGCAGGTTTTTGTGCGCATAATAATATGTATTTGGGGAGGGGTGGGTCATAATTTTTGTGAATGAAAGCAATCAAATCGCTCATCGTCGTAGCCTGAAATACAGCCTCCTCCTCACCTTGGAGCTAGCCGATTTTAGTCTATCATCACCGGATCAAGCTCGCAAGCCCTGAGGAATATTAAAATTTGAAGCTCAAGTTTTACAGTAGCTGCCGTAAAACTGGTGTGTCATTTGCTGGCTTTGACTCTTCTGGGCCGATTGCAATGTATAGTCTACTGAGCACGAAGTAATAAAATAAACAACTTTTAGTTGTAATAATGGACACAATCGAGGACACGATTTCTTCGGTCAAATTGCAATTTACATGGCTTTTGGTTGGTAAGGTTCTCGGAAAGGTTTTCGACCAAATCAACTGCAAAGGTTTTCGACTAAATCAACTGCAAAGGTTTTCGTCGCACTCGATATCTATGTACACGATATGAAACACAACAAATTTGCATATTATGGCTCCGTTCATGTGTATCACGCACGACCGCTAAAACTGTGAAAGTTCCAGATTCAATCAAACCCGTTAATCCAAACATAAACGAGTGATTTTCGATCTACTTCAGATACATATAAACTAACATGCGACTGTTGAAATAACCCATGGAAATACGAATCAACGAGCGCCCAATCAATGAGCAGAACAAGCGTGTTTGTGGTAATTTCAACTGAGATTTTTACAGCTTTGTTCCGACGTGTTATTTTCACAACTTCGCCAAGGAGTATAAACGCTAACGCTCCGTATATAATAAAAACTAGCTACCGCTTGCGGGTTCCAGGGCAGTTGTCTTGGCATTTCTTCTTGCTCTGCTGGTTTTCGAATAATCGAAATATCTTATCAATTTTCGACTAGATCAACGGAAATGTCGGCGGTGCCGTTTGGAAGCAACTCTGCCTCTATTTTACACTCGATGGAAATTTGATTCACTTTGACCACAGGCAGCCCAAGCTCAAGTTACGAAAATATAAGGGTTTGTATGGGAGCGTAGCGAAGTCCGTTTACAAGCCAGAAATCGCGCTCGGCGCTTCACACAGGAAACCCGGGCCCGGTCGGTCGGTTCCTATTAGAGATGCCTGCGGAAGAGGCTACTCTTTCTCTCAATGTCAGAGGAATTCGAAATGATGAAAAACGAAAAGCTATATTCAATTGGCTAGATAAACAAAAAGCAGTGAAGGGGAGACATGTACTTTGCCCATGGATCAAACCACAGCCGAGGTGTCCTCATTCTAATACGAGATTCCCTGGATCTCGAGGTAAAATCAGTTCATCTTGACGAGGCGGGTAGATTTATAATTATTGAAGCTTTGCTACAAGCGTCTTTGTTTTTGCTAGTTAACCTAAAACGAACGAACAATGTACTTTTTTCAAATCAATAGCCAATCACCTCGACTCAAAAGAAACCAATCCGATCACAATATAATGATCGGGGGTGATTTTAATGCGACCTTTGACCCTAATCTTGATTGTTCTGGCGGTTCACCGGCAACAAAGAGTCCATAAAAGATATAAACAAAATTTATGATGGAAAATGATTTTATAGATATATGGAGGATTAGAAACCCGGACGTTAGACGCTTTTCTTGGAGGCAAAAGAGCCCACTTATCCAAAGAAGGCTTGACTACTGGCTAATTAGTGACTCCATCCAGGACGACTTGGAAGATGTTTTGATCAAAACTGCAATCAAAACTTATCATTCTGCAATAATAATTGATATTAATAGCATCGAAGAAAACAAGCGCGGGCCTTCATTTTGGAAGTTTAACAATCCATCCTAGACGATAAGGATTATGTAGATTTAATCACGAATGAATATCCAGAGTGGCTTGACAAAATTAGCTGTGAAACCGATATCCGTTACAAATGGGACTGGTTTAAATATAAAATCAGAATGGAGACAATAAAGTATGGCAAAATGAAGGCAAAAAAACAGGAAGGATAAGATATATACGTAATATCGAGGATAAGCTAAAAGAAGCCGAAACATCGTGTGCTGAATTTCCATCGGAAGAAGACAGTGTTAGAGAATTTAGAACTTTTAAAATCTGACTATGAAAAGGAATTTGATTACATTGTCAAAGGCGCGATTATACGTTCTCGTGTTAACTGGTACGAAAACGGCGAAAAAAGCAATAAGTATTTTCTCAACCTCGAAAATTCTAGAAATAAAAAGAGTCTCATTAGAAACCTCGCAAAAAAGGACGTAAAAGTAATCATAAATCCCAAAACGACAATGGACGAAATACACTTATTTTATGCCGACCTGTATTGTGAAAATAACAAAGATGTCATAGACGAACTTAGTACGTGTCCCTTTTTTAACTCTCCACATATCCCTAAACTATCAGATGCCATGAGACAGTCGTGCGAAGGGGAATTAACCCTGATGGAATGTTATAATGTACTTTTGACCTTTCAAAATAAAAAAAAACCCGGTAATGACGGTTTGACAGTGGAATTCTATAAAACCTTTTGGGCACTCCTAGGCAATATTTTAGTTGACTGTTTGAATGACTGCTACGAAAAAGGAGAGCTGACCACGTCACAAAAACAAGTTGTTATAACTTTAGGCCATCCCTATTTTTTTTCCCGTTTCTCATCGGTGGGGTTTTCAAAAATTGGGTCGGTCGGTCGGGTGAGAAAAAAAAATTAATAATAAAAAATGCATGGAGAGACTGTAACTAATAAGGCGCGGTTGCACAGGCGAGGTTACAAACCAACATGGACGACGAAACCATCGATGTCGTCGTCCGTATACGCTACAAAAATGGAATTACAAATGCACCGCCGAAACTATTGTGTAACCTATCCTCGAGCATGAGCTTCCAGGAGCTGCTCTAGTGTTTCTTCACCCCCACTCCTCCCCCAATTTTATTTTTATTTTTACAAAAAGCCACAAAAATGGGTCGGTCGGACGACGAGAAACGGAAAAAGAAATAGGGATGGCCTTACTTGAAAAAAAGGGTAGAGATCGACGTCACATAAAAAACTGGAGACCAATTTCTTATTAACGTCGATGCGAAAATCGGATCAAAGCGGTCTATCGCGCAAAGGCTCGAAAACGTCTTACCCAATATCATTCACCATAACCAAAATGCATTTGTTAAAGGAAGAACTACATTCGATGCGATCAGCGGGCACAATCGACGATGTGATGGATTTTACAAAAAAGAGAAATATCGACTCCTTGCTAACAACCATTGATTTTGAGAAAGCCTTTGACTCAGTCAATCGAAGTTTTCTTAAGAAAGCGTTGAAAACTTTCAATTTTGGTGAATCTTTTATCTCGTGGATCGATACTTTTTATACCAATATCACAAGCTGTGTCGTAAACAACGGCTTTGCCACGCCTTTCTTCAATATCTCTCGCGGGGTCCGCCAGGGACATCCGGCTCTTTCTTCTTTCTTAATTGTACTGGAGCTACTGGTAATAAACATAAGAAACCACCAAAATATTACAGGAATTTTTGTTGACAAGAGTGAAATTAAACTGGTTATTTTTGCTGACGACGTGACAGTCTTCTTGGGAGATAAAAACTCTTTTTTTAACTTATTATCCACTCTGCAGATCTTCAGATCTTTCTCTGGACTAAAAATTAATGAATACAAAACAGAAGTGCTCTCTCTAGTTTCTATGAAGGCCTCGGCCGACGAACTAAATGTGAAAGAGATTAAAACTACAGTTAAAGTTGTCGGTATCTACTTTACCTATAACGAAACTCAATCCAAGAAATTAGATTTTACAGCTATTACTGATTTTTTTGTCAAATACTTTGAGCAGGTGGAAATGAAGAGGTCTTGCATTACTGGGAAAAATACAGATAATTATAACGTTAGCAATTCCAAAAGTATTATACTCCCTATCTTGTATGCATGCCGACAAGAATTTTATCAAAGAAACAAATACTTTGGTATACGGTTTTCTCTGGAACGGGAGAGATAAGGTGAAAAGATTAGCACTAATAAATAATATCGAGAACGGAGGCCTCAAGATGCCTGATATCACCTCAATGATCCAAGCTCAAAGAATCATGTGCATCAAAAAGTTCTTTGAGGAGTGTTCACGTTTTTTTTGGAAAATTATGTTAAATTACTATTTACGGAATGTAGGAGGCACTTTTCTTTTTCACTGCAACTTCGATTATTCTAAACTGCCATTGGATTTACCAAAATATCATATAGAATGCCTATCAGCTTGGTCTAGCCTAAACAACTCTACCCCCCAAAACCATAGAAGAAATTGCCAACCAAGTTATTTGGAATAATAGATTTGTTTGCGTTGGTAAAAAATCAGTGTTTAATCAAAATCTTTTTTCGAAAGGTATCTGCAAAATTGGAGATTTCTTTAATAATGATGGTCTAAAACTGAAAACTGCTATTGAAAAGCTCAACCCATTAGAAATGTTTTGGCTACGTAGCGTATATGACGCTTTACCTAAAGAATGGAGGGCTGAACTAAAAAAACACAACACTAGTTTCACGCCGGGTTATTCAAAACTTTGAAAAGGTTACTTCTAAAAAAGTTTATAACTGTTTAATATCTAAAATCGTTGAAACACCAACGGCAAAGATCCACTTCAATACATATTTTTCAACAATAAATGATTCCATTGATTGGAAAGTTATTTACTCAATTCCTTTCAAATGCGCACTTGATACTAAAACCCGAGAATTTCAATTCAAAATTCTTCACCGTATTGTATTCACCAATTATTTACTTCACAAGATCGGCAAGATACAGTCCCCCCACTTCTCCTTTTGCCAAATAGACGTCGAAACCATAGAACATATATTTTTTCACTGTCCTTTAGTTCAGTCTTTGTGGAATGCAGTCCAACAGATTTTGACCAAGCAGAATTTGCTTCAAAGATCGCTCAATGAATTTGATGTTATTTTGGGGCTGGTAGAATCTGTAGAGCATTATATTTTGATAAATCACGTGATATTAGTAGCTAAATATTTTATATATTCTTGTAAACTTAAGGAACGGACCCTGCTCATCAACCTTTTTGTTAGAAAACTTAAATTGATTTATAATCTAGAGCTGTTTATAGCCAGAGAGAAAGACAAACTTTCCTTTCATTATGCAAAATGGAATATGCTTCTTCCCTAGCTTGTCCTTCAATGACACCTCGTGTGTTTTTTTCTCTTTTCTTTCTTGGACATGACCTCAGTTAGCGCCAGGCCACACCACATTATATCTACCTTTTGATTTCTTGTTATCGTTGGTTTGTTGTTTTGTATTTTTATTTAGTATTTTATTTTGTTTTGTAGTAATATAGTAAATTTTCTTTGGGTGGAGGAGGGGGTGGGAAGAGACACTGGGACAAATATATCAATGTATCATTAAAATATCAATTTTTAAAAATGAAAACCGCCATGTGAAAAAAATAATAACTGGTTATGTGCCAACAAACTCACTTTAAACATTGAAAAAAAACTAATTATTTAATATTTCAACCTCAAAAACAATCATATAATCTATATCCTCCTTTAAAAATAGCCAATAAACCTATAAAAAACTGTCACAGTATGAAATATCTAGGTTTTTACATTGACACCCACCTTACTTGGTCAGAACATATCGAATATTTAAATGATAAACTTAGTAAAAATAGTAATGTTCTCATTAAGTGTAAAAAATATTTACCCTCCAACAGCCTTCTAAATTTATATTATTCTTTAATTTACCCATTTATAAGCTATGGCTGTATAATTTGGGGAAACACCTATGAAAGTCCGTTATCTATCCTAGTTAAACTTCAAAATAAGTTTATTCGTGTTATATGTGATGTTCCTATAAGAGAGCATATCACTCCATATTATATTAAACTTAATGTACTTAAACTTCTTGACATAGTTAAAATGAATACATGTCTTTTCATTTATGAATGTATGACCGAAAGCAAAAGCTGTTCAATTAATATGAAATATGTCTCAGAACAACACCCTTACCAAACAAGAAGCTCTACAAATCAAAATATTTACATTGAATGATATCGATTCCTATCGATTAAATTTGAGAAAAGTTTCCCCCACAGTAATAGGTCTTTATTATTGGAATAACTTTTCTCTTCGAATTAAAAGCATTCATTCCAGAAAACAACTAACAAAAGCTATTTTTCTCACTACCTTTCCCAATATTGATATTTATTATGCATTATTTTGGCAGAAATGTTCCTTTGAATTTTTTTTTTTCCTGGTAATAATTATCACGAGCAGATTTAAGGGCATCGTATTTAGGTAATTATTTGATGCCCTTACACCAATGATTAATGTTGAGTGAGTGGTATCTTTTTCCTATTGTAGTGTGTGTGTGTGTGTATTTTATAGTCTGTTATTTAATATTATATTGTATAAATTTGTAAATCATGGTGTAAAATAAACTCAAACACAAGCATGCTCTAAGGATCTATGAAAGCGCTGACAAGACATACGTTCCGTGTAACCTGCGTTCGTCAGTCATACCTAGATATCCAAGTCATTGTTTCACGAAAAAGCGTCAGATACTGCTCTGTGACTTTCTGCTTTTGGCAGCAGTTTCACTAACTTTCTCCCCAAGCCTGTTAAACTCGCTTGCGAGTGCAAATTGACTGCGCTCTTGAAGAAACAACTCCACGTTATTGACATTTAGTCCCTAAATGTCCACTAAGGTGGAGCGTTTAGAGAGGGACATGTTTATGAAGCTAGACATTACGGCATCAACTAATTCTAGCTGAGATTGTTGATTTCACTTCCAGAGACTGTGGAAAGCGCTGCAGATAGTAGATACACGGCTTGTGTTCAATCAATCAACAACTTTATTAACGTGTCTAAAAACTTCTAGCGCACCACAGGTGGTGTACTAATCGGGGACACCTAAATATAATATATATGTATATATAAAAATCTGCACAATACAAATATACATAGAATATGATTGGATATGTTATGTAAATACTTTAAACATGAAATTGCTAAAATAGGAGAATACTCCTTATGATATCCTACTGTTAAAAGATAATAATAGTAATTATAATAATGGATAGATCCGTGTCATAAATAATAAATAATTCACATATTGCAGAGGAAGCAACTAGGTGGGCATACCTTCTCTACAAGTACTGCCAGATTCTGCTTTCTTATGTTTTTCTTAAAAGAGGTAAGCGTTGTATAGTTTCTGGATGCAGAAGGGAGTTTACCCCATAAAAAAGGTCCATAGTATCGCAAGGAGTGTTTACCAAACTTTATAGTGCTGATCCTAGGTAGTACAAAGTCCGCATTCCTTAAATTGTAACTACTACTACTGGTAATAAATATTTCTAAAATGTTGATTGGTAACAGCTTGTTTTTGACCTTGAACATAAAAATAGCAATGTCATGTAGACGTCTATTATATAAATTAGACATTTTAGCTCTAACTAATAGTTCGCTATATGTGGTGCTCCAGTCATTATATACCGTAAAATTCCGAAAATAAGCCCCTCCCTGTATAAGCCCCTACCGAATATAAGCCCCTCAGATTCTTAACGCGAAAAAGCCGCCTATATTAAGCCCCTCCGTATATAAGCCCCCGGGGGCTTATAATTGGGAATTGCCCCCAAATACAAAATAAACCAACGTAAATTATGATCAAGCCTTTTTTATTTATAAAACAACGTTTCCGTACGCTGAACCACTGTGGAAGAAGTGTCAGAGTTTATTGTCCTTTACGTAGTTCACTCCTCACTCTGTTAACTTTGAGTTACTATTATATTTCATTTTCAATAAAGTTTATTGTTGTTGTGTTACAAGTTGGCATGTTCAGAGGGATTACCATACCGTAAGTTGTCACGAATTTCTAGTTAACGCCCCAATATTATCATTTTGCACATTGAAAAATTGCAGACACAAATTTCCCTCCAATTATAAGCCCAGCTGATTTCTAAACGCAAAATTCACTCCTATAGTAAGCCCCTCCGTATAGAAGCCCCTGCCGAATATAAGCCCCTCAAAAAGGTGCGTTGAAAAATATAAGCCCCGGGGCTTATTTTCGAAATTTTACGGTACCGCCCTGAGGCCTCTCTCGTTGATTTTTTCAAGTTTGTTACTATCAGACTTCCTACAAAAATGCCATGTTAGTCCGCAGTATGTAAGATAAGGGAGGATGGCAGCTGTGTAGATCCTTAGTTTTGCCTTAACCGGGATTAACTTGCGCAGGCGCATCAGCACTCCTACCCGCGAACTTGCCTTCTTGCACATAATTGAGATGTGCTCGGAGAAAGTTAGATTCCGATCGATAGTAACACCAAGCAACTTTAGTTCGTCCGTTGCCTTGATTGTCATCCCATCTATCTCCATATCCAGCTCATGTGTATCTTGTTTGGATATGATCATTGTTTGGTATTTTGTGAGATTTCCTTCCAAGAAGTTCTCCTTGTACCACTCAGAGGTATTTTTCCCGTCCGTGTTTACTTCCAATATAGCTTGCTCCGGTTTTTCGTGAGAAAAGTACAGCTGATGGTCGTCAGCATATGCTGACAGCTGACATTTCCGGTCCACGTAGAATATATCATTCTGGTATATATTCCAGAGTAGTGGTCCCAACGATGATCCTTGCGGACAGCCTCTAGTGACATCCTCCCACCTGCTTGTGACGTGACCAAGCTTTGTCCTGTTCTTACGGTCACTAAAATATGATCTCATTAGGCTCAGGGCGTCCTCACTTAATCCATAGGCCCTCAACTTAGCAAGCAGCAATGTAGGATGCAGGGAATCAAATGCTTTACTCATGTCGGTACTTAGGATCCCAGCTGTATGCCCCTCATCCATGCCTTTTTTCCAGTCTTCAACTAAGCGTATGAGTGTTGTTTCGCAACTGTAAAGCTTTCTATAGGCGGACATGAATGGGTCAAAGATGTTCTCAAACTTGACACTCAGCTGTTGTCCGATTATCTGCTCGAAGATTTTATCGACCGCAATGAGTATAGTTACCGGTCTATAGTTAGTTTTATCCTGAGGGTTCTCTTTCTTAAACACAGGAACCCACTCGCCCATTTTCCATTCCTTTGGCCATGTACAGTCCCTTATAACCTTATTGAATATGTGTGTGAGCGATGGTGCTATCTCATCCGTTTGACTCGGGAATACACCGGCTCCGCATGTTACCAGATATGATTTTACAGTATCAGGGGCGAAGACAAGGCTCGATGATAAATTCGTTTGGCTGTTGGAGCCTTGATACCTTATCAGCTTTCGTAAAATCCGGTTGAGACTTCAGTATTTTCTTACCAAGAGAATAATTCGCATCGCTGACCTTGAGTGTTCCATTGTACTTGGGTGTCAAAGAGCTAAAGATCCATTGTTCCTGGCTGTTACTGGTACTGAGTATGCAAATTCGACTTCGTTGATCGATACTCGAAAGACGGGCTGAAAGGTTATTTCTGCCCTCCTTCCACGCTGTACTTGACCAAAACCCAGGCAAATCACCACTATAAACTGCCATACAGTCGTCTTCAAGAGCCTGTTCGCAGCCCTTATCCAAAGGTTCCTGGTTTAGGCATAATATAACCAGAAAGACGGAGCGCCACATGACACTGCCTTCACGGGTCAGTAGCAGAGCATTGTTCAGGGTGCCGGGGTCACTGAATCGGCTGTTTACTGCATCCGTTGGAGCCATCACTTTGCTGGTCTGCCTTCACCAGACGTGGAGGGGTTGCGCAGATATAGCTCTCAAGAAATGTTTGCCCTAAGGAACGTTTATCTTCTAGTTTTACTACACATAGCATTATAGAGTGCGCGGCGCTGCTATTAATTCTGGTTTAAATCCTTAGATCCAGACCTGCACGCTAAACTTCTTCAGACGATCTCCTCAGTAGTTACTAAATGTATGCCCCTGTAAACTTCTACTTAATTGCCTTTACTTGTCCTGCGGAGGGACGGAATTGCATTTGGCTCCACCCAGATTTCCTAACCTATGTTCCCTTACAATGGTTTTTGATAGGATTTTCTGGCTACCATGATGTCTTTCCCTTTTTGTATATATAATATGTAATATATAACATCAAACAGTTGTTCTCTTGTGATACATGTACGTATTAAACGGTATTGTGCCTGCAGGTTACCGGGCTGTATTCATCGTATATCCTTGTATTATATTGTTATCTTGTTATTGTTCCTGTCAGTGCGCTTGAGCTCAGCACAGAAAGACAAACAACTGTAAACAAGTAGTTGTAGCATTCAAATGTTTTAGAATCATTGCCGGAGGGCACACGATTAGATAGGTAAAATCTTCTCAGCAGGGTTTGATCTGGCAGCCTAAATTTAGATTAGACGGGTATAACCATTCAGATTCCTTAACAAACCTGGATATCGAGGGAGGGTGGGACAAAATTGTAAACATGAACTACTCAAGGCGAACTCGAAAAAGTATGAGAGCATTTACTCTCTAAGCTGTCTCGGGTACTAGAACTGGCTTTTCCTGAATGTTTTCTGTAACTCCCGAAGCTACTATACGAGACTTAGTCGGTTTAGATCACGGTTACTTATTACATGTAATGGATAACTAGTTCCTGTAAACTCTAGTATAGGTCTGCCTTTGCGGAGAAGTTAAATTAGAGTTAAATACTGCCGGATGGCGACAGCAGTGACAACGGGTCGAAAAAAATGTACCGCAATGTTGGTGCTTACTAGCTCATTTATTCATGATGTCACATGTATGATGGCGTCACATGCAACAACTACCAGAACTCTTTGCGCGGATCCTTTTGTTCCTCTAATGTGGACCATTGTCTTGTAATTCTCAAAGGAGTTTAAAAATCTGAATGAGGAAGAGAATTTGAAAAGGATTCTGGTAGTTGCAGTAAACTGATGCCATAATGAAACGTCCTATTGACCGAGTTAAGCGTATACATTTGTTGTCCCAATTCAGATCATGTAACAGGTTCGAATCCCGGACACGGCGCCATACGTGAGTTGAGTTCGTTGGTATCTCGCCCTTGCTCCGAGGGTTTTTCTCCGGGTCCTCCGGTTTTCCTCCCTCCTCCAAAACCAACCTAAATTCCAATTCGACCATGGAGTTCGTCGGAATACTTTTAAGGGACCGACCATTTAACGTTTAAGTGTTTAAAAAAAAATCCTGCAAGCTAACGGTGTTGAAAAAAAATAACCTGCAAGCGGAAAAGCTTTGTTCTGGCTCCGCTTTTCCCCCAAAAAAAATTCGTGCAACAACACTGCTAAAGAAAAAAAATGGTCGGCCCCTTAAACATAACCCTCTGGCGTGGGAGACCCAGGAAAGGCTTCCTGTATCTTCGACGTAAAATGAACCATTTTTTTAGCATAGAATTTCCTCTGAAGGAAAACGGAGTGATTTATTTCCTTACGTTCACGTTCTCATATAAACGTACAACTTGCAGTTTTGACGTCAGTGTGGTTTTGAAGAGAACGATAAAACTGTAGACGACTGTGTGTACTTTCACATACAGTCGTTCTATTGTTTGATGCCGTCTTTCTAGATGTCGCCGTCATGACATTATGTTAGTTTGTTTCAATAAAGAGCTGCAACTAACCACTGATCAGAGTCCGGGAAGACTGTGGGAATTAGATTGACATGAGTTATTCCCGTCTCGTTGATCAGCGATTTTCACCAGTTATAGACACCTTGCACTAACGTCCCGTCCTGGTGTTCACGATTGATTGCCTGTCCCACAAGCAATTCGCGCGCCAATCTAATCAAAATTTCAAGAATGTAACGCGGGCTCATTTTGTGAAGTAATTTATGCGTGCGCTATATTTGATTCTTTCGCGCGAATGTTTGCGTGGTCAAAGCCGCGTATATCCGCCGGTACTGCCGGCCGGTTTGTAGTTATATATAGTTTTTATTTACGAAATAAAGGTAAAATGTGTGATCTGTCAAACATTAAGTAGCTCTAGGTTCATACATTTAACAACGTTTCCTGTCGAGCAGCTTTACTCGAAAAAGGAGCGCCTTGGCGATGTTTAGTTGTTTCGATCGCTCGGAAATAATCTTAGACTTCAGTCATTTTGTCGATTATCTCGGTCAGTAAAACGCAAATTGTAGGGCTAAGTTAACCGAGTTTTGGTGCAAGGAGAAGTGTACGGAAAGAGATGGCTACGGAACGCAGGTTGAGGAGATGGATCATCTTGCAATTGTTACCATGCAGCTGTATGTCGGCAGCAGTTGAAGTGGTCGTCATTTATACATCCAGAAAAAGTGGTGATTTTTAGTCTTCTTGATGTATTTGTAGATCTGGTACAGTGGTTGTTATAAAACATGCACAGCATTGTATATCTTGATTGTGTTAATTGGGAAATAAATGGTAAATATTCTTTCCCCGACTTTTCATATTTTGTCTAAAGATACTCTTGGAGAAACATATAACAAACTGTTACACAAAAGCAATGAAAGGTTTGGAGTAGTTGTGTTTTTGGAAAAGAGAAATAATTTTATGAAAGCCTAAAAAATATTTCATTCAAAAGGTTACATGAAAGTTAATTGTAACTAAATTTTTGAGAATAACTGATATTAAAGAAGTTATTTCAAAGACAGATGTAGCTATAAAATTTAACTGACTTTGAAAGAACTTCAGTTTAAATGACAAGGGTGCTCCACTGACTGATAACCCAAATAACAGCCATCAACATTTGAGTTTACTAATTTGTGGTGACAAAGGCATTTACATCAACAAAACTTCTCCTATAGTTTAATAATACAAAGAAACATCAGTCTCTAAATAGAGCTATAAACTACTGGAAACTTTTGAATGACTTTTTGTCCTATAATTAAACTTCCATGCCCCACTCCCTAGCCAGCAACAGCTAATTTCAGAACAATTAGTACAAGAAAGCCCTCAAGACCTGTTTAAATAAAACCAAAAACTACCTTAAATGCATCTAGATTCAAACAATAAAATTCAAACACTTTTGTGCAAGTATTGCAAACAGATCTTGAGACCAACAACACAATCTGAATATTTTTGTTGTCAGCAAATGCTGTTTAAGTGGAGACTACTTGGTCTCACTTGTTTAAGTGGAGACTACTTGGTCTCACTTGGCCATTTTAATATCTACAAGCTATCAGATGTGCCTTAAGGTATACCTCACACTCCTCTAATTATTCAAAAATATCAAAATAAGAATGTACCTGAACAAAAGCTTGAAACTCTAATGGCAAGAACAAATGAAGTATAAACAGAGTAGTTGCAAGGATCCAGCTCTATTCCACCTCTTTTTCTTGTTGGAGATAAATGAGATGCAGACTTTGATTAGCCACTATAGTTGTTTCAAGGCTTATTAAACTTAAGTGTTTTTTAATCCTGTTCACAGGGTCACATATAGCTCTAATGGCCTAGGTCTAAATAATTGAATGCAGTTGATGTATATATGCCACCATTCAAGAAAAAGAAGCTCAGATGTCACTATAAACTGCTCAGTAGCAGTAGCTTCACAGCAATCCCAGCCAAATCTGAAGAAAACAGAGGAAATGTTCCAAATACAGCAACTTAAGTCATCTTTTTAAGTGTAAACAAGCAAATGCTTCCTTTAAAAAATGTTTATTGCTTAAAGAATAGCAAAATTTTAAAATAAATACAAAGACTGTACTAAATGTTAAAGTGATTTTCATAAACCTGTGAAACAATTATTGCTTGTTGACATCTAATAGCCAAATATACACAAAAGAAAACAATAGAATTAGCATTTAATAGCACTAAATATTCTAGTATCTGTTTCACAGGTTTATGAAAATCACTCTATAATACTCAGATATTGTTAAGAATACTCAATACTCGGATAAAACAATCTTTATAAAACCAATATAGCTGAATTTTGATTTGAATCTTTTTATTTTAATATCTTTTCATATCAACATACATGATATGTGCATGTAGCTTTATATTTTCATCATTACAGTTTGTTTTATTGCCCAAGAGCATGCAGGTGTACCAATTGTGTTCATGCAGCGAAATCTACTCTGCGAGCAGAGGTTTCTCATCTCTTTGCCTATCCTGTCCGCCGAAAGAAAGGGAAAGGACAGGAAAGGCAAAGTGATGAGAAACCTCTGCTCGCAGGGTAAGCGAAATCAAATCATAAAAGAAAATTGCTGGCGGTCATTTTTTTTGTAAACTGACACGCCAATTAGTAAGAATTTGTTGTTTAGCTTTCAACAAAATTAATGAATAAGACAGACAAAATAAATAATCAAACTCTAAACACTAAATATCACAATCAGCGCAGCTACCAAAATTAAGTCTGGCATAAATCGCGCGTGTAAAACTCATAAACACAAGCAAATGATAATTTGCATATTATAAAATTTAAAAGAAACTAACATGATATGGAGAGGGCCTCATACCAGTTCAGAAATGATGAAATATTCTGGTGTTAGCCATCAGCAACGACAATCCGACTACAACAATGTTGCCCAGTGTGTAAAGTAAAATATTTTGTTAAAATGTTAAAATGGTTCTCCTTACAGTTTTCCTTCCACAAACCCACAATATAGTGACATTTATAGTACAATGCTAAAGTTGTTAATAACAAAATTCGGTCGAATTAAATTCCAGTGTGAAGCAGTCTCTAAAGAACGTTACCAAAACAGAATAGCTTTCAGTTTTGTCTCACAACTCTTCCTCAAGCTACCATCGTATTGCCTACGAAATCGAAACACTTTCTAGCCAGTACTTCGTACTTGGATACTCCGTTGTATTGAAAACGCCTGAAAATGAAGTACCTTTCATCACAGAAGGTTTAATCCAGAAAAAGGTTATCTTCTCCATCAGATCAGAAAAGACTCCCAACTTCATCTGATTCCTCTGAAGAATGGTGAGAGAATGCGAAATTCTGACAGTGGTTCTTCTTGTAGTTCAGTTTTTATTCAAAAGTCAAAATATCCCATGTTAGTTCATGTTAATTTCGACGTTAACCTTCGTGACAACTTTTCGTTGCAAATAACCAACTCAGTTAAGGCTATGAAGATCCGATAAATGTGGCTAAAGTAGGTTGAAAGTGTGATACAAACTTCGCCAGTGAAAGTTAACTCTCTCCTCCTTTTGATCGCGCACATGCGACGAACACAATCCAGACGTTGTCACGAACGCTCCGCGAACAAGTATATCCGCTGGGGGTGGTGATGGAATCGAATATCTAATGCGCATGCCTTTACACTAGACATAACTTCCAAAGGCCAGATTTATGGCGGGCTCACATTGAAGATTAGTTTGTGAAGGAACCATGCTAGCGAATTGCTCGTGCGTCCTTGTACTATGGGAATACACTTTCATTGTTGTCAGTATTTGTTCTTTTAACCAGTTACCTTCTGAAGGAAACTTAACACAACAATAGTGACGGCTATACTTTCTGGAAAAGCCACTTTTTTGGGGGGGAGGGGGGCTAAATTGAGGTAGGCGGTCATAATCTTCCATCCCCCCTGAGGTAGGCGGTCATGATACCCCCTACCCCCTCTAATATGGGGAAGGAATTGAGGCCTTCCGGTTATTATGCGCATGCTCGTGGAGCTCTTTCTTGGAAAAAAAAATTCCACGACGGCAACGTCTAGGACGAATACATGATAGAATAACTGCACATGGAAACGCACGCAATCGCCTACATTTTGACCGTTCTCTTCAAAAACAACGTAAAAACAACAAATGCTACGTTTACAAGAGAACGCGAACGTAAGGAAATAAATCACTCCGTTTTACCTTCGAACTGAACGAAATTCTATGCTGATCATATGTTTTCAGGAGACCATGAGGTTTTTTAATTCTGGTTATGAAAGCAATTAAAAGCGAATAAAGGAGATAGTAAACACCAACATTGTGGGAGAAAACACTTGTCCACGACCCGTCGTCACTGGCTGACCTTTCTAGAACGCTACAAAGACAGCTGACAGATCTGTCCAGCTGATATGAATAAACGTAGTATAGCGTCCCCCACCGCCCCCCCCCCCCCCAAAAAAAAAAATCTGGTAAATAATGACTAGTCCTCAAAGGCAGCACAAGCTAAAATGGAATAACATGATTTAATCAAGGGCGGATTAATTGGTTCACTTAGCATGTTTTCGAAGAACAGGAGCATAAAAGTACTATACATAGGAAATTTGTTTGCACGGCCATGTTTACAGCGATGGATCCTGACTTCCGGTTATATTTTATTGTTTCGGGCCATTATCGGTCAGCCAATCAGAATGGCAAAAACATTTTTTCAGAGTATATATACAGGGCAACAAGCGCTGGTCAAAGAGACCGGAAATACTCTGGGAACGATATTTTCTGACGGACAAGCTAGCGCTCAAAACGTCAGCTGCTACTCGCTTCCCATGTTGGTTAGCATAACTTAATCAAGCCTTAGTTGGTTACACCAGTAAATGTATTACATATATACTTACCGAACTCATGATTATTGGAGCTAATGACACGGTGTGTAGATAACCCTTAAGACTTAAACGGACATAAAGATTTTATTAGAATATTTCGACAGAAGAGAGACCATCAATAGACAAACAATGAACTACCTTATCATAGGAAATTAACGCTCGTGTTAATTAAGGTATTTGAAATTAACGCGACTTAAATTAACGCGAATAGGAGGGAAAATTACTTCCAAATAAAGGAAATTAACGCGAAAGAGGAAGTAAAATTTCAAAATGAAGGAAATTAACGCGATTGACACAAAGTTTTTGGCCGAAATACAATAAGCAGATATCGAGAACTGCTCTTATGGAAGCGATAATGAACTAGAAATATTGTAACCGATATACTTTTAGGCTTTTACATCGTAAAAGATTGAAATACAGTGTGCAGAAAACAGAAAGCCATTGGTGTCAAATGTGTCTGGACAGGATCCAGAATTTGGGGTTATAACAATGGAAATTAAGGTGGCCCGCGGCTATTTATTTTGACAATGGGGGTCTTTTTAAATCGCGTTTTTGAATAGCTAAACATTATCCGATTTCTGAGATTTTTCGAACTTTTAATAACGAATCCTGGAATTTCATAAAAAGTACAATTAGAAAGTGATTAACAAAGAATTGCTGAAGATATAAGCGATTTTCCGAAACGTTGTTTTTTAGGAAAGAGCGTAAATTTCAAAACCCAAAAGATGGATTTGTTCCATTTTACTTTCAACGAGTGCACAACCTCCAAGGTCTGTGACAGGCAAGTCTCAGGTTAATCGGCACCATACAAGTTTCTCAGCAAACGGCTGATCAATTTTAACCTTAAACTATTATGCTCAGGCATCTGGTTCAACTGCCGGAGAAATATTACGGTACTAATTAAATCGTATATACCATATGGAAGTTCAATACCACTTGAAACTTCTGTCCCAAAGGCAAGAAGATCGGAAAACTGTAACTAACGTTATGCGGCGAACGAAGTAAGATAGGTTATTGCTGAATATTTGCGAAAATCGAGAAATTTGTATTCTTTCGGCGTCAAAAAAATTCACCCATTTGTTTTTCTTAAGTTCCTAATATGACTTACAGTAGCATATTTTAAAGTACCTTACCGAGTTTCAGCGCGCTTTGACCATACGCTTTTGAGGAATAAAGGCTGTAAACTTCAGCTTGTGCGAGACTTCTAAAATCTAAATGCTTGGAAAACCCCTCATGTTCGCTAATTTATTCAATAGGTTTGTTTTGAATTTCCGCACGGGTTCTGCCACTTGGGAATCGCGAGGCAAGGAATAATTAAAATTAATGTTGAAATTAAAATGAGGATTAATTTTGCAAGTGTAGTAAGGTATTTGTAATAATAGTTCCAGGCTGAGTAATGTTTTGGTGCCAAGGAGTATCCTACTGTGGAAACGTTCTTCAAATGTTCTCCCCTCGTCGCTACTTACTACCATGTGGACATAACACGTAACACCTGTTTCATGGGTTACTGCACACAGTCCCATGAATTACAATGTAATCCTCATTTTAATTTCAACAATAATTTTAATTATTCCTTGCCTCGCGATTCCCAAGTGGCAGAACCCGTGCGGAAATTCAAAACAAACCCATTGAATAAATTAGCGAACATGAGGGGTTTTCCAAGCATTTAGATTTTAGAAGTCTCGCACAAGCTGAAGTTTACAGCCTTTATTTCTCAAAAGCGTATGGTCAAAGCGCGCTGAAACTCGGTAAGGTACTTTAAAATATGCTACTGTAAGTCATATTAGGAACTTAAGAAAAACAATTGGGTGAATTTTTTTGACGCCGAAAGAATACGAATTTCTCGATTTTCGCAAATATTCAGCAATAACCTATCTTACTTCGTTCGCCGCATAACGTTAGTTACAGTTTCCGATCTTCTTGCCTTTGGCACAGAAGTTTCAAGTGGTATTGAACTTCCATATGGTATGTACGATTTAATTATTACCGTAATATTTCTCCGGCAGTTGAACCAGATGCATGAGCATAACATTTTAAGGTTAAAATTGATCAGCCGTTTGCTGAGAAACTTGTATGGTGCCGATTAACCTGAAACTTGCCTGTCACAGACCTTGGAGGTTGTGCACTCGTTGAAAGTAAAATGGAACAAATCCATCTTTTAGGTTTTGAAATATACGCTCTTTCCTAGAAAACAACGTTTTGGAAAATCGCTTATATCTTCAGCAGTTCTTTGTTAATCACTTTCTAATTGTACTTTTTATAAAATTCGAGGATTCTTTATTAAAAGTCCAAAAAATCTCAGAAATCGGATAATGTTTAGCTATTCAAAAACGCGATTTAAAAAGACCCTCGTTGCCAAAATAAATAGCCGCGGGCCACCTTAAGGTCGCGGAAATTTACGCTCACGAAAATTAACGCAACTTAAATCTGTTAAATTAACGCGAATTTTCAAGATTCCCGTTAATTTCCTAAATGAGGTAGGTGATGAAGAAGGTCAGATACTGATGTACTTTGTGGTTTTATTCGGTCAATAATGTTTCATATGAATTGGCGCTGACAGGAAGCCCACTACAAAGAGTAAACATGGAACGGCCTCAAAAAATACACGAGAGTAGCTAGGCCGGAAGAACGCGGCAATACTGTGGCAACGCCAGAAAATACCTCAACGCTTATCAGTTGAATTGAGTACAGAATGATAAAACAAGGTACTGCAAAATATTTCGAACTTGAAATGGTCAAAGTTTTGAACATGTTTTGAATTCTGTCAGTTAAATTCAAAAGCTAAATGTGTGCCGTTACGATTGCTAAATGTTGAATGTTAATCATAAAGTCGAGGCGTTGAGTCTCTCTCAGGTTATGAAAAACTGTCGGTAGGGTCGTTGAATCACGCCGAGCTGATCGTACAATCCTCCATAACTCGCCAGCTTTAATTCGGTTGATTCAAACCGTAATTTGGGACTTTCTACAACGCAAACATATCGAGATCGACCTCCAACTGACTCATTGTGATTTATCGTAAATACGATTTCTCTAAGTGTGAATGCCTTCCTAATTAAACAAAATTACTTACCTGATACAATGAGACTTCGAAGCTTTTCGCAGCCCAAAAAATATCGCACTTGAAAATTTTGAACACGAAGAGGAGGACACGAGGATGTAGCCGAGCTCTGGTCATGTGACTGGTCAAGACTGGTACCATGACCTCATCGCGTCAGCGGTTATCATCAACAAATACAACATCTATTGCATTAGTATAAAGCTGACCAAAGGGAACGGCCTCCAGTAATTGCGGACGTTTGGATTCAATATTCGGTATTCAAAAAAATAAGACTTCCTGTCGTCTTATCGAATAGTAATAATATATAAACTCTACTTTAAGAATATGCAAAACATTGATATGTCAAAATTTGATCGTACTACTAGTTTATTTCTACTAAAACAATTAATAGACTACAGGAGCCCATTACCAGGAGCGTTCCTCTGTTATGGGTTGGGTCCCCAGCACTATTTTTAGATTCGAAATTCCCGCGAAAAGAGGTTGCCGCCATGTTGGTGCCCTTAAACAATAGATTCCTCGTTAGCTTCTTTTGTTGGGGCACCACCATTTGAATCTCTGGGGATTGAGTGAAAACCAGCAATTCGAATTCCCGCGTTGAAAGTGAGAAGAATGATAATGAGAAGTAACGTTAGCTATCTGATTGGCTAAGAATAGCCTACCTTTGTTCTTTTTCGCGCGAAACGCAATGCTAAAAATAGCCTCATCTACCTCTGTCAGTGGGGTACAGACACAGTGGGGAAGATGGACGCTCCTGGTAATGGACTCCTGCAGACTACTCGCTCTCAGTTTCTATGGCTCATAGTTGACACGGAGCTATGCTCCTCGTCAACAATACAATACAATACAAAGAGCTTATTACACGGAAAGTTGTGTAATATATACGGCTGGGTATTTTTCAAGGGCACCCAACGAGTACTTTTTGAAATTCGTTTGAAACCAGTTGTCTGCGGCCCATCTAGCCATTTTAAGGCGCCTACTATGTCTTTTGACGTATTCTAGAAAGCTATTAGCTGTTCGGATTTCGCGTCAACCGAAAATACTATGGCAAAATATCCCGGCCTACGAATTTGTTAGTATTCTAGAACATAAACAAGAATTTTCTAGCCCAAGTAACTTCATGTTGCAAAGTTTTGTGGAGGTACGAATTTTGTAGGGGTTCTTTTTGATCGTTCTGACTATTCATCATACGAATTGGGACGTACGAATATTTTAGGGGAAACCTTTTAGTCTCTCTTTTCTTCTATAATTTTCTAGGGATTGAATACAAATTTTCTAGCCAGTATTTCAGAAAACAATTTTCTAGTGACATTTTTTTTCAAATCCGAAACTTACTCTCCCGAACAGCTTTTTAACCGAAAACTTCGTTGACGAGTAATTGACGAGTAAAAATTCCCAGCCGTATTACACAACTCTTCGTGTAATAAATGGTTTATTATACGACAGCTAACACGAACAAAACATGTTTGTTTTCGCTTATCTTACTGCTATGTTTGAGGAAAATCTTGAGAGAAGAAATCTCGAGAGAAGAAATCTCTCAGCCCAATGTCGGGGGCGAGCGCGCACTGAAAAGTTTTTTTCGCGCGCTAAAAGCTGATTGGCTGTTACTCAAACAGCCCCATTTCGATTGGCTCGCGCACTTACAGAATAAACCTGTGCAAACCTGTTCGCGACCCGTGTAATACGGTCTCATATTTGCACTCGTTTTAGCCCGTATTTGCACTCGAAAACGCCAAGTCGTATAATACTTAGGGGTTAGAGACTGATGTGAGTGTTTTGTTGGCGAATAACTGCACGCGCTGACTGTATAATGAACGAGATATTTTAAATACTGCACGAGGCCTCCTGGCCGAGTGCAGTGTTTAAAATGTCGAGTTCATTATACAGTCAGCAAGTGCAGTTTTTCTCCAACAAAACACGAACTAGAAGTCTCTAACCCTTTTAATATGCAAACTGAGTATGCTGCTCTTGAAATTTGTCATTGACCAATTTGAACGTAAATCAGTTTGACTCTCTTCAATTTAGCGCTCAATAATTTATTAGCGACTTTGAAAACGGGATCAGTTATTATAGAAAACGTCTTTCCAACTTGTTCTGAAGTTAGGTAGCGGTTGATACCTGCTCTGATGCAAAGGTGAGCTGAGCTAGCGGCTGTAGTCGTTTTTTGGGTCGACTTTCACTTTCAGTTCTTGATATCCGCGAGGATTTCTTTATCTAAGTCTTCCAGAATTTCCTCGGTATATCTCTTATGAAGCCATTATGTAATGAGAAACAAAATCAAGCTGTTATTTTTAGGTTAACACTTTAAACAAGAAACTTTTCATTCAACACTTGATATTAACAATCAACAAAGCCACAACAAACTCGCTTTGTTTTAAATACAGTCGTTTTGGTTTTACCTTTCAATACGGACTGAATGCTCCACTTCGTTTGTCGCTTGGAATTCAGTAGAATGGCTTCATCTATAAATTCTTCCATTTCACGGTCATTAAGTTCTTCAAATCTATCATTTCCTTCTGCCATTTGTTTAGTGCACTCGAAGTGTGCACTAAACTGTTTAAAATCACAACACGCCTGTTGTCCTCAGATACAATGAAATCACGTGATCGATTTTAGCCAATGAGCTGCTGGAATTTTGGTCAGCGTACGAAGTTTGTATAATAAAATACATTAGTTCATCCCTACTGGGAGTTTCCGAAATAATTTACAATAATAAATTCAGACTAATCTACCCTAATTAATTAATTAATTTACAGTGTTAGCTAATAATTATGATAAAAATAATTAGCGTAAAAAATATATAAACTATATTAATCTCTTTTTATTTCCTTCCTGGACTTCGTGTTAGAGCTGAGCAAGTTCCAATATTTTAATGCATGGTAGAAATAAGAACGCTGAATGGTGGTGGTTCTACAGTACGGTATATTCTAATATTATCTCTCTGCCTAATGTTATATGAGTGAGTTTCTGAACGCCTAACTAGTTTAGAGGTTAAAGTGCATATAAGCCCTGGCCAATTATGCTTTTTTGAAAGCTTAGACCTTAAAAGGTAGAGAAAAAAATGTTTTCATAATTTTTTTAGCGACTAAACTTCCAAATGTAGAATAATTTCCGCGCACCTTCGGGGACTGGGACGAGAATAAAACGGACGTCATCAACAGAACTCGTCTCTTCGCGGGTTTAAAACGTTGGCTTATTTGCAAAATAATTGAATAGATAACCGAGAAAGATGATAATATCGCGCTAAACGTTTCGGAGAACTTAATTCGGCAAGGCCTTTCATGCAATGGCGCATAGAGCGTGTTCTGTTGATGACGTCAAACTAGATCCAGAGCCAATTTTGTAAAGCGCTCTAGCGCGCTTGATTTTCGTCCACAGGCAACCCAAGATACGTTTTTGGGCAACTTTGAACGGCCAATACACCATGACAAATAAATCAAATCAACTTTTTATTCCGGAATCCTTTGTCTATGGCCTCTAGTCTCTTCGTAAGAAATATAATTAGCCAGGGCTTATATGCACTTTAAATAGTTTGGTTTGGTCGTCCACGGTTAGCCATCCAACTTGTGTTTAAAGTGCTTATAGCATATTGGAAATCTAAACCGTTATATCTCGTAGACGCAACACCCAAATCAAGAAATATTCTACCGTTGGACTATCCACGTCATGTACAATCGATATCAAAGATAACTGGCTAGGGCTTATATGCACTTTAAGGACAGGTGAGGTATGATCAAATTTCCTAGTTCCAAACAGTATACGGGCAGAACAAGTTTTGAGTTAATTGTAACTTATGGATAATTTTGCTTAGTAGTGCCGGACCAAACAGTAGAACAATAGAACGGTTTGCTGAATACTAACGAGTTTAAAATTAGGAACAATGCATCTTTAGAAAATAAATGACGAACCCTGCTTACTTGACATAATGTAGCTAATAGTGAAGATGTCAATGAGTTAATGTGATCATTAAAAGACAAACTGGAATCAGGTATAACACCTAAGTCTTTGCACGATGAGACAGGAGTCAGATCTTGTCCCAGAAAGGGAACAGTTACGTGAGAGACCTTGCTCAGTATCTGCCTAACGCCAAACAACATAAGCTTGGTCTTGTCAGGATTAATTAACAAGTGATGGGAATGCACCACTCTGCAACACGGCGAAAATCTTGAGAAACTTGACACAAGCTAGTCTCGATAACCTTTGGGGAGAAAGAGAGATAGATCTTGGTATCATTGACGTATGATTCCATTCATGTACAAGCTAAAGAGTAGGTCCCAATATTGAGCTGAGATACGCCATCGTACGTACCTCAACTACCTTATTGCATGAACTTTTCGTGACACCAGGTAATTTATATATTTATCGTTTGCTTTAAGGCGTTGCAGTTTTGTTCCTTACGTTCGAGTTGCATACCGTACAGGTGTTTTTCATTTATTTTCATTTATTTTCATTTGTTCTCTTTCTTCATGTTTTTTTTATTTCTTTTTCGTATTTTTTTTTCATTTTTTTTTCATTTTCATTTTCTTTTTAATTTCATTTTTTAATTTCTTTTATATATACATTTTCACAAACCTGCCGCCATCTTTGTAGTTCAAATGTCAGCAAATGTGACGGCATCGATATTTTCACTAGCGAGGATATGGAAAATACGCCACTGAATACCCGTATGTACAACCCCTGCCATTTAAGTCGGACCTCTTCAGCAATTTCCGGCTATTTTTAACACAATCCCCCTCCCCCATTTCAATGTTGGTTTTCGAGATGACCGAAATGTTGCCTTTCTATCCCAACATTGTGAAGGGGGACAAGCGAAGTCATAAAAAATACCGGCGATCTGTCAGAGGAGTTCGTTCAGTGATCTAAATAGCCTTATTTTGTCGAGCGGTCCGTACTTAAATGGCGAAGGTTGTAGTTGCGTATGAGTTCTATGAGTGGTTTATTTCTCAGTAAAACATTATTGTCCATATAATATATATATATAATATATTATATTATTAGAGAGAACAAGACCACAAGTTAGTTACCCGAGTGCGCTCGAACTCTCATTAGCATGCTCTGCTCTGTTCCGCAAGCCAAACTTCTATGTTTTCTCTCTGTGTCTTTTCCTCCAGGTACGTTCCTTATTTCTTTGTTGTGTTTGAGTTCTTTCATTTTGGTACCCTCGAGGCTCGAACAAATGTTTTTTTTCTAACGTACGTACTAATATGCAGTATTCGAGATCTGCAAAATTTGACAACCCGAATAACACTTAAAAAATTCCAGCAAATTTTACCAAATCAAAGATTTATCACACGATACCACTTTCGAAAGGAAATCAGTTAAATCCAACCAGTGAATGAGCTTGCACTGACACGTGTTTTGGAAACAGAACTGATTTGAGACAATGATGCAGCCAACGGTCCGAAATAACTTGTGAAAAAAATCTGTAAAATCTCATAATTACTTGAACGATACTGAAAGAAAGGAGAGTCGAGTCAAAGTCGCTGTAAAATTTTCTTCGGTATTAAAAATTATTAAATTCTTCGGCCAAAATATTTTTATGGAACATTTTTTCAAGAACTGACTGAAGGCTTTTGACACTGACAATATTCATATTATGCCAATGGCTATGGTTTTGGGGAATCTCAGAGCCTAGCTCTTTAAACTTTGTCAGACTGAAACTGCCAAATCAAGTAACCAGTAAAATACGGAAAATTCCGTATGTGGGCATGAAAGGATTAATAAAATGAAATAAAAATGGGATCGATTTTTTCATGTCATTGGCACTTTAGGTTCTCTGTGTTTATGTGATCGAACCCTTTTTTCCTAGGAACTCCTTCGATTTGGAAGATTTTTAAGTGAGCTTGGAGCCGCCAGTAATTATACTCCAAACTAGTACGTATATTCCACTGGCCGCCGGTCTCGGTATCATTTACAGATAATTGCGTGTGCCCGACTGAAGCGAACACCGTCATTTGTGTTAATATATTTATTAACTGGGATTTATCATGAAACTTTTCAAATTCTTAACAGTACAGCTCGCTGCGTACCAGTGAATCTTTTCATCAAAAATTTAAAATTTAAACTACAAGTCCTACAAAACTGTCCTTTGTATATATTGTAGATAATACGTCTACACAGGAAATTTCACGTCGATAGGGTGTATTGTTCCGGGTGTATTGTTAGGGTGTATTGTTCCGCCTCACTGGTTAGCTCAGTTGGTAGAGCACGGTCTAGAGTGCGGGAGGTCGGGGGTTCGAATCCCAGCCGCGTCCTTGGGCAGGGACGTTTATAAGCCGTTGGCCTTGTCTCCTTCTACTTCTAATCAGTATTTGAAGGGGACGTGAAAGAACCTGTTGTACTTCTCGAAAAAGAGCAGGGGATTGTCACCCGGTACAGCAGCCTGGCCATTGCACTAACCACACTCAACATTGTAAACTGCGTGGCAGCTATTAGCGCCGTGAAGCAGTCCGAAATAATTCACTGACGGGATATGTCAGTCATATGTAAAGCGCCATGAAACTGTGGTTGATATGGCGCTATATAAATATGGCCATTATTATTATTATTAAATAAATTTGGAATTTTATGACAGAACGGATCAGCGTGTTTTTCTGGAAGGCATAACAATCCATGTAACTGTGTCAATTTCTTTATTTTTAACTCGATAAATCTTTAAAAGTTGCATTCAAAGAGTTTTGAAGTGAAACCCAGTGATTTTGATGGGAAATCAAGCTTTATTCAAAACAAGGTCGGATATTTATCCCGGCCGGTATAGCATGCAAAATACGGAACATTTCAAGTCGGGACGTGGCATTCGGTAAACAAATCAGCAGATGAAGTACATAGATAAGTACTGAAGTACGGGAACCTCAGTACTTGCATGTGGGCAGGCGATCAAAATGCGGCAACAGAATGTTTTTTTTTGAGTGAGTAGCTAAAAAAAAAACCTAACTGCCTAAAAAAATACTGAACCCCGACCCGGACTGCACCCAAATTATACTCAAATCCGGACCCTGATCTGCCCAAACGGAGATCAAAACCCCGACCCACCCGGGCGGCACATACATAATACGTTACAAACAGGAGTACCCCCCCCCCCCCCTCACGGGACAAAGATGGCGTCCGCATACAAAGTACTGTAAAATATATTGTCGTACATTCATTGGCCCGTTAGGAAATAATCTAATGTTCCAAAATTGGGGTTCTAAGTGTATGTTTGGTAGTTCTACAAGGCGGAGATGTTTTATTTGATTTCATCAATGCAAACCAATTTTGTGATCGCGTTGTCATGACGATGACAACCACAGTGAATTTCAAGTCACTTGTCAAAATTTCATAACGACACACCGCTGACATAATGTGTGCGTTTCCCAGGCCCCACTCCGAGAGTCCATCCATCTCCGCCCGGGATATAGCGAGACCCATATCATTTTCGTCACATTAAACCAAGGTAGTCTTCGAATGATGTTTTCGTTTATTCAAAATAATCTTCAGATCAACCATGTAATATATTGTAGCCGTCAATTTTATATCCTATCCAACAGCTACACAACGGAAACCAGACAATCCAAGCTAACCGATGGACCATTAGAAATCAGAGAAAGGGTGGTGGTATTTTTTTGCACGAAATTTGTTTTGGCCCTTTTATAAGCTTTGCACCATTTTTGGGGTAGGATTATGCGAGCTCTGCACGGTTTATTTTCACACTGTAATTTTTCTGGATCCGCCTATATTCTCTTGCACGAATATTTTTCGGGAAAACAAGTGCTTGCAGGAAATTTTTGGGATCCATTTTTCCTTGATCGGATTTTCATTTTTTTCAGTGGAATTGCCACCCCTGTCCTGATTTCTAATGGTCCACCCCTAAGAATAGGAAAACGGAACAGTGATTCTAGAATAACTAAAAATACAAATCACTCTTGAATTTTTCTTTTCAAAATCTGTACGAAAGTTTTTTAGACCACTTCATCTAGTATTTACAAAAATTATTTTACATACCCTAATGCTGATACGGTAACGGCTATCTTTGGATAGCAAACTATGTTTCGTAAAAATTACTCCAAGCTGCAAATGGAAGGGTGAAATGATTGAATGGAAAAATCGACGTACGAGAATCCCTTGCCTAAGATGAACAACGGGAAAGCAGACAAACGTTTGATCAGTGAAATATTCATTGAGGATCTCTACTGACAGCCAAGCCCCGAAACATGAATTCACTTAATTTATACCCAGCAAGCTAACTTCCAAGCAAATGGCTGAGTCATTGTATACAGCTGTTTCAATTAATGTCGTCTGGGAGAAAGAGAATAGGATTTAAGGAATAAGATATCTTTAAAATGTCGGACGGGTGTACAGGCTAAAAATGGATAAATAAACCGAAAGCAAAGTCGTAAAACTCGTAACCATAATTCATTTCAGTCTGGGAATACCCTCATGTCCTATTCTCCATCTCCCAGGCAGCATTAATTGAAATAGCTGTTTAGTTTAATAGGGCTTTTTATCATATTAAGTATCAATAGACTAGTTCGCGGTTAATTCCGACATTTTGAAAGGAGTGCAAACATGGCGCGAAATACAGATTCCTATACAAACACTGTATTTCGCTCCATGTTTGCACCCCTTTCAAAATGTCGGAATTAACCGCGAACTGTGGCCTTCTTAACGAATTAACCTGTTTTAATATCTTAATGTTTTGTTTATTTCTTTAGCTCGTAACAAAATAGTGGGACTATACTTATATTTCTCACTCTTCTCGGCAATCCAATGTTTCTATAAAGAATAAACACGCCGTATAAAATAGCCATGTAATTGGGTTGAACATACAAAAGTAAGCACATCTCCCGACATTATATGTTATCAGTTAGCTAACCAGCTAATACGGCTGTGTATTTCTGGGAGCCTTCGGGCGAGCTGGCCAAAATGTGAATGACGAGTAAAAATACAGCTGTTATAGCCGAATAATAAGTTGTTTATTATATAAATCTGCAAAGACAGCAACCATTGAAACCACCTTAATTTTACTACCCCAATACGGGGTAGTATCGTCGTGTACCGTTGAGATCCGTTGGGAATCACACCTCGCGCGCTCGGAGGGTTGTCGTACCGCTATTATACTCTGTATATATTATACTATAATAGAATATTTTATGAACATGCTAATGAAGTTGATATAAATCTGGTAAAAAAAAAACGGCTGCAATCAGCTAATTCTCTCGTGGTTAGTGTTGGTGGTGGGTAAGCCATTGCATTGATTCTTAACCGGCCTGAGTTCGATTCCCGGTTCATGGCAGTATACTTTTTATACTGAGGATAACGTAAACCTTCTAAAATTTCTAAGTGTCGATTCGGATGTTCGTATAAAATTTCTAAGTCTCAAATTATTCAGAGCGAACGTGGGGGAACAAGGGGAATTTTATGACGTAGTTGGTTAAACGATACACGACGAACTACCCAATACAGTGTCATTTCTTGCGTTCTGGTACATATTCCTTGTGTACTTTACAGATTTATACAGTTATTAAAATAAAGCTCTGTTGTCATGTCAAGTTAAGTTTCTTAGAAAAAAATAAGCCAACTGTAAATTAAATACCTTGGTTGTTGTTATTACTTTTAAATACAATTCTTCTAAAATGCCAGTTTGTTTCGTTGAATGGAAGAATTAAGAAGAAAGTTAATGTCATCATCGAAAAGAACTTCAGAATGTACGAGTTGCATCAGCAACTATGCTTGCAGTATAGGTCCTGCATGTAGGCATACACCACAAACAGGCAGTAAATGAGGAAGAATGAAATACCAAGTCTTTTATCTAGCTGGAACTTTAGCAGAGAGACTAACGACATCGCCATGATCAGGATTAGGAGCAGGAGAAAGCCAAACTTCACGTGTGGACTCATAATCATTTCTCCAGTAGACAGAAGCACCTACGAGGGAAAATAAAACAATCACTGATGGTGCACAAAAATAAGCTTGAAATATTTTGAAATCACTTGGGTTTCCTGTAATCTGATTGGCTTAAAGTGCCTCTAACTTCTACTTATGAACCTGTGAAAGGTTTTTAGTACTTCTGCGAAGAAATTTTTGGTTTACAGATAATATTCTATGTTCTATGCTTGTTTGAAATGGTGAAAAACTGACCTTTCCTGACCCACGACCGCGTAAGTAAAAGCCTGGGTTGATTTCCCGGGGTGACGTCATCTCATTAATGCATTATCCTCCATGGTGCCTTTCTATCACAACAACATCGATTTATAGAAAATATACATAGATTGCGAGTTGTTAGTAAAGAAAAAGTCATTTTAGACAAAATCCTAAGTATTTATTCAAATTATTGTTAAGTCGAATTAATTAGATGACGTCACCCCAGGAAATCGACCCAGGCTTTTATTTACGCGGTCATGGGTCAGGAAAGGTCAGTTTTTCACCATTTCAAACAAGCGTAGAACAGAGTATTACCTGTAAACCAAACATTTCTTCGCAGAACCTTTCACAGGTTCATAAGTAGAAAAATATCAAGAAGGGTTAGAGGCACTTTAAAATAGTGCAATCACAGACCAAAGCATACTTGTGTCCTTGATCGCATCATTTTGCTGAACTAATCAAAATGCAGGAATCTAATAAACCAGCCAATGAAATTAAAGGGATTTGAGAAGCACTTTGAAAGCAACAAAATATCTAGTAGCACTCCCTTTGCTGTAAACTCTCTCTCAGAACTTGGAGTACAAAATACATGCATAAGTTAAATTTCAAAATGGAAATAATTAAGGTCTTGATAAAGGTTAAAAATGGAAACATTTCCAAAATACGTTTTTTCGCAAATTTCAAATCCAAAAGCATTACTAAAAAAAAAAAAAAATTTAAGCCTTGAAAATGCGACTTTCTGATTTCCTGCTAAAAAGGGCACGAAAAATGATTGACAGCTGCTGTCATTCACTGGGCATGTTATTTCACTCTCGCTATCCTGTGAGTTTCTGCGCTACTTTTCGTTCGTAAAGATTTCTACGTTAACGCAATGCCCCAAAAAGTAAAAGAGATCGTTCTTGGGTTGTGTTCAGAAGAAGAAGAAAAGCAGGATAATTTAGTTGGTAATAATCACGGGCGACGAAGTAGCCTGCTGTGCAGACGTATTTTTTCACTCTCATAAATTCGAAGAAAAAAGTTACGTCTACTCACCCGAGCGCTTAATTAGTTTCCAATATGCAAGCACGACGTCAGCACGTTTATTTTATTTTTCTGCCCAATCAATGCCATTGTTATAATTTTAGTGAATTGGCGCGCCAGTGAACACTCTCCTATGATTGGTCAATGTCAAACCTTTTAAATGCAACATTGCGTCACTTTCCAGGATATGAAGGTAAAATGTGATTGGTCCATAACACAATGAGGTGTGCATATTGGAAACTAATTAAGCGCTCGGGTAAGCAGACGCTACTTTTTTCTTCGATGTATAAACATGTCACTACTTGTAGACCATTTAAGTAAGTGAGCAAGCTTACTATTCAATACAGAAATTAAACGTGAAACAGCGGGAGCTGCATAATAAATGCAGTGTCATCTGCATAAAATAAAAGCTTGGCAGCTTGGAGACAGTTTGGCAGATCTGTTACGTACATGGAAAATAGATTGGGACCCAGAATAGAATGAGGAACAGCCGAGGGCATTGGTTGAACAGTAGATAAAAGATGTGTGTGTTTGCCATGTTACAGTTGTACTTATTGCAGAAAGTGTGACTGGCTCTTTGAACTTCTGGGGTTTTCCCTGCTCTGTTATTGTATTCCAGAACGCGTTGTTAAGAAGGTACTGAGCAACTTCTATCATGACTAGAGATCAAGTACACTTTGACACCAAGCGCAAATTTGAGTGGAAAACTTTGTTACAAAAGCTATATTTCACAAATTTACGATAGTTTATCGTGGTGTGTCCTTATTTCACATGTTTTGCGTCATTAATGTATACAGCTATTTCAATAAAGGTTGTTCCGGACAAGCAACATTGCCAGCCCGAAATGCACTGTGGTTCTAACTGTTCAGCTGTGCGAAATGAATAAACTACAGTGTAATCTGAAAATCGATTCACAGGACAACATTAATATTCGTCTTAAAGTATTTGACCCAAAAACAAACGAATTCACAAGACTTTCAGCTACAACTAAAATTCGTTTCGCTCTGGCAATGTCGCTTGTCATTGTGTCGCTTCTCCAGGACAGGAGCCTCATTTGTACTAGTGTGTTTGACAACAACACACAGAGCATATCCTTTATATTTGGACTTCGAAATAACAGTGGAATCTCGCGAATTAAACTAATTATCTAGTTTTCCTATTAACAGATGCCTGGAGATCAATTTATTTCTATTGCACTGTAAATCCATCAATATTGGGCGAGTTGTCACATTTGCAGTGTTAGGGCATAGGCCAAGCTGTCTCATTTGTACTAGTGTGTTTGACCTATCATTTTTTACTTTTTCTGAAATAGTTGTATCATAAATTGCTAGCCGAGTGAATCCACAGCAATTATTGAACATGCGATGATGCAAATAGGAGAGCACAAGTAAGAGAGGGAATCTTGTAGCGCGCGGTGTGCAATGATGATGTCAAATCAATCTATTTTTAGTACCTGGAAGCAGATGCTAAAAATAGATTTATCATTGGAGATTGGGTAAATAAAAACTGGTGGTAAATAGGTAAGAGGACATACCACGATAAACTACGGTTAATATTTAAAAACAACAAACTACAAATAGTCAAGAAGGAAGACTAAATTGAGGGGAATTGCGGGAGGGAGATTGATTCTAGTACGCGCGATCACGCAATCAATATTGAGCGAGCGGTCACGCAATCTACCGTAGTATGTGCTCGTAATTCCAATGATAATCAGCCACTCAGAAAACGAGAATCTAACCAGTTGTAATATATATATATGCTATATATGCTACATTGAAAATAGGAATAACTGACTTCACCTCTTCAGCAGGACTGAGCATTTTAATGGGTTTCATTTTATCCGCCAGGATCCTGATAACAAACGGCAGGCCAAGGCCAAGGTTGATGTCGAAGACGTTGGACCCAATGGCATTAGATACTGCCATGTCGCCAAAACCGTCCCTGGCTACGAGGATGGAACTGATGGCGTCCTGAAATACAACCGGCAGTGTCATTACTCACCTCTTCGCATCACAATTTTGCTAGTGAACTATTTTTAGAAAGTTGGCTTTCATTGTTGAGTTCATCCTGTGTTCCTCTAGTATTCCCGGCGTAGTCAATCGAACGGAATTTCAATCGAACGCAATACTGGATTGAGTTCGATTGAGTTCGGCATTCGAACTCACACAAAAAAATGCGCAATCGAAATTTCCGAATTCTCGATTGAAACCTTGGAAAACAAAGACGCTCGGAGATTGAGAGCTTAATTGTATGGCCCGAGTCTAGTTTTGTCGAGGTTTGGTTGCGCGCGAAGATTGGTTTGCGCGCGTTCCGTCGAAATATGGCTCAGAAGAGCATGTAAGCATTAGATACGTCGTTAAAGGCTATCGATCAAGAACCGAATGTCATTTTGATGTGGATGTGGGAGAGAACGAAGAGTCCAATGTTTGTATGCCATTGATGAAAGTTCTGACATTTCCGTTCCTGTTGGATGACTCTCGGTGGATTGAGTTAATGTCTACGACACTAATTGTGTTCAATTTGAATTACCGAACTTAATGGAACGGATTGAGTTCGATAATCGAACACACAATAAAGTTACAGTTCGATTACGTTCAATGACCGAACACGGACTGGGTTCCATTGAGTTCGATTACCAAACGTTCCATTGATTACGCCGGAAGTATTGAATTGAAACTTTGTATATTTGTTAGCCTGCGAACAGGCTCATGGGAATTAGCCATTTCGGAGTTGAGGAAGGGACTGGGCCCGAGTGTCAAAAAATAAACTGATAAAGAAATTAATCCATCATAAGAAATATCACACTAAAATTAGTACGTTTGCCGAGTTTGAGAATGTTTGGATAAGTACGAACTGAATGACAAGCTTTCAAAAATTGCAAAAATAAGAAAGAATAAGAAAGGTTTTGGGAGACGCCGTCCACAAAAGCCATACATTCTCTTATTTTTGCGATTTTTGAAAGCTCGCCACATTTTCATTTTCCAACCAATCTTCCTCAAATTGGGTAAACCTACTAATGTTAGTGTCATCTTTCATGTGATAGGGTTCATTTCGCAATCAGATTATTATTATTTTTTATTTTACACTCGGTCCCAGTCCTTCCTCAACTCCGAAATGGCTAATGGCATACAAAAGTGGCCTTTTGCAGAAATACAATCACGTAGTTGTACTGGGTGGCAAAAACATTTTAAGGCACTTGTCCGAGATCGAGCAAAACCTGTTTGAAAATGCTATTTTCCACGTCCAACCGATTGTTGGTCTTTCTAAACAGCGTTTTTAAAGATAGCTTGCCATCCAGCATCCATGGCAACGCCTTTCCCATGGGGACCACGTCTCAATGACTCCGTTAATGAAGTATTATATCAGCACGTGACTGTTTCCTACAAAAGGCCTATTACGCCCGAACCTTCATCCATCATTAGTTCGGTTCAGACGTCGTTCCAAGCGCACTCGTGCCGACCGCAAGTGAAACAAAGGATAATAATTGGACGGCTTTGTTTATCTAATTAGGTTCGGCACATGAGTGTAGCGGAATCTGAAACGGACCTAAGAAATCTAATCTAATTTACACGTGGATAGACTTCATCGTAGAATGGACCAATGGGAGTCTGCGTCGAAACAGAAACCTCTATGCACCTAACTCAAGATGATCTGAATTGGGTAACAACACAGTTAGCCTATTCCCTCTATCACCACAACAATAGGAATGTTATAGTTATCGTGTTGTCCCGATGCGTTTTAAAAACAATGACCTGCACAAAAAAGGGTCTCTGCAAGGCACTCACACCTTCAGTTGTCACTCAGCCTTTGTCAGGTGAACATCTCTATTCAAAGCTCTGCATACATGCGATGCTCCGCTTGAGCAAAGTTAATAGAGTGGAATGGTTAAGAAACCCAGCGACCTTCTTTGTTATATGTCTTTGTTAGTTTTTTTTCAACCACTACAGTGCACAAAACACAATAGAAATTCGAATGTGTTAATCAATCAGCCAATAGAAACGCGTGAGTCCAGTCGTTCAGGGGACGCTAAATGGACTATAACCGTGCACAATCTTGTCTTACCCCCTTCCAACATAAATCGCAGCGCCTTTGTTAGCCCCTTTGAAGTTTGCCGGGTTTCATAACCATTCCACTCTATTAACTATGACTTGAGCAATCTCTGACTTGTGTTATCGCGCGAAATTCAAATCAAACACTCGAATGTTTAACGTATAAAATAACACTAAAGAGAATGTAAACGCTTCTAAAACACTATTGACAGACGTAACTGAGAAACTGGCTTCTTGCGGTTTACTTTCTTTGGCTTATTTTGATCGGCAGCAATTTAGCATTATAACAGGAGAAAACTGAAAGCCTGCTTACTTTCTTTACTGTTCTGAATTTGAATCCCAAAGGGATAGGAGCATTTCCTTGTATAGTGCGGGTCCTTATTTACTGAACTGCATACTCGACTTTTACCTTAGTCACACCGCGACAAACATTGTACTCCGCTGGCCAAAAGAACGAAGACTCGGGTTACAAATACAAGTTTCCAACGGCTTAAACTTTTTAGTAAAACAACTTAGTATTATATTACAAATAAAAAAAACTTCAAACTGTTTAAGTATTAGGCTTAGTTTTTTAAGTAATGGTTCGCGTAAGAACAGGAGCAAACCATTACTTAAGTAGTGGTTAAGTAGTTTTTTTTGCGAAACATTGCACATTCGTGCCTAAAATTGGAAACTGGGGTAAATGTCTCGGTTTTCTTTTAGTTTTGGCGGGAAACTGGGGACAGCAATCGCGATGGGCTCATCTAAAGCGCATGCCATTTTGTTGCGGTCTGCCCGGCAGCTGTTTTGCAACAGGATTGAATACGCTCTTCAATATAGGAAATCCGCAGTGCACTTTTCGAATATTACGAATGTTTATGAACTGAAATTCTAGGCGAATCAGCTGCGAAATCTCAGCAGCTTGTACCAGGATTTGTTAGGACGCTACCATGGATTAGGCGCAAGCTGTTACAATGGCTAACTAGTCGGGTAGACAGTTTTGTCAAACGATTGCCTCGCATGTAACGGTCGAGGTGATTCTAAATGATATTTTGGTGAATGTTACTCTTACATTCAGTTATTTTGGTTAACTTTGCAAAGTAACCCCTATACTTGGGTTGCCCGAGACGTCATCACGCCGATTCACAGTGTCTTCAAAAACCTAAATATACATCCTATAAAGCTGTTTCTTTAACATTTTAGTAGATGTTCATTTTAGTAGATGTTCCTTACACGAAATTTCAGGTCTGTACGATTTTTTGCTTCCGAGTTATCAGGTTTGAGTGTATCCAAACAAACCTTCACGTGTTTCAGATGAGTCATGAAAATCAACAAATTTGTGACAAATTAAATGTTTTTGGCTTAATAAACGTTTAGAAGTTCGTTTAGTCTTGGCGGCCATCTTGGTGGTTCACGGCTATTCACCAACGCAACGTACATTTACAGTAACAACTTATATATATTTGTTCGCCCATAACTCTGATACGAAATGCTCTTCTACTTCAAAATTTGGCCAAGAGATAAAAATGTTATCTCTCTTCAAGCTCAGAAACGTTTTATTTCATTTGGAATAGAAATATTTTAAAATATTTTTTTGTGACGTTACTGACAATTTCAGCTTGTTTGTTTATTTCAAACCATTTCAGACGTGACGTTTCCCTTGAGTAATGTATTTTTGTTTTACTGTATCCCAAGAGGAAACGTACCAGTTTCTATAATTGGAAAACAAAGCACTGATCCTCTGGAGAACTGTCACGTGGTCTGAAATGGGCAACAAACAGGCAAGCTGAAAGGGTCCATTCAGTGGAACCCAAGAATCCTCATTCATATACACAATATCTATTCTATAAAGATACTTACAGGTACACTAGTTCCGATTGCGACCACCACTAAACCCATGGTGAACTTATCCACGCTGAGTATACATCCCGATCGTCCTACGAGGGTGACCATTGCAAAACTTAAGATCGCGATCCAAACGATCGACATCAAGAAGGACGCTAGAAAGTACTTGCGGTTGTGAGGTTTAGAGCAGTCAGGAATGGTCCACGTGTATATGCAAAAGAATGGAAAGCTCAGCACAAACAACACCCAGCTCATAAGAAACTTGAAAGCTATCCAGCAGCCTTTCTCTTTAGGATACACTGGTGTCTGGACAGAGATAACAGGTAGGCAGGGGCACACACGTATCGTGAATTTATCGTCATCATGATCCTCGTACTTCACCACCTCGCCGTCCTTGACGACTACCGACTGTGACCTCTCTCCATCAGACATCGCAGGTGCATTAGCGTTAGCATCCACTTGGACAACAGTGACAGCTGTATGCGCCATGCCGGCTTGTTGCATCTCAGACCTGAGACGGATTTCCTTCATAACATGGCCCTGAGCGATGGACTTGATCCGGATGTTGTCTCCGTACGCGTGTTGAAGAATAGCTAAACTCCTTCGGTGTACCTGGTCGATATCATCGCATTTGGAATCTCTTAATATTGGGAATGAGACTGAAAGCCGAGGCAAGTGATGCTGTTGGCTGCGTCCCATGGATAAGTTGAGCTGGACAATGCGTCGAGGAAGAAGGAAAAGTCAGAGCAGGAAATAGTTAGGAAGTGATATTCGTTCTCTCTTTTAAAAGCAAGAAACAGGCAGCGCAAAGTATCTGCCTTTCTGAAAAATCTCTCGTTTACTGACTTCAGTCATTTCCATACACTTGCTGAATAACATGTACGGATATTTGAAACGATTTTAACATTTTCTTGGATTCCTAAAAAGACGATTGCAACTAAAATAACAAAACCACCCTCGAAATGACAACAAATTCAATTTAAAAACTATTTCTATAAGAGATAACAAGTGCCTATATATCGACCATACAAAACCCATTGCGGAGTCCTTGGGGTTGAATCATGAAATCGAGGTTGGTCAGTCCAGGATGGTAAATTTACGGCCTGTTTGCGTGCTATTCCCGACATTTTAAAGTTTAGAAATATTTCTACAAGGGGAACTCAACCCTAAAATCAACCCAATGTCTATACAAACATGTATTCGAAATAAATAGGTTCTGCTATTTAATGTTTCTGTGTTGCGCGTATAGCAAGAGAAAATCCGAAAACCTTCCTCACAACATCCTCTATGTACAGACGGCTCAAGTCTTGTAATTTGTGACGTCATATACGGGGAATAAATTAGTTTTGCCATGCTGTCCCCGACATTGAATAGCGGGACTAACGGCTTCTAATTGCGGACCATTGTGTTTTCTTTGTACTAGAGGTGTGATCGTTTTTCCTTGGTATGTGTGACGTACGTTATGGGGAAATTTGCACTGAATTATACAATATAGATTTTTCAGCGGAAAATCGAACTTGCATGGAGACTAATTTTCTCCTCATATACGCGCAACACAGAAAAATAAAATAGCAGAACTTATTTCTTTCGAATACATCTTTGTAAAGACGTTGGGTTGATTTTAGGGTTCAGTTCCCCTTTAAAACAAATGGTAAGGGGCAACTTATGTCAAAAGCTCGGATATCTTTATTTTTAGCGAAGATTAAAGCAGCGAGACCAATCTCTCTTTCAGTATTCGACCCCAGGATCCTGTAGTGGGTTTTGCATAGGTCTCAATATTTGCCTTCATGAGCTAACTTTATCCCGCTCTGTCTTACACTGTTCGATCCCTACTTTCCTTTCTGTCCAGCTGTCTACCTCCATTAGCGCATGCCCAACTGCTTCATTTCTGCCTCGACTCTACCTGACTAAAACTGAACTAAGTACATTATACATCACACATTCTACAGATTCTTTGAGTGTGAGCGCTGCTACAAAAGTAGTCTTCTGTTAAAACGGGTTTCATAAATGTGAAAACGTACGAATAACAATAGAGCTGTGTGGATACCGTGGAAGGGGTGGTCGTAAAGTGGAGACAATGTGGGGACGCAGACGCGGGGACGTAACGTTTGGAGCACTATTTGTGACTGCCAAAAGTTTAAAATGAAAAGTCCGAAGACTACAGCAAAGCTGATATACAGCGTAACATTCTAACACAAAACACTACGGTTAGCTAGACCTAACACGAAAAGCGCTCGGACAAGATTGCAGCCATAGACAGCTATTTCGTTCTTATTAAAACTCGTCAGTATGGCATAGTAAACTATACGGGTTTCGGTGATACTTTACTACCGACCGGAACTGCGCTAACAAGCACCTTGTTGCGAGCTCACAGGAAAGCTTGGTTATCGAGTCACACTGCGTCAATGGTCGTAGGTCTAGCTACGTGCATTGTTTTATCACTAGCTAGTCATTTAGGTTCAAAAATAGAAAAACAAGAACGTGAACTAGTCGAAGCAACGCTATCTTGGAAGAACTTCGTTTTCACGCTGCCATAACGGGAGCCGAATTTGGAAGGAATTAGGAACCCGGGTAGAAATATGCCATATAAAATAGTCGAGATCTAGCCAGAACTCGCTGGCGCTTACAGGGACGGCACAGCCGGGAGGCTGGGGATATAGTCCCCCACTTTCTTGCCAATAAATCTTTTGCCTAGTTACTTCTCAATTAGTTTAAGTTTTTAGTTTGGTCATACCGGCTCAATGACACTTTTTAGCCCCACCGGAGATTCTTGCCGGATGCTGCTTTTGAAAATAAATACGACATTGATTTAAAAGCTGTTTAGTACTGGGAAAATTTCGTTTAGTTACTACATCCAAAACCTTTAGATGTACAGTAACAGTACGTATACGTATCCATTGTCGCATCGGTCTCTGTGTGGGACAGTAACGGGAAATCGTTCCCACAATGCACCCGATATGTTGATATGTTGGACACCTCATAATTTTTGCAATATATATATATATTGAAATTTTGCTCCGCCGTCCCGGGCTTAGCCTTAGAAACAGCCGACCTCTTTGCGCTCGCTTCGTGACCTCCCCAAATAAAGCTGGGCTAGCAGATTTTCATAAATTGTTTAGTTTCATTGCATCTCGACTCCGCCTCCCGGATAGCTCAGTGGTTAAGCGCCGGTCTGTTGTGCGGGAGATCGTGGGTTCAAACCCCGGTCGGACCAACACTCAGGGTCTTAAAAATAACTGAGGAGAAGGTGCTGCCTTTGCTCTAGCATCTGCAAATGGTTAGACCTTCGCCGTGGCTCGGATGACCACGTAAATGGCGGTCCCGTCTCCAAATATTGGGGACGTAAAAGAACCACTGTGGACGCAATAAACCCTGGCCGTGACCACCCACAGTGCCAGCAAGAGGTCGGCTTGCTGGATTAGTGCCGGGCTACTGGTGAATGACACCTCTAACATGTATAACAGCCAGTAGTCCAATGGAACTAATAGCGAGCGCTGGAACAACACTGAAGACTGAAGACTGAAGACTCAATGCCCGACGCATCTACAGCATGGAAGAGAACAAAGCGTGTAATCTTCATGTCGAGGCCGTATACCGCATCAGTTACTCGATGACGGTCAGGTCTCCTTACCAGGCTCTTTTAATGACTTGGCGTCGGTTCGACAAGTTTACGTTCAACCTCGTGACCAGGGTCTTCTCGGTCAGATCCAAGATGGAGTAGCCGCCATCTTGGATCTGACCGAGAAGACTCTGGTCACGAGGTTGGTTAACGTTCTTCTTTTCAATGTTGTGAGCCTAAATGACCAGCTAGAGATAGAACAATGCATCGAACACACACAACACTTGTTTTATATTTTATCGGTCAAAAATACTGTTTCTAAGGTCACGTCCTTACGACAACCCTCAGTTGAAGAATATTGAGGGCAAAAGTAGGGGCAAATAATGTGTATTTAAAACTAGCTCTCAACCCTTTTCTCTTAATTCTTGATATTGGGTAAACTTTTAGAATGCCCAACACCTCGTCGATACATCAAATGTTCCGGAATAGGCCCTTTGCAGCTCAGTAACCAATCACGTGGTTGTACTGAAGAGCAAAAAAATAACTGGCTTCATTTATCTAAAGGCCTTGTACGAGATCGGTATTGTTATTAGCAAAGCCTGTTTGTAAATGCTATTTTCCACCTCCAATCGATTGTCGATCTTTATAAAAGTGCGTATTTGAAGGGAGCTTGCTCTCCAGCATCCATGACAACGTCTTTCCCATGGAGATCACGAGCTCAGTTCATTCGTTAATGAAGTATTATATCAGCACGTGCCTGATACCTGCAAAGGGCCTATAACCTGTAGCTGTAACACAGATCACAATACTGGACACGATACAATATTTTCCATTTCAAAACTTCGGGAAAATGAATTTTTCTGCATTCCAGAGAAGTCAATAGACCCTTTCAGTTTGCCTGTTTGTTGCCCCATTTCAGACCACGTGACTTTTCCCTTGAGTAATGCTTTTTTGTCTTTCTGTATCCCAAGAGGAAACGTACCAATTTCTATAATTAGTGAACAAAGCACTGAATCCTCTGGAGAACTATCACATGGTCTGAAATGGGGCAACAAACAGGCAAGCTGAAAGGGTCTATTATTTCAAGGTTTGGTTGTAAATATAAATTTCATATAAACAATCAATTCCCTAAATAACCGAATTGGAAAAATCGAAGTAGCATCTCAGGTAAAACAAGCTATTCTCTCTATCATTTCTAGGCTTTAAGAGCAGCATTGACATGAGTGGGAAAGAACTAGGGTAAGACTGTAGCCTTTACCGTAACTCTGTGATTTGATTGGATCAGAAAGACAGAAAGAAAAGCCATTTCAACGTCACGGCATGTTGTACGGTCCGTAACGTTTTCACTTCGGGCAAAGCGCGCTTTCTTGGAAAACCATTTACAAAAGTGACGTGATGGAGACCGTACAGGCTGAACGGAAACACATTTGGCTCTCGGTCAATTTGTACGTGCATTCGGTCCGTACGTCATTAACTCGAGGCAAATACTTTCCCGTTCGGTCCTCCCACTCAGTCAATAAGTACCTAATATTTCGTGCTCAGTGTATTTCTAACTAGGATACTTACAAATGATTTTGACATTTCTCCTTTGTGTGAGTGCTCGAAGTGTCTTCCTGGCTGGTGTAATTGAGTCTGTGAGTGATGACTCTGGTTTTTCTGTAACTTGGACGTTGTATCTCCTTGAGACTAAACAGTAAGAGAAACTCAGGCTTAGAACTGGACGTTTAACTCTAATTGGAGGGAATGAAAACACAAACAAAACACAGGGAAGCAAATGGAATGTGTAACATTATATCTCAACTCAGCTTAATAATGCACTCTATGAATTAAGTAGGTGGTGTAGTTCGATTAACTCACTAACACCACACCCCACGAAGTGTCAAGCGATGATCCAAGAGAGGCTCATTTACTGGCCCTCTTAACGAACTAATATTAGGAAAGAATAGAGTTAAATGGGTGACCAACTCCAGGTTGCTAGGTGTCATCATTGATGACAAACTAAACTGGGCCAGACACGTACTTAAAATTGAAGTCAACAAAGGCGGGATTTGTAAATAAACAAAACATGTTGAAAAGGAGCCGGTTTTTACCAAGACAGTTGCTTTTAGATTTGTATTTTAAGATAATTTTACCCTCTGTTACCTATGCGTTGCCGTTTAACATGTAAAGATAACTTTATGTCATTGAGGGGTACATGGATGCTCGTCGTACCTTTTAGGGGTCAAAATCAGGAGTTTGGTACCACTTAGGGTATCCACCATCAAACACAGACATGTCTATGTAAAGCGGTACCTTTTAGGGGTCGGGTGTCAATTGAACAAAAAAGCTGTTATCAATTTACATTTTTATTTAGGGGATCCTACATTGTAGAGCAGCTAGAATTATTTTTAATCTTTCACGAGATATGCATTCAATTGAAGTCTTAGCTTAGACATGCCAAATGTGACATGTTTTATGTATAAGTTGAACCTAGCTAAACTAGTATAAGATTTATAATGACCTAACACCCACCTGTATGTCCCACATAATTGTAAAGCACCACAATAAGTATAATCTTAGATGCACAAACAGACTTATTATACCACGTTTCCACACGTACATCATGAAGAATGCTATCGCTCATAGAGGATCAAGTGCATGGAATGCATTATCCTATCTGTATGATAATAATGTTACTGTAAAATCATATTGTAAAAAGGCAAAGAATGCTGACATACATGTACTCATAAGCAATATTTTATGTTTTATCTGTTCAATCAACTCACAATGTTAAGGATGATTTTCTACTGTTTTAGCTTTTTAGTACCCCTGGTTCTACTGTACAAATGTCTCTCGCTCATAACTGTAGCTAACGATAATAAGCAATTATTGGTGAGGTTGAGCATCAGATAGCGAAAATTATCAAGACAGAGGTCTGTGTTACCTGCCGATAGCTGAGGCTGATAACACAGACCAAGGTCTTGATCATTTTCGCTATCATGTGAAAACCGAATTCAAATGATTGTTTTAGTTTATTATACATTTTTAAGCTCACGTTTTAGCAAAACAGAAAGCTATCCAATACGAAGCTAAATAAAACGCCGTATAAATTGGTTTGTTACGATTGAATTTCTGATTCAAGATGTTTTCTTTCTTATTCGATCGAGCTAAACATTGCATTTCTAGCGTAACTTAGTACTATAGCTAGCTATCGAGAATTAGTTGCGTGTTCTCACCCAATCAGAATCGAGATGTGAGTAAAATGTATAATAATATTGTATATATTGTATAATATTATATGTATATTAGAATTTTAACAACATAGAATAATTTAATAACATAGGAGTCTTTTTAACGTAGTTAGCTAATTAGTTAGTTAGATAAATAAACTTTATATACATGACCCCACAAGCGGCAACGCTTAAATACTATCGTATATAAATAAAGATTATGGATTGATTGAGCTAACATACTGAATTCTCAAGATAGTTTAAATAGCCGCTTTCATACCAAAACATGGGAATTTTTGAAGCAAGATAAAACGTCCTTGCATTTCTTCGTGATTGTATTGCATGCGACATCAAAAGCCGAAAACTCTGGAAAATGTTATACCCAATGGGGTGGGGTGGGGTTGGATGGGAGGAGAATATAGTCCGCCAAGTATATTTTTTTAGAAAAAAGAGCCCGATACAGAATTGTCTTATTTATTGAAATAAAATGTAAGCAAAACGTTTGCGGCGTATTCAAATGGCAATTTTGACAAAGATTTCTAATTCAAACTCATTTTATTAGAAAGAGGGACATAGTTCAGATTACCACTTGATTTATTGGTGGTAGTTTGCCAGCCGGCGTGCCATGCTCTCCTTGTAGTACGGTCACAGCCGGTTCCTGCACCAGTGACTCAACATCGCTATTCGCCAGGTTTGTTACCTCTGTACCCTGTGGACTTACTTGACCTCCTTTAGGCCTATGAAGGACAAAGAAACAATAAAACCTATAAGTATATTTATAATATATGGGCGGGTGGGCGGGCACGTGCGGTGTGAACTTTTTTTCTTACTTCATAGACCCATTCGAAAAATGGTAGCAATTTCAATAGCTAGTCCTGGACTGACTAGCCTCGTGTTCGTGTTTTCACGTGTATGCGAGGCTAGTCAGTTCTAAACAAGTTTTTTTTTTTATTGGACCGCCATTTTTCGCCGGAATGGGTCTATGATGGGTTATTATCCCATCCCCCTTCTTTTCCTTATTGATTTCTATGTATATGTATTAGAGTTCCGCTACCAAAATGTCTTACCGTTTTAGAAAATAATTTGGCCTTCAAAATTTATTTGTCCTTAAAAATATGACATAGAACATTTGGGCTTTCCCAGACAACAAAATTATCACAGTAATGAAGAAAGCCTGAATAGCGTCGCAACAATAATTACAATACTCTCAGCCTCCGCTATAAAATTTGGATAGAAAGAAACAATAGCTAGGGCCTACAAAACTGCATGCTTACAAATGTACGTACCCTAGTTCTGCAAGCAGATCCATAAGTTTAGGGTTAAACTTCATAAGCAGAATGTACAGCATATAGGCAACCAGGAGAACCACAGATTCGTACAACTCGAACACGCCGTCCCAGGCAAACAGCACAAAAATGGCTATGGAGATGCCATAGGATATGGCGTCACGAAACAATGGGCGCCAGTCAAGCTGAAGAATCTGTTAAGACACATGCACAAAAAGCACTTGGTTACTATTGAGACAATAGCGTTTTTGTCAAGGGACTATAATAACAAAAACCTAGTTGTGGCATTGAAATATGCCCTGATATTTCATCCGCAGATATTATCTGATCCGAGAAGAGAACAGTTCCAGAGAGCGAAACTCGAGGGAAAATATGAGCTTCGAGGTTCAGATAATATCCAAGGACAAATATCAGGGCATATTTCGATGCCACATTTGTAGGTTATTGTTGTTATCATCCTTCAAATATTATCTTTGATGCACGCTTACGCTCATAGGGGGTGTATTTGTAGCCTGCAAAACAGGCCCTCGGTGTTATTTCAAGCGATTCAAAATAAGTAAAATTAGCTTCACACCTTTATTCTCACACTCAGGCAGATTAAGGGCCCGTTTACAAGAAGATAGGGTTACCCTAGCACTTGGTCATTTCTTCTTATTTTTTAACTTTGTGATTACAACCAGGTGGGACAACTCAACTCGGCTGCACGGGTTACCTACTCTGAGAGCTAGGGTGACCCTAGCACTAGGGGAGTAGACAAAACACTGACCCCCAGTCCATGGACTACCCAAATGGACTACCCCCCAAAATACCATTCTGGGCAATGACCACAGGTAACCTAAAATACAAAAGTAGAGTTTGGGATGCCTGTGGTTATTCAAAATGGCTGCAGAACGATGGCAATCATTAATACTGGTATTATACAAGCTACAGTAATGGCAAATCTTGAATATTATACAAGCTACAGCACAAAGAAGGTATGATACAAGCTCCTTACAGCAGTTACTTTCCCAGGATGGTATTTTTGGGGGTAGTCCATTTGTGTAGTCCACTAGGTAGTCCATGGTCAGTGTTTTATCCACTCCCCTAACACTAGGCAGGGAACGAGCCAGGCTGCGCCATTGCGCCATTCCCGCTTTAAAAATACATTTGTCCCTTGAAAAAGATACAATAATGATCAAATGACCCACTTTGGCCGCTTCCAAAGGAAATTAAATGGCAGTTAACTTGCAAAAGAGCCAAATTGTCCCTTCTGGCTCAATTTCTGGCTCAATCCCTGACTAGGGCTATGTCTTGCCCTTGTAAACAGTTTGCTAGGGTATCCCACCCACCTGGGTCAACTCTATTCTAGAGCCAAATTTGACATTGCAAGTTTCTGGAGTTCTCTAGCAATTAGTAGGTAACATAACATTCTAGGATACTAGACATCTGCAATAAAGTGCACCACAGAAAGAAGAATCGACATCCCGCCAAAACTCTACTCGTGTCTGCCATTTTGTCTAGCTTCTATGCTTGAATGATTTTGGTGGCCACAAGCCTAGCAGTTCACATGCAGGCTACCAGAATCAGTAAAATCAAAATCACTTCCACAAATCTGTTTGAATCGTTTAAAAATGAAAGAAGAGTAATAATAGTAGTGCACGTTTTCATTCATTAGTATGACATTTTATAAGTAATTAGATCATTTATTGTAATTATATTTTTCATAGGAAACCAACGTAATTGGCTAACGCTGTGTTGGATCTCCTGGCCTCTATGTTCTGTTTGTTGTATATTTTACTTTATTCTATTTTGTATCTTCTATTATGGCCGAAGTAAGTAAATAAATAAATAAATAAATAAACTGGCTTGTGTTGAGTTGACCCGGGCAGTAGAGTAGCCCTACCTGAATCATTTTGCTTGTAAACCTGGGCTATCTTTGACCCTAGTGCTAGGGTAACCCTATCTCCTTGTAACTGGGCCCTTAGGCATGGGTCAACCCATATTTTGGCTAAACAAATGTAGGGGGTGGTCAAACTAGTTTATAACGTATCCTTAAGATAGATAATTATTTTAAAGCAACCATATTGGTAAATATTTAACAATCGGTTCTTTCTGAGTGGTTTAGGGTGATCACGTGACATGTCATCATGCCTCAATTTTCAAAATTTTATAATTATTATCAAAATGTCTGAGTTCTTTCTCTTAAGCATTAAGAATCATTTAGTGCCTCTTTGTATATACATCTGGATTTAGGAGATATTTTACTCAAACAATAGATTTTAGCGTGTTTTTGCTCGACCCAGTCCCCCTCAAAGTTATAGATTAAATATCTCCACTAAAACTGATTGAGGTAAAATTATCCAGATGTAGCTCAAAAGTACTCAAATGTCCAACATCTGGTATACAATAATTTTCCTTTCAAATAGATTTAGAATTCAGACTTTTGAAGTAAATATTTTAGCAATCTGGTATGCGTGACCCAAGTACATGTATGTGACCTGACACGAAGATCAGATTACGCATTCTCTTAAAGTGCCTATGAAACAAAATTTTCTACATTTAAATTAAGATCCCATTTTAAAGTCCTTTTGAAATGAGGATGAATGGTGTTTATTGCTTGTCAATATCTATCTCGTTCCAGAGATATTAAGGTTTTTAGAATATGCAAATTAGATTATCTGTGACGTCATTAGTTGGACACAGCCGTGAGGACAAATAAACAATGAAGAACATCTCTGCAAATTAAGTCAGTAAAAATAATTGAAACTTTGCACATGTACGGTACTAGGGAAAACGCACATCAATATGCAAACTAAGATGTTACCATGGTAACACTTTAGGTCCCAGGCTCTTTTCACCTTGAACCTAAAATTGTAGTTTTTATGACTGTTATACAAAATAATTCACTTTAAGCCACTCGCATACAATGCTTACACTGTTCCAAACCCTCTGATATGCCCACAGTAGAAATAATGTGTTTTTTGAAGGATAAATTAGGAATAGTGTTGCCCTATTGTCGTATAACAAAAGAGCTATTGTTTTCTGACAATAAGGCAACATTGTGACATCATAAAATTCAAGATGGCAGCACGCAGGAAATTCAAATGAGTTTTATTGAGAGGAAAATCGGTGTATAAATGACATCTAGTGCACAATTTACTGAGACAAACACAGAAACAGGCATGTACATTTGTATAACAAACACTTTTGAGGAAACATTGTTTTTCAGCCAACTGCTGGTTCCCTTTAATGTACCTGAGCAAGTGAATCATTCTAAGTTGATAACGATAATCAAGTAATTGCCGTTCAATATTATTACCGTTTAAAGTGTGACTACTGTAACCGAAGCCACTTAGACAATGAGGACTAAACACATTGCAAAATGAAAATAAAGCATTACAAAATACAATCCTAGCATATCCATGCAATTTCTTCATTCTTCAGAACAAGTCCACCAAATTTGCCTTTTACCATATCAAAGCTCGAGCAAGTTGCAATCAAATAACCATTAGATTTAGTTGGAATGTTTTGTTTTCATTCTGCAATGTGATTGGTTCTCATTGTCTAAGTGCTGTAAGGACGTAATGTTCATGCATGTAAAATTCCTGTGGATGTCTCTCTAACTATTTGTAAGACGTATGACAGGAGTTTAAAAAAACAGGAGGCCAACGGACGAAGTAGAGGTACAAATATTTATTCAGATTTGTTCATGCTTACCTTTCCAGAAAATGCTGCTGTTAAAGCTATTATAACCAACAGGTTAAAAACTGCACTCCTGGAAGAAAACAGAGAGTAAACATTTTAATAAAATATTTACAAAGGGAACATGGTTCTCCATGTTTTTAGAAAGGAATGCGCATTGTTACATAGCCATAAGTTTTCCAGATACAATGCATGCTCTTATTGGTTGATGCGAGGTCATGTGGCAGTCGTCAAAATCCAATATATCCTGTGTTGTGATCACATTGTGATATAAGATGGTGTGAAGTATTGCGCATGCCACTGGTTAGCTTAAAAGGCGGGAAAAGAAATATTTGTTTACCAAAACTCAGGCAAAAGGAATTTTATAATAATTGTTGCTATGTAACAAATCACTTAAAGGGGCTGTGTCACGGTAAGACTTAGTTTACATTCGTTTTTCTGGGCCGGAAAGAGCTATTTCCACCGATTTTGATATGAACTAACGAACCTCTCGGCCATGTGGGATATCCCTGGTGAAAATCCTGGGCAGGATCCTACAGGATCCTATTCAGGATCCTACATAGGATCCTGTACAAGATCTTGAATAGGATCCTGTAAGATCCTGTACAGGATCCTGTAGGATCCTACACAGGATCCTGTAGGATCCTACACAGGATCCTACAGGATCCTGCACAGGATCCTGGGCTATTCCTTTAGGATCCTGGGCTATTCCTGTAGGATCCTGGGCTATTCCTGTAGGATCCTGGGCTATTCCTGTAGGATCCTGGGCTATTCCTGTAGGATCCTGGGCTATCCCTGTAGGATCCTGGGCTATCCCTGTAGGATCCTGGGCTATCCCTGTAGGATCCTGGACTATCCCTGTAGGATCCTGGACTATTCCTGTAGGATCCTGGGCTATTCCTGTAGGATCCTGGGCTATCCCTGTAGGATCCTGGGCTATTCCCTGTAGGATCCTGGGCTATTCCCTGTAGGATCCTGTGCTATTCCCTGTAGGATCCTGGGCTTATTCCCTGTAGGATCCTGGGCTATTACTGTAGGATCCTTACACCCAAATTGTACCATACATGTAGTTGTCATATAAACATGAAAATAACACAGTAATTGTTTTAAACTCTATGTATAGTTTAATAGAAACATGCATGTAAGTGTGTTACATGTATCATTACAATCACCAGTCAGTAAAATACTCCTATTTCTATAAATAAGTTAAAACTATTCATTTACAAACTGTACATGTACGTGTAGTTCAACTTTATACATGTATATACAATACACATGTAGTCCAATTCAAAAGTGTCATATTCTACTAGTCTAAGAGTCTTGATGGTCTGACTATTTACTAATCAAAATTAATGTTACCTAAATTAGAGGGTAAGACCTCATCTCTAAAAACCTTACATTTTATTGGACTCCCTTTGGGCCACACTATAAAGAAGTTATTGCTTTGTGAAACAAAATTACAGAGTTGAGACTTAATATGTAACAAAAACTGCATCTCATGGAAAACATAGGAATTCCATCACCTTAACTGGACTTCAGTGACTTCTGAGATGAAATTTGAGCTTTTGAATCTGACTAGATAGATTCTTAAAACATGCTCAAATTGCTGTCAAAAATAAATTAAAACTGATCGATTTATAATACCTGCATAAGTACAGACTTCTAATGGTTTTATGTGAAAAATAATATGTATACTAAAGGTTAGAGTTACACTAACTACAGGGCTCCAACTATTATAGGTTATAGATAGCAACTTTCACTTTCAGTGTGTTCAATTTCGTTTAGACTTAAGTTGTTCATGTTGCTCATAAACTTCCTCTCACCTAGTACTGCACAGATTTCTTCAGGAATTCATCTCTTTCCAGAACTGAAACTGTCTCTCACTTGGAGCAGTTATTATTATCTTTCATCTGGTGAATATTGGCATTGAAATGCTGTTAAAATGACCTTCTATTAAAGCAAGTTTAAACTCCAGCAACAAAATGGCCTCTTGCTTGAAATGTGCAACTGTTACCAAATATGGGTATAGACTTGGTTCTAGGCCACTCGGTTGGAGCACAGGCAGCCCAAGCCAAAACGTTTATAGAATTGCCTCAAACCAAAATTAAACACAAAAGTGATGAACAGGAACAACTTCTTAACACACAAGTAATGTTTCATGACTTTATTTCTTGTTTTACTACAGTTTCAGATTTTTTCTAAAAAAATCCCATACATTCCTAACCTGGAAATCAATAGCTTGGACTGCCTGTGGTTAAAATGGAACTTTGTGTCTTCCATGTTTATATTCAAATTTCTCAATGAAAGCACACTGTTAAGGGGCTGGATGAAAATATTTTGCTTAATTAAACAATGGGAATTTTCTTTTTGGACAAGCCAGCCAAATTGGTGAGTATATATAATATCATAATCTTTAGTCTAAAACAACCAGGAGAAGATTGTTAATGTTAGAGTTTTTTTATTCTCTCAACAACAATTAACATCAGGAACTGGTCATTAATTACAGGGGGAGGGGGTCTGGATGGTGGAAAAAGGAGGTGGGTCCCCAATTGTCATGCAGAAAATTAGGGGTGGGGGGGGGGGGGGGCATTAAGTAAGCTAGAGGGGAAATTTTGGAGGGGTGGGGTCATCAAAAATTGAGCATGACATTTTTCAGTTTATTCTTATAACGATTCTGTTCCTAGAAAGATTATATATTTTTTCAAGAATTTCCTATGTCATAGGATTCAATTCCTATAAGATGCTACTTGGATTCTTATTCATATTTATATGTAGGATCCTATTCTGCATTTTTCTACATGTATATGTAGGATCCTGATATAGGATCCTATTCAAGATGCTGTTGCAATGTAGGATCCTACTCAGGAACCTGTATAGGATCCTATGTAGGATCCTTTTTAGGATCCTATTCAAAATGCCTTTCCTATGTAGGATCCTATTCAGGATCCTTAATAGGATCCTACATAGGATCCTTTTCAGGATCATATTTAGTCAAGATCCTGTTCCTACATAAGATCCTATTCAGGATCCTATATTCCTACATAGGATCCTGTTCAGGAACCTGTTCCTACATAGGATCCTATTCAGGATTATGTTCCTACATAGGATCATATTTAGTCAAGATCCTGTTCCTACATAAGATCCTATTCAGGATCCTATTCCTACATAGGATCCTGTTCAGGAACCTGTTCCTACATAGGATCCTATTCAGGATTATGTTCCTACATAGGATCCTATTCAGGATTATGTTCCTACAGGATCCTGTCCAGGATTTGCACCAGGGAATTTATGCTTAAAATGAAAGCAAATATGCAAAAATGACTAACAAACAGTGTATATAAACAGTCTCCAGGGAATATATTGAAAATCCTTTCAATCAAGCATTGAGGGAGGGAAGTTTAACTGTTTGTATCCAATTAACAGCCACTAAACGAGCGATTACTCAATACATGTGCAGTACCATGACATAGCCCCTTTAATGACTGTCCCCTCAGGAATCAGCGAGTTTTGTTTCCCCTCAATCCTAGACGTTCCCCTCGACTCCATCTCAGGGAACAGCAAGGATCTCTGGGAAACAAAACTCACTGTTTCCCCCAGGGCCAGTCATAAAGGTCATAAAGGTCATAAAGGTCATAAAGGTCATAAAGGCATATAATACCAGAATCAGGAACAATATCCATTTGCCATATACACGAGAACTAATTGAGGGAAATGCAATTTTATATATCATGCATCAATTGAATGGAATAATTTACCAGAGAGCACCAGGGACTCTCAAACGTTATCAATTTTTAAATCTAGGTTGTCATGTGTATAATTAGCTTTTATTGTAAATAAGATAGGTCTTAGGGTTTTGGTTGTTTAATATTGTTTTTGTAATTTTTAGCATGTATTTTTACTTTTATGTTGCAGGGTCCTACTCAAAATCGCCTTTGGCGAGTTGGCTCCCTGGAAAAATATTGTCATTATTATTATTAAAGCAAGACCAGTTGTCCCAGAGAACAATCTACAGTTGATGGCAGAAAATAACGTTAATTTCCTTATTAAGACACAAAATAACACAACAGTACAGTAGGACAGAAACTAAGACATTTCTGACCGGCTCGAATTGTGCGAGCTTTAGGACCACTGGCCTCGCTCTGGTACCATTGTTATCAGACTTCTTCATGGGCAAGAATCAAGGACATCATGGCTGCTGAGCATGCGTGTTTGTTATTTTTTGCATTTTAAAAATGGTGTTGGTTATAAGACTAGGAAATAAGATAAAGGCGAAATTTCCATACCTCGATCGGTTAATACTTGTCCAATGTCTGTACGTCTCAAAACATTTAACTCCATAACAGTTAGCTCTGCTATGCAACGTTAAGTGACTTAAAGCAGTAAAACTTCGGCAGAATTGCTCCAAAGTTCAGCGTCTTAGCTTCCCATAAGTGCCTCTTAATTAGCAAAAATGCCGCTATGTCGCCATATTTATGCACCTATCAATTGAAACCCCAACCCCCCCCCACCCCGGGACAAGGTGGGGATTTGACTTGACATCCTTACAAATGTTGATAAACCCCCACACCAGTGGGCATGTTTTCTGGTAAAACCCCCACCCTGGTGGGGCAACTCAATGGTATTATGTCATTTTTAACAGTCTTAATAAAATAATAATGAGTGTATGTTATTAAAAACTTTATTACAAAATGAATTCCAAAAAGAGCTACAATAATGGCAGAACAAGAAGTACATGTGGTAAAACCTGCATGTTTATATAATATTGATTTGCTCTGTGTCTTGTGCTGATGTACATGTATTGGCATAATGAATCTAACACAATAGAAAGGATAAACATTTTTCAGAGGTACAGTCAATCTAGTTTCGCTGTTGAATAGTTTAAGTGTAATTTGGTGATAACTAATTTTACTTTTTAGTGTATCTAAATTTCACTTGCAACGGTCCTCAAAGTCTGGAGGCCGCATTTTGTTTTGTTTCCATATTTGATTGGTTAATTTTGTTTTGTCATTCACATCCATCAATCGTAGTTCAGAAATAGCATGTACTTCCTGCCAAATTTAGAACCGTTGGTCTCGTGACACTTAGCTATTTAGTGACACTATTTAGTACTAATTTAGCAAATCCTGAAAAATCCCCTACCTCCTTGGGCAAAACTTGCTTTCAAATGCGATCAAATCCCCCACATTCCCCGACCTTGTACCGGGGTGGGGGGGGGGGGGGGGGGGGGGGGGGGTCGGGGTTTCAATTGATAGGTGCATTACTTGTTTGAAGCGAGTCTTGGTAAAGTGCGAGTCAGCGAGTCAGCGAGTCAGGGTGCGAGTCAGCGTGCGAGTCAGCGAGTCAGCGTGCGAGTAGCGAGTCAGCGTGCGAGTCAGCGAGTCAGGGTGCGAGTCAGCGAGTCAGGGTGCGAGTCAGGGTGCGAGTCAGGGTGCGAGTCAGCGTTTTTTTTTATTATTTAAAAGAAATCACCGAACACAACTAAATAAACTATTTATAGTGCGTGATGTGCATCATGAAACGCATGATCCCGGTTTTGACTCTATGAACGAGTGATATAGTACAGCATTAACGGTTTTGTTTTGTTTGGCTATGGTTTCTAGGTTCGACTCTGTTTGTTTTTCTCCGTTCTTTCGGAATCAGTATTCTCCAAATACAGAACAGAACCGAGAGTCTGAACTGAACCCGACAACAAGAAGAGGGAAGACATTTTTGAGTGTGGACAACATGCGAGCCATGCGAGCCATGCAAATAAAGCATGCGAGCCATGAAAAAAAACCTCACATACAAAAAATTAATAAAATACTCACATACAATTATATTGCTGCGAAATCCTATCAAAGTTGATGAAGATCTGGTGGACTCCCAGTCTGGACACAAATAGCGACAGGTTTGAATTATAAACACTGACTGCCGCGCCGCTTTTAAGGTGATGAAAGATGTTCGATTTCTCATTTTAAATGAACACTGTTCACTTTTGAAAACTCTTTTTGCTTAGGCTTTGCTATTGTTAGATTTCATGCCTAAAAACAACGATACTCTCTATCGTTTTGAAAATCCCAAGCGTAGATTCTTGTATTCAGTAAAAGTACTGGAGAAGCCATTTGAGTGTTGCACGCGCTGTATAGCAATGCAAATTTAAAAGAAATTCCCTGCCTTTACCTTTTATTTTAGATTTCAAAATAGCCATATAATAAAACTCTTATTGACCAGTATACCTTTGTTATGTTTGAATTTTTTTATTTGAGGTAATAATTATTGTAGACTTGCTATAATTCTCAAGCACGGCTCTCCAACCAGGCGCACCGAGATGTCCGCGGACCCAGAAATATTCATATATATATGTACACGACAAAAATACGTGTCGTGCCGAAAACGTTTGGGTCCGCGGACCAAATTTAGGGGTGTAAACACTCGGCCAAAATGCTTGGTACGACACGTTGTACAATGTAACCAGCTGTTGCCAAAAGCTTTGCTTGCGCTATTGATATTTATACCTGCTAGCTGTTGGCTCAGCGGATTTTATGTCGGTGGCTCGAGTTACCGCTTGGGTTTTGGTTGCAAATGAATGCGAGAAGGTAAGTAATTCAGCTTCCGCCAGTGTGTGCTTTGCTTACCGGTCAACTGGAGAATGGGAGTGATGCGAGTTGAAAAATGCGAGTTGCAAGAAAAAGTAAGAAAGCTGAGATTAGAGTTCCTGTAAATGCTTTTTGAGATGGAAAAAAATCAAATTTTACGTATACAGGAACTCCGAGTCAGTCGACGAAACGTGGACTCACCCTTCTGAACCAGCGTATACCTCGCTGGACGTTTATTTTGTTCTCTTTACCCTCACAGTTATTCAGAGCTAAGTCCTTTCTAATTTACAATATTTCGATTGCAATCAGAATTCAGTTCAATGTATTACTTAGTTTAACTATTCCCTTTCTTCTATCTCTGATTCTTCCAGCGACGAAAAAAATGTGCATCTTGAGGAAGTCCTACCTCCCCTTCTCCACATTTCTAATGGTGCCTTCCTTGGACACTGAAAACAATTTCTTTATGGGAGTACCCCTTCCTCCATAAAGGTGGGACATACACTAGGGGACATGCAAAATGTCTCCTGGTGTGTGCTCACCTTAAAGAGTGTCTGGCTGCATTGATGCAGTGAAAGCCCAGTGGGCTCTTGTTCCAGTATACATTCGATATACATGTAGCTCTTGTTCCAATATACATTCGATATAGCCGCTCTACGTAGATGTATCGTAGCCGTATTTCAGTACGTTTCTGAATCCATAGCGCTAAACTCATGAAACATCAACAGTTCTGTAACACGCATGCGACTTCTAAATAAACTAAAACCTACAACAATCATCGTTCCGTGACAACCGTTGTTTCCATCTACTTTCCAGCGAGACTCGAAAAAAGTCACCCTTTGTTGATGTTTCCACAAGGGTCCGGCCAATTTTATAATTAATTCCTCTCAGAGTTCAGTTTCGCTCGTTTTTCTTGTTCTCTCACTTTTTTTCGGTTTAATACTTTTCTTCTTTATCCTACTAGTTCGTTCATGTCACTTGCAGTTCGATAAATTGTTTTTGCAATCCGAAAAGTAGTTTATTCAGTTCTGTATATTCGATTCATAAAATTCTGTTCGGTTTCGGTCAGTTCAATTTTCTCAAATTATTTGTGTGTGGGCGTCAAACACTTTCAACATCGGGTTCGGTCTCCAGTTCTATTTATTCTATTCATGCACTCAGCTCAGTTTTCTTGGTTCATATCTAATCAGGTTAGCTACACTAGCATATAAAATTTGCTATGAGTGCACTCCCGCTTCTATGGACCATATTCTAGTTAAGAATGACAGAACGCAAAATTTACGTGACAGAAACAGGGTTATAGTGCCACAATACAATAGCTATTACATGAAGAATTCGATAGCACATAGAGCGGCAACTGTGTGGAACCTGCTCACTCCAGACTTACCGGAGACCTCTAATGTAAAGAACTTTACCAGTATGGCCAGTAAATCACAGGCCCTGCATAATTTAGATTTTGGAGCTGAATCACCGCAAACTGCCCCTCACAAGAACGATTATTATAAATATTACTGAATTATTAGTTTTAAAATAGATGATTAATAACTTAATGTAAAATTTGAATATAGTTAACTAGTTTATTTTAGTATTATACACGACCCCACAAGCGGCAACGCTTTAATCTTTTATCGTGTTTAAATAAAGGTTATTGTATTGTATGTCCATACTCTAATCCGGGTTCAGTTCAGACTCTGTTCTCCAGTTCGCTCAGTTCTAAACTTCTCGGCTCTTTAATCTCTGTTCTGTTTATTTCGGTCTGTTCATCTCGGTTCCGTATCTGGAGAATACTGATTCCGAAAGGTCGTAAAAAAGAATGCTTGCTTTTTATCGTTAATCGTTAAGAAAGTCAAATTCTCTTGGACTTTATTCAGCCGATCTTCGAAATTTCCACTCTGCACTGCGACAGATCATGTCTTTTTCCGCCATTTTTCCCTGTAACATTTCAACTCGCAACACGCACTTTTCAACTCGCACTTTCCCTATCCCCGGTCAACTGAATAAGGATTTGTATGAGTGTTTCATCATCAGTACAAGAAAGAATCGATTGAACTTTGATTTGTCTGGATAAATTTTGTTTCGGATTAATTAATTTTTTTTGCATGGCTCGCATGCCTCGCTGGCTCGCACATTGTACAGACCCGACATTTTTCAGATTTAAATAACCGATCACGCTTGTATGGAGCCTGTATTTTATAACTGTCACAACAATTGTTTATTTTGCAATCAATTTAATTACGAAAACATTGTTAAAGTGTATATAATATTCTATCAAAACTGTAAATTTGATTAATTTGACCCTGACTCGCTGACTCGCACCCTGACTCGCTGACTCGCAGCCTGACTCGCTGACTCGCTGACTCGCACCCTGACTCGCTGACTCGCACTTTGTCATGACCCGTTTGGAGCACTGGTTAAACTCACTGAAGAACAACCTCTGTACGTCCGATCCCATTTCGAAGTACGATAAATAATTTCCATACGATAAATAATTTCCATGTAGTTTTTGCCCAATAAAACATGACAGTCGTTCGGCAGAAATCCTCCAGACATTGGAATAAATAGCAAAGGAAATCAGTTGTCCAAATGTGGACTAAATGTGCTAGTTGTTCGTCGGCCATCTTGCCTTTCTTTAACCGAGAGAGACTGGGTTTTCAAAGCTGAGATACCTGTGCCCGTATTCCCTCTGTATAATAACGTCTGATGTATTGGAATATATTTTAAAACCAGAAAATCCTTATGAAAACATAGCTTAAACATTTGCGTTTGTTTCACTTTTATTTTCAACTATCTATCTTTACCACAGGGATCCCATAAATACAGTATTGGGCTACACGTGTTCTTTTTTGCACAATCAGCTAAAGAGACTGACACTTCATGCCGTACCTACGTTAAAATAAACTAATGGTATTTACTTCAAGCGGGTAGAGCTTTGAAGAAGAGGGAAACGTCGTGGCAGACAGTAACAGAGGTGAAGAAAAGCCATGGCTGAAAGCTACTTACAGAAAGCCTCGTTGCTGATTGGATAAAATTTAAAAGCCATTTCAATGCTGAAGAAAGTCTGGATGCTGATTGGTTAGATTGTGATCACGTGTTTCTCTTCCTCGATCGTGCATTAAAAACAACATGATGAGCTCAACCCTTACAGCCAATCAAACTATGCGTTCTTAGGATGCTCGCGTAATTTATATCATAACGCTGAACTTTAACGATGAACTTTAAACGCTGTTTTATGTACTCGCTTTCTACTCGGGGCTTGGTAGTATTGTCGTACCACGTAATATTTTATGAACATGCTAATGAAAGTTGATATAAATCTGGTAAAAAAAACGACTATAATCAGCGAATTCTCTCGTGGTCTAATGGTTAGTGTTGGTGGTGGGTAAGCCATTGCATTGATTCTTAACCGGCCCGAGTTCGATTCCCGGTTCAGGCAGTATATTTTTTATACTGAGGATAACGTAAACCTTCTAAAATTTCTAAGTGTCGATTCGGATGTTCGTATAAAATTTTGAAGTCTCAAATTATTCAGAGCGAACGTAGGTAACAAAGGGAATTTTATGACGCAGTCGGTTAAACGATACACGACGATCGACTACCCGTGGCTTAACTGTGCGATTATTACTCAACGAGAATCAATCACATTGCAGAACGAAAACAAAGCATTCCAGCTTAGGGTTATTTAAACTAATCAGTATGGAGTACAAGACAACAGTATTTCCACTTGATCGAGTTTCGATTCAGTAAAAGGAAAATTTGGTAGACTAGTTCTGAAGTTTTTCTAATGTTAGGATTTGTAAGTTGGGTAGCCTGAATTTCAGCCGTCTCCTCGGGAGGAACGAACCAGGGAGACGGCTGAAATTCAGGCTATAAGTTGTGATGCTTTATTCTTGTTCTGCAATGTGATTTGTTCTCGCTGTCTAAGTCGCGCCGGTTAGAGTAACAGCACAGTAAGTGACAGAGAAAGATTGCATTTCAACTTACCCTACTATCGTGCCCACGCCCACATCGCTCTCTACCGTCACTCCAGCTATAGATGTGAAAAGTTCTGGCGCTGATGAACCTGCTGCCATGAATGTCGCCCCAGCAACATCCTCAGAAAGGTCAAGCTTCTCTGATATGGCCTCAAGAGAGGGAACGAAAAAGTCATCGCAAACGATGGCTATCGCTGTTGACCACAAATAATACATTTTAATAATAATTAACAATTATACACCGAAGTGGAGGTGAATAGTGGTGGATATTTACCGAGCCGCTTCGGCTGAATAATTGTTTTAGTATATACCATACTCCAGGTGAATATCCAGCACCAAATAGTTATTTTATTTTCTGTCAAATGGACAAAAACTCGCGCGAGATGATCGCTGCTTTGCTCGGAGGTGAATATGAAATCATATTCACTGTTTGAGTACCCAATCAGAGCGCGCGAAAAGTGATATTCACTGGTGTGGTATATACTAATATACTTTATGTAAGTGTCAAATGTATTTAGCATGGTATTGCAAATTTGGGACACTGTATATGTATACTACAAAAGTGAATAGTGCTTTTCGCGCGCTCTGATTGGCTACTCCGGAGGTGAATATCCTTTGTTATCCTATAAATAATATATTTCAGCCAATCAGAGCTCATCTTTACTATGGAATACAGGGCGGTATTTCATGGTTTTTCTATGAAATACAGAGCGGTATTTCATGGCTAGATCAAGGCCAATCAAAATACAGGAAATTTCGCGCCCTTTCTTTTTCAGCCAATAAGAATTCACCATTTTGAATACATAATTAGTTTGCAGACCAGTAACTATTCACCTCCGAGCAAAGCAGCGATCACCTCGAGCGAGTTTTTGTCCATTTGACAGAAAATAAATGTTTGGTACTGGCTATTCACTTGTGTGGTATATGCTAAACAATTATTCACCTCGGTGTCGGTGAAATGTGGTGGATATTCGCGGCTCGGTAAATATCCAACACTATTCACCGACACTGAGGTGAATAATTGTTCACTGCCGATCTACTGAGGACTGAGGGTGGTCACATCCAGAGATTTGTTTGCGTTCTCAGAGGGGGCCAACGATTTAACGTCCTCATCCGGGAAGATTCAGTTCAGATTTATTTTGCACATGTTCAAAAAGAAAAATATTACAGTTTATGAGTATTTAATAGAAAGGGAATATGAGAAGTAAATATAGGTGAGAAAATAATAATAAATCAATCGTGCGCAGTGGTCAAAGTAGCATTAGGGCTTTCGAGTTGACCACTGCCTGCGATGTTAATATTTGAACGTAAAGATTACTCAATGATTCGTGAACCGGAACTTAACACAATAATAATAATAATGAAAATAAAGCCCATGTCTGTTAATCTAATAGTAGTTTATGCTTGAGAAGACGCCAACGTGTTTGACGTGAACGGGACGGAAAAAGCCGTCCGGTCCTATTCGATGTTTTAGTTGTTGTTTTTCCCATTATTAAAACAAACTAAGTGGTCATATGATAAAAAAAACTTATTGACGGAATTGACGGGAAAATATTTGGCTCTCGGTAAAGTAAAGTAAGGTAAAGCAACTTCGTGACCGTCTGGTAAGACTGACAAACTCGAGACCGACGTGGGACCTACGATTATACGTCCTTATCCAAGAAGACGTGAAGGTCTAACCACTTGCAGTTCCGTCACAAGGCAGTACCTTCTTCTCGGTTATTTTAAGACCCTGAGTGTTGGTCCGGCCGGGGTTTGAACCCGCGACCTTCCGCATGACAGACCGGGATTAATCGGTCATTTTGTACGTGCACTCGGTCCTTACATTAAAAATTTAACTCGAAATTCGTATTATTTTGGTATAAAGGCTCGTTGTATACTAAATAATACAAATTTCTCGTGAAATATTCGCCCGTATTCCATAGAAAACCATGAAATAACCAGTAAATACAATTTATTTGAGTCAAAACGTGGAATACGGTTGCACGTTACATTCGAGCCAGAGGCTCATGTTAAAAACGCTCGACTAAATACACTAAGATATAAATAAATAATGATTAAGATATGATTAATTTGTATTTAAGATTAATAATACTATTAAATATCGAGTCTAGTAATTTAGGCTTACACATAAGAATTATACGAAATATATAGTAATATTAGTATATTAATATTGGTATTGAGTATATAATATTAGCTGATATTAGCTAACCTTTGATGTCAAACATTCGATAGATTTCATAGAGAATTGACTAACGTGGAGCAGTTTTATCAGTTCAGTGATAAAGCAATCGAAACATTCAGCTTCACATTAAAGTAATGTGTTATCAGTTAATTAATTGTAATTCCCCTTTGATATGAAAGAACAGGGGAAAAAACTTGCTGATTTGGGGCAATTATTTCGAATCCCACCAATACAATCCCATCCCTGGCTAATTTCACTCACTTCCTCGGAATTACTCTCATTTATAATGGTTTATATTCAGCAAACAAAACTTTAGAAGAAAAAAATATGGAAGGCCAGATTTTCCAACAATTGCCATTTTCATATTCTCTTTCCTCTTACCCATCAAACAAAAATGTGTTTACTTCTGTTGTGCTTGGACTGTTTCTTACCTATAAATATGACGAGTATAGCGAAGACATAAAGAGCCAACCACGCATATGCAATTGTAGGAGCTGTCCACGACTCGCGAGAAGAGTAGTTCCTTTCATGGCCGATCTCAAAGTCACACTTCTCCCATTCCACGGATAAGAGATGGCGGGAACGAAACATAAATGTTGCTGTGAAAAGAGAAAATGTATGCTATTCCATTAGTGAACATCCTCATGAAAAAATTAGGGAACCAGCAAATTTCATTTATAAACTTAAATACTTATAACTTCGCAACCATCGTTAAAAAAGACATTTCAGTGGCTGTAGTCCTAAAGCAGGGACGGCTTAAATTTCAAGTTGGGCGGGGGGGGGGGGGGGGGGGGGGGGGGGTGGCAGAAATTGTTATTGAGCCAGTGTCGTAGGGATATAGCACAATCCGGTCATACGCCGACTCACAGGCCTAGTATGGCAGATAGACGCTCCTAGTAATGGGCTCCTGGCAATACTTCTTCTCTCGGTTGCACGTTTTCAAACAAACAATGCGTGGCTTTTGAAATGTTTAAAATTGCCGCTTTTGCGTACTCCGTAGAGCTTTTTTGCGCTAATCATGTTCGATACGCTAAATCTCTTTGTTTAGGTTCCGCTAAAGTAGTGTTTCTGAACCAGGAACTTTCTGATAATTCTAAATTTACAATTGAAACTAACCTCATGAGTGTTTTGTTCTTCTATCAAATATGATGAATAAGAACAACACTTTTATTTGCTCTACAGATTAGTTCTAATTAAAGTAGAAACTTTATGCCATGAAATGCCGCGAATTTATTTTTATTTTTTCAGTACCCTCCCCCTGAGAGGATCGTGTTGCATCACGGGGGGTCTTGCCGACGTCACGCTTTTGGTCACGAGGTCTGAGGCTGTACCGTCCTCGCATCGGTCCATGGCAAGAATCTTGATTTGTTGTTTTTAAGCTGGGAATTTCTCCATTTTTAAGAAAGGTTTTGTCAAAAGACTTCCAAATAATGATTTCCCGCCCAGAGATTGGTAACCACCGGGACTTTGGGATCAATTGGAGCATCTTTTCGGGGAGAAATTGAGGCATAGAAGTAAGCGTATTGAAATAACGGTTTCCCGCCTTTCTAATATATATATAGTACAGAGTAAACAAGAAAAACAGCGAGCTAGAAAACGTACTAAAACAGGTCCCAGAGCGCTAAGATTGAAATATGATACTTAAGGACACTTGATAACACAAAACAAGTTCTTCAAAGTTCAATATTTTATTGTTTTCATTTTTTTCTAGTACACGATATCTGATAGGGGAAAACTGTATTAGTCACACAGTGCAGATACAGAACTTGGGCTGCCTGTGGTACGTCGCGATAAAAGACCTAATTCAAAAGTTAATGAACAAATGATGTTTCCAACCATTTTGGGCTTCATCAGTTTAGTTTGTTCAATGAGAAAATTGTTTCAAGGAGGGGGGGGGGCGAAATCCCTGAAGGGGGACCAAAGAGGGGGCGATTACACTAGGGATCTCGCCCCGGGGGACGAAATCACCAGGGATCTCGCTCCCCGGGGGGCGAGATTACCGAAGGGGGGGGGGGAATCCCTAGAACATCGGTATGACCAAACCTGACTGAGAAGTAACTGCGTAAAAAAAAAATGTTTCAAAAAAGCTGGGGAGGGGGACTATAGCCCCCAAGCCTCCCCCGGCTGTGCCGTCCCTGCAAATTTAAGGTATAGCCGCGTATAATGGATTAGTTAGCCATAACCTTGAATATGTCAGATGTAACTCTGTATGGGAATTTGATTTCAGAATTAGAAATGGTGCAGCGCCGTGCAGCCAGATATGACATCTGATTACCGTAATTATGATCCTGGATCTATGACTAAGATAACGAAACAGTTTGGATGGCAGTCTCGTCAGTCCCGTAGACAAATAGCTAGGATTATCTTTATTTAATTAATGGCTGTCTTACCTTTTGATAATCTTTAAAAACCAACTCAAGACACAAGCATTCTGGGCCCGGTTCTTCGAAGCAATGGTAACTTTATCCCTAGGATAGCGCTAAATCTGTATTGGTAATCTGTACAGTTTATCCTCAGGTTAGCGATTTATCCTTGCTTCGATCGCGAACGACTATCTCACTTATCTACGCTAATGTTTATGCATTTCAGTAGCTTCGTTTCACGGTGCCATTATAAACTGGAATCGTCTCCCGCAAGATATTATTGACAGTAAGAACTCTGTATTCAAATTTCAGTCTCTAGTACAGAACCACTCTAGTTTATCAGTGAGTTCTCACGTATGATAGAGACCAGTTTGTCTTGCCGTTATTCATAATATTCATTTATTAATATTTATTCATGTAACACTGTTTGCGAGTGTGAGCTGTGCATTTATATCGATACCCGACAATAAACTAATTTAATAAGTGAAGTGAAAAGGACTTGTCACCAGGAATGTTCGTCGTTTCACTTCACTTATGAATAAGCTTTTGATAATTCTTAGTTTATATTAGTTTGAATGTGATTTTCAGCTTTTCAAAGTGATGCTAACTGATGTGAAAAGGCAAAATAACTCCATTTCAATGCTTATTTCCGCTAAGTCATAAATGGTCGCTCACGAGAAACATTGGATAAATTTTAACTTAAGTTTTCAGATTTTCATGATTTGGTGTTTTAGGTCGCGATAAACGTGGTAAACCACTCTTTGCCAAGTTCACCCGAAATGTAAACGACACCAGTCGAAAACCTCATTAATACACTACACTTGTTTCCCGCTAAAACATTAACCTCAATAAACAGCGGGAGCTACTAAGAACTAGCGAGTTAACACATAGAGTGTTTTAACATTACCTTGTTTCGATATTCGTAATCCCAAATCGGATAATTCAAAGTAATGCAAGAACACAATTATGTACTTTTCAACATGAATTTCAAACCGGTAGAATTTCAATGCCATAATATCTAAGGCTGTTTTTGAACGCTTTCCAAGATCACTGGAACTGCGCGTGAAATAGAAATGGTAAATCAGTGTAAACTCCGATTTAGACAAACTCCTACAGTTTTCGGTCCAGAAATTTATATTGTTCTAGCATCCAATTAGCTTTTCACTTATGGAGAATGTGCAATGCGGCGACGGTCAGGGTTTATTGAATCAGTTATATCTAGTGTAGAGTGGATCCAAAAGCAATTTCAGTAAGTGTAGGTTTTAGGGTAAAATGCGATTAAAAAACCCGACGTTACCTCAATTTTTTAGGCGGCTCGAAGATCCGCTAGCCAACTTCAGAGACGTAATTTGTTTTCTTTTGAAAGCTGAAAAAGAGCTCTCGGACACAAACGTAACTGTTACATGTACAAATAGATCGAAATAATACATAAGCTTAGTTATGAACAATGCCATACAGAGGTTTTCTTTTTCTCTCCATAAGAGTTGACCTTGAACAACTAAATAAAACACTTTAAAAGCTTTCAAATGTCCAACGGTATTTGATAAGTGTAAGGGAATTGGATTTCAGGATTTTCGGTTTAGTTTAGTCGTAAATTGATTTAACCTGATATCCAAAACAATTCTTTCAAAATAAGTTTTGACTAAAAATTAATCTATACAATAGTCTGAGATGACAAATCAGATTAGTTATTCAAAATCCTAATCGCAAAAAGCTTGTCAATATAGAATTAATAGGATATGCAGATGGCAGAAAATATAAACTATCGTTATAACTAAGAGTCGAGATTCATTCATTTTCCTCCTTTAATTCCAAGGCCTGCCTGAAAGGATTTGACGGCTTTGAACGTTTCGTGAAAGGGTCTCTTAATTAAAGGATTAATTTAAATTCACTTGTTTTATTTTGCGCGTCTGAATATTCAATAAAGTAGTGATTTTCGACTGTAACGATTTTTTGGTGTTTGTTTATCGAGTTTCAAGTTGGTGTTCGTCCTAGCACCTAAGTAGGACTTTAATAGCTGTGAAGTACACTTTATGCTATTGTCACTTCACCAAGTAATTACTGCTGGTTCTTTGATCATTGTTGAAGTAGCAAAGAAGCTTAGTCTTAGCTGAATAAACAAAATATTCTCTCACCGAGTGCCCACTACCAAATGTTTGCTAACAGCGCAAATTGGCAACCAATTAAACAAAATCAGTCGTCTGAAACTTTTAGCTGATCTTAAATTGCTTCAAAAACTCAGTTAATGGTAAATACAGAAATGAAAAAATGACATTAAGGTTCCCGAATATTATTTATCCTAGGAAGGGTCGTACAAACACACAATTTCTCTCCGGCTCCCCGTGTAAAAAGGCCATTGTTAGATCATTGCATTTACCCAAAGCTACTTTTAAATCATATTTTGACTAATCGGCAGATTTGATTAATGGCACATATAGCTGGTCCCCAAGGTTTAGGATTCAATAAACCTGTCAAGCCTTTGTTTTTCAAGATATTCTTTGAGAACAACAAAACAAGTCGAAGGAAATTTGGCTCTTCAGTACCAAAGGTTTTTATCATGTAAAATCCATCGCATGGTTAAATAATACATCTCCAGCTAAGTCAAAGGGTTTTCATTGTCAGTCTCCAATCAAAATGCGAAATTCAAGGATAATCGCGGGATCTTGTCTTCAGCGGAACTGAATAACAATTCAGTAAAAAGGGATGATAAGTAACCATATCTGGAATATTCCTTCTTGAATTTGGCAATACAAATGTTTTAGTTCGATCAACTGCTTTCCGACGTTATTTTTCTATGAAAACAATTACATAAACTGCGAGACTGTTTTTCTTAACTCTTGGTGTACTGTTTTTGTGTACAACTTTGAAGTTCTCAGCACTCAACGGTTAAATTACTTTGCCCTAATGATTCTCATGCACAAGATTAAGCAATAAAACGAAGAAGAGTATTTTAAAACAACATGCATTCTTAGTCTGTTTTGCCTCACAATATAAATAAACCCAACAAGCTGCTTAGCCGTTTATCCATTTATGTAAATACATTTTCAGTAGATATGGAGGATTTAAATTTTGATTGCTTCTCGAATAGAAGTGTCAACCATGTTAAATATATTTCTGGAAGGTTGCGGGGTTGTGGTAAACAATTATTTAAGGAAGGCACAAACGTTTCTGACAGTTATTTTATCTTAAGACCTCGTCGTAACACATCTATCTTCCTTCAACGACGTTTGATTTTATCAAACGTATTAAACTCGAGTTAAATCTTTTTGGTAGTTTTTGTTTGCTTTCTCTACAGACATTGCCAACAGTCCACATTTCAGCAGACTTAATATTTAATGAAAATTGACGACAGAGCAAGGAGAAACATCTATGTTAATATGGTTTTCGACCGCATGTCGCCCTACGAAACTACAAATAGATGGCCTGATTTCAGAACTGGTTAAAGCCCTTGATACTTGGAAAGGAAAGAAGCTTAAGAACATTTACCTTGAGGGATATTCTGGCTGGTCGCTACCGCCTTGAGCACGCAACCACAACCAATAAATAAGACAACTGCTACGATACGAATACTCCATCGCAGAGTTTTCCGCCTTGGTAATCTCGATTTAAACTTTCTTCCTCCAAGACAATCCATGTCTACACCTGTTAAATGAAAAAAGGAAGAGTTGCTAACTTGAGTGGACATAGATTGAGCCCATCTTAAAATACCTCCAGATTTAAAGCTACTAGAGCATTTACGTGAATGCAAAATGTTTATTTTGATAAAGCATGTACTTGACGTCGAGTTAATTAAAAAAGACCACATTACGAAAACATATCCTTACTGGCTTACAAGTGCACCCTTGTTTTCACAGAATTCAGTAACTACGTTGTGTTTCTCCTTGAATTTTCAGTTTCACCTCTGCTTTTACTTGTGGTTTGCGAACAAAAACCATCGGATTGGAGGTGTTCAATATTTTTATCGTCATTAAGAAATTGAAATCGCACATTTGTCAAAATGCTCACACTGAACTCACTTTAATATTCGTCTTGTTAACCAGAACTTTACTTTGACTAGTAAACATGAATGTTTTTTTATGGCAACTTGGTGACCAGAATCACATTCTCATTCAGTAAATATGGCTGCAAGACTGTGAAGTCGAAAATTTACGATTTTTCCAGCAATCCAGCAGAATCTGGACAAGTTCGCCTTTCCATCTTAGCGAAATAAACATCTTTTTACGCTCGCCTTTAGGCTTAAGCATTAAATTGTAAGCTTTAACACGAGACGTAATTTGCAAGCGACTAAATGAGTACAAATGGCCATTTCATAAATGTACATTTCAATGAACCTCTTGTTTGTTGTACTAAACTCTAAAGCACAATACAATGCCTGACATAACACCAGTCCAACAAGACACAAGTCGGTAGCTCAGGCAAAAAAGCAATTGACGAGCTTCGCGTGAAATGTACAACCTCCCAAAATCGTAAATACCATAAAATTGTCGTATGTATCTAGCTAACTAACCTTTCAACCGGTACCGAGAGGGTAGATTAGCATTTTGCCAGAGCTGTGGTGTTATCAAAGGTAGTAAAAATGCTCTCACAAGACTCGCTCAGCCGGCGGTTACAGCAAAGTGATTGTGGCTCTCGCCATTCAAAGTTGAATGCGCGTCATAATGACGTCAAGGTCTCCTTGGCAACGGCCTTTCAAGCCCTTGGCCATCGTTCTTCGCACTTTTTATGAGAATCGGGCGCCCCAAACGGATAAATTATTAATAATGTGGCTTAGCGAAAGCTTGGAAAACAATGGCTATTTATAACAAAATACAGGGGAAATATTTCATCAGATCTCAGCCAACTGTCGCTCTAGATCGGTTATGGTCGCTTATGTATTAAAACCTGACAGATGCAAAAAACATTCGGCGACGCTCCTATTTTCGCTTTCAGTCTCCCAGGCTAGGCTGGACAGCTTCTTAAAACATTAAGGGAGAGTTATAATCTGTAAATTTCTTTGGCGAAGCATTAAGATAGATGGATAATGAATTTAATAAAACAACATAATAAAAATATTTTTTTGCTTACTTTAGCTCAAATACCGTCTTATGAAAATTATAAACATCCTGGGTATAAAGTGGCATCGTAAAGCATTTTAATCGCTTCTCTGTGCATAGAAACATGGACGTAAATAGCACCCAAACTGTCAACTTGAACTGTTTCCTTGTTTGTCAAATAGGATGTTGTGTACCTGTATTTATCAATTACCGAGTGACAGAGCTATTACGATCTACAACTGCTCTTTAAATACGTGTCGACCTGGCAACATTTCACATTTCCTGAGGCGGTTCGTAGAAAAACATTGCTAAGTTAAAATCTCTGACTCAGTAAATGAAGGCGACTGCATGGTGACTACTTATATTTTTTAACCTGATCTGTCCTCGTTTTTTAGTGGCTAGTTCAAATTTAACGTCGAGCACCATTTCTACAAAGCTCGTGGGATTAATATGACATTGTCATTACTCAATTTTTAGCTGTCTAATGCAATACCTTTTAGTTTCTTGAGTGCAATGCGTAAAATAACTTTAATCCAGAGACCTTTGATAGACTGGCGCAGACGTGTGACAGGTGAGAACAGAGTGTAAAAGATCGCCGTGCTCCATTTATAACATATGAAGTATTACCTTTCGCGACCACGTTCATTCACTTTGAGACTTCTCTAACCGGCGGTAATCTGAACTTTAATGGCTTGTTATATAAATCCGTGTGTGTTTCTTCTCACTGGATTTCTCTGCCAGATAAGGGTTTTGAAATATGGATGCATACTATTTTAAGGTAACTTTCAATAAATAGTTATTAAGCTTTTGAGTGTCAAAAAATTGAACTGAGATTTGAAACATTAAAGCGGGCAGCGAGAGTAGTTTTATTGATATAATTAATACATGTATCAATGTTAAGACGCGGGCAGATGTGCGGCATTTGATCAATCTTGGCGTCCCCACCCTGGGCAATTTGATTACAAGCTTTGCCCCCGGGTGTGGACATTTGAATTCGACCGCTTGAGGACTGTGTCCTAGTCTCTTGTTTCCCGAGTCGCCATCTTGAATGTTGTAAGGTATGAATTTCATAAATGCGTTTTCATCTGTTTTCATTAAGTTAAAAAGAACGCTTCACATTTATTTGGGGTCACCTCCAGTTCCCGCATTGTCTCAGCTGTATATATATATATAGTTTAAGGAGAAATTTCGGGGCAATTTTTTCTTTCCGACCAAAAATTCTCGAAAAAAGTCAAATGCCGCACATCAAATTTAAAATAAGTTCAAATTTAACGTCGAGCACCATTTCTACAAAGCTCGTGGGATTAATATGACATTGTCATTACTCAATTTTTAGCTGTCTAATGCAATACCTTTTAGTTTCTTGAGTGCAATGCGTAAAATAACTTTAATCCAGAGACCTTTGATAGACTGGCGCAGACGTGTGACAGGTGAGAACAGAGTGTAAAAGATCGCCGTGCTCCATTTATAACATATGAAGTATTACCTTTCGCGACCACGTTCATTCACTTTGAGACTTCTCTAACCGGCGGTAATCTGAACTTTAATGGCTTGTTATATAAATCCGTGTGTGTTTCTTCTCACTGGATTTCTCTGCCAGATAAGGGTTTTGAAATATGGATGCATACTATTTTAAGGTAACTTTCAATAAATAGTTATTAAGCTTTTGAGTGTCAAAAAATTGAACTGAGATTTGAAACATTAAAGCGGGCAGCGAGAGTAGTTTTATTGATATAATTAATACATGTATCAATGTTAAGACGCGGGCAGATGTGCGGCATTTGATCAATCTTGGCGTCCCCACCCTGGGCAATTTGATTACAAGCTTTGCCCCCGGGTGTGGACATTTGAATTCGACCGCTTGAGGACTGTGTCCTAGTCTCTTGTTTCCCGAGTCGCCATCTTGAATGTTGTAAGGTATGAATTTCATAAATGCGTTTTCATCTGTTTTCATTAAGTTAAAAAGAACGCTTCACATTTATTTGGGGTCACCTCCAGTTCCCGCATTGTCTCAGCTGTATATATATATATAGTTTAAGGAGAAATTTCGGGGCAATTTTTTCTTTCCGACCAAAAATTCTCGAAAAAAGTCAAATGCCGCACATCAAATTTAAAATAAGTTCAAATTTAACGTCGAGCACCATTTCTACAAAGCTCGTGGGATTAATATGACATTGTCATTACTCAATTTTTAGCTGTCTAATGCAATACCTTTTAGTTTCTTGAGTGCAATGCGTAAAATAACTTTAATCCAGAGACCTTTGATAGACTGGCGCAGACGTGTGACAGGTGAGAACAGAGTGTAAAAGATCGCCGTGCTCCATTTATAACATATGAAGTATTACCTTTCGCGACCACGTTCATTCACTTTGAGACTTCTCTAACCGGCGGTAATCTGAACTTTAATGGCTTGTTATATAAATCCGTGTGTGTTTCTTCTCACTGGATTTCTCTGCCAGATAAGGGTTTTGAAATATGGATGCATACTATTTTAAGGTAACTTTCAATAAATAGTTATTAAGCTTTTGAGTGTCAAAAAATTGAACTGAGATTTGAAACATTAAAGCGGGCAGCGAGAGTAGTTTTATTGATATAATTAATACATGTATCAATGTTAAGACGCGGGCAGATGTGCGGCATTTGATCAATCTTGGCGTCCCCACCCTGGGCAATTTGATTACAAGCTTTGCCCCCGGGTGTGGACATTTGAATTCGACCGCTTGAGGACTGTGTCCTAGTCTCTTGTTTCCCGAGTCGCCATCTTGAATGTTGTAAGGTATGAATTTCATAAATGCGTTTTCATCTGTTTTCATTAAGTTAAAAAGAACGCTTCACATTTATTTGGGGTCACCTCCAGTTCCCGCATTGTCTCAGCTGTATATATATATATAGTTTAAGGAGAAATTTCGGGGCAATTTTTTCTTTCCGACCAAAAATTCTCGAAAAAAGTCAAATGCCGCACATCTGCCCGACCCCCCTTCCCCCCCCCCCCCCCCCCCCCCCCCCCCCCCCCCCCCACGGCTTAACATTGATACATGCATTAAATCGGCAAAAGACTTGAAAAAGAATGGAAAGTATTCCCTCGACTGAAACTCTTCTTCAGTCTTTGTGCTTATCAAAATTAACAATCAAACGAAGTGATTTGGATGTACGATTAGCAAAAGAATTTAAAATATGTAGCCGCATATACTTAAAAACGATTAGGCATCCCAATAAAATGTTTCGTTTCCCATCGCAGCTCCCCTCGTAAAGGTGGGTCGGTCGGTCGGGCCAATAAAAATTGTGGAGGTCTGGGTTCTAGTAAGCTTGGTTGCTAAGTTAGAAGGACTGGTTACAAAGTCATCGTAGATCGATGGCAGATTACAAATGGCTGCTAGTTCACATGGATTGGTGATTCTTTGAAAGAATCATATTGGGGGTCTATAAAACATGTGGTGAACCCTGTCTGCTGCATTTGCGCTGAGAAGGGTGATAAGCCGATCGTCTCGGGCCCAAATTCTGTGTTATCAACAGGTGGAAAGCGTAAAAAGAAGACTTAAATACTGTCGTTTAAGTACTAAATCGCCAGTTTGCTCAGTTGCCCGAACTTTGCTATTTTAAAAGTTATAAGTCGTTATTGATACTGACAAGAAAAGCAAGAAACTCACTAAAGGCTGGCTCTCATATAATCGTCCCGATTGTCCCAGTCACCAGAAAACGTATAGAGCTTTCAATATACTTTATGCGCCAATGTACATCGGACACTGAAAATTGGCATTCATTCAAATAAAAGAACTTAGGCTTACTTTACATATAGCGATGTTTCGTGTTGATAAACATTGCAATTGTTATGCTAATGTGCCAACCATGATTTGTAAAGCCCGCTTTGTGTTTGTAACCAATGGATCTCTGGTTGGCACATTAATGACAATAGATGACGACACACGAAACATCGCTATTGCTCCTTTATATAAGAACGAATGATGTTATTGTTTGACGAAATTTATATTCAGGCTTAGTATAGAAACAGTTTATATTGATAGAAAAAGAAGACAAAAAAACTCGCTAAAGGAATATATGCGGCATTTCCGATAGTTTTATCTTCCGTTTTTCTGCCACTGTAATTCGTATTTAGAGAGAATGATGTTCAACAGGCTGTTCATGAATATTAAAATTAAAAATCTTGTGTTTATTATTAAACAATGAGTCCGAATTGTTTTAATTTTTCTTTAGATTTCAAAAATATTGGGTCGGTCGGGCGATGGGAAACGAAACATTTTATTGGGATGGCCTTATTAGAAATTAATATACTTAGAGTCAATAAAATTTGTCTGGCCGACTTTCTCATCTTTTTTGTTTTTCTGGTCAGCATCAATTTCGATATGAAACTAAGAAGAAATAATGTCGCTTTCTTTTGTTCTATTCCGGCGGCAAGTTATTGTTCGATCCAATAAAAACAGTTTTCCTGCGAATAGGTCATTTTGACGATGTTGCGCGCGCATTGACAACAATATACATGCAATCCATTCTCGTTCCCAGTGCCTCCTCAACTAACTGAAAAATCAGAGGCTCTGGTAAGACACGAAACCGGATGTCCGGAATTTTTCGGCAGTTTCAAGAGAGCGTTTGCACGGACAGCATATTTTTGTAGGGTAGGATTCTTCCCAGAAAATGAACGGATGGCTTAGATAAGAACCCAAACTTTTCCTTAGGTCGCTGTTTAAAATCACTGGGTGATTCTTATCCGATATTACGGCGTTGCAGCAAATGCATGTATTTCGATCGAAAAGCTTTTCTGTTGCCTTTTTTGGCGTAATATCCGCCATTATTGGGTTATAGTCGATCGAAGGGAGATTTTAATTACCTTTCGGCTTTTGCCACCATACATTACATATATGAATGTTTATTAATTAATTAATTAATCTGTTTAATCGTGTTCTTTTAAAAGGCACATCACTTCATTCTTTATTATTTTCACATATGAATGTTTATTCTTTTGATTATTTTACTTTTATTGAAAGAACACCTCAAAAATGCCTTATTTTACTTGTTATGTTTACAAATTGATTTATCCACTAAATGAACCGGAAGAAAAGCGCTGTGCGCAGCACCTGTTCAATTTTTTCTTCATCGCGCAGCCGATTTGGCTAGCCAATCAAATTAGAGCCTGTTTCGTGTCTTACCAGAGCCTCTGATTTTTCAGTTAGTTGAGGAGGCACTGGGAACGAGAATGCATGCAATCAAGAAAACAAAAGATTGTCATGCAACATTGAGTTTTGGCGGGCCACATTCTGGTTTTTGGCGGGCCACATGCTTTTGTTTTCAATGCGTGCGCAACATCGTCAAAATGGCCTATATGGTTCATTTTCACGTCAAGTTGTTTAGAGTGTGAGTATTCTAAAAAAATCGTATGAAAGTAAAACCTCTTTTATCGTACACATATCAAGTCTGAAACGAAATAAAATAATGATAAGATAAAGTTAGATTTGGGCATAGTCACTCACAATTTTTCAAGATAATTATCATTTTAAAATATTGAATGACATTGAAATGGTTTCCATATTATATTATTTTTGTCTTGCATTGCTGATCCAATCAAAGACTGCACTGACAAAGAATTCCATTGTTTTAGGGTTAGGGTTTGTATTGTTTCAGGGTTAGGAATTGTTTGGATAGCCAATACTATTCCAGGTTCCGAGGAGGTGAAGGCCGCCCCATCAAGATACGGAGGTGCGGTGCAGCACGGTTACGTTGAGGCTACGGACATGTCGTAGTTTGTCCCACCCGTTGACACCGAAAATCACTTAGTTTAGTCAAACTTCAGAAATTACCTTTAATTTTTTTCGTAGACAGATTAGTAGTGCATTTTAATTATTATTTTGATTAAAATTTAAATATTTCACATATATAATCTAATCTGTCATTACATGATTTGATAAGTGCAGTATAATTGATGTTATAATATTCATTAATAATTCATAAGGGTGCTAACCAATCTAAACGTAGCATTCAAGTCACGTGGATATTCCTGTAATTAAAGTCAGTTCTATTTATAGTCGCGAAGTTCTGGTATGCGATTACGTTGTCTTTTGTTCTCTTGCGCTTTAATATTTTTAGCAGTTTGAACCGTGTTAATTACAATTTTTCAGTGTATCCTGATTGGTTAAAAGTGACGGCCTTTGCTTCTTCTCGCGGGAAACTCTATGCTAAAAATAACTCTACCGTCTACACTAGTGTTGTGTGACAATAAAATGTGGGAAGAGGAACACTTCTCTGTAATATACTCCTGCTGTGGTACAACTCCTCTCTTGATGGAGGGGGGGAGGTCTGACCACGTTTCACAGAAAATTAAATGCTATTAATGATTCCGGGATAAATAAAATATCCATTTCACGTTTCACGTTTCACGCACAATAAAATTGTTACTGTTGTGGTTCAATTCGGCATTCTTGGTTCAATCTTCATTGCAATCACGAATCTCGCACATTTGCCAGAAATCACAATTAACGATAAATTAATTTCTCAATTCTCATTTCACGAACACACGTCGAAAGGCAATTCACGGGTCACAGATATTAAACAAATCACTATTCACGGGCAAATAAACAGCCGTTTCACCGATTAACGAAAAGATAAATAGGCTAATCATGCTTCTCGAACATACCTTTTACCATCCTCTTGGTGAATCACGGACGGCAACCGGAAGTTTTGCCGCGTTTTGTCGTCATCACGTCCGTAACATCAACTCACAAATGTCAAAACACGGGTCTTCCCGTCCGTATTGATCAACCAGAACTGTGTCCGAGGTAGATAAGATTTTAACAACAAAAATCATTCCAGTCTTCTCACGGTCTTGTGACGTCCGCGTTGTCAAAAATGTCAACACTCAACTCTCAACTCTCTCCATTATTGCGTTACTGTTTGGGGCTCAACGTATCCATCCAACTTACACCGTATTATTTTGCTCCAAAAACGTGTAATTAGAATTATAGATAAGGTAGCCTTTGCATGACGCCCATACTAACCCAATATTCAAACAACAAAGAATTTTGAAATTTGAAGATATTTATTTCAAAACAATTACTTCCTCGAGGTTTCGACAACTTATTGTTGAGGAATGATCAAATTCACAGTTACAATACCCGAAGTTCTCATTCATTTCATGTTCCGTTGTGTAGAACAAATATAAGACAGTCTCTGTTTATTTCCAAGGTCCTAAATTTTACAGTACTTTGAGTTCAAATATACGTAACGCAATGTATTTTTCTTCTTTCCAATTCAAACTTAAGAACTATTTATATTTGTGTGGCAAATAAATTAAACTGAAACTATAGCGCCAAACTCTTATTTTACGCTTTCATCATAAACTTCAGAAAATTGTTCAGGGGGCTATGCCATGCTGATGAGTCCACAGGTAACCCAAGCTCTGTAAGTGGCTTTATTTACTAACATTTGTATGGATTTTTTTTTAGTCACTAATATTGAATAAAAAGGGACAATACTTACAGCATGTGTTTATTTGTCCATGGGATGTCTCTAGTTGCAATTTTAGCGTTTTTCGGCAAGTTTTGATCCCAGCAGTTCTGCTAACTGTATACCAAGAGCTTGGGTTACCTGTGATGAGTCCTAACAAGGACGAAACAGCTGTACATGGGTAATAAGATGTGAGCATGCGTGTTAGTCGCTAGCTACGTCGTAGCGTGTGTTGGGTAGTGCCATGCAACTTGCTTAGTTTTATAGCGGAGCTCCTGCGAGCGGAGCACCATACATATAGCATGAGAGTGAAATTTTAGCGACATGTTTTGCACGACCGACCGACCGCCCGCCCGACCCGTGCACCAGCGCGCGGAACACGTAAAGTTTTCGAGCTCGATTTTGTATTGCTTTTAACGTCGTCCTGTCCTTTACATTGAATCCTTCGTTTATGGGTTTCTGTGATTTTCTAAGTTATCTCAATGATCAGTGTAAATGTTTTGCCGTAATGCGTAAAACATTCAATTTCCAACTTTAATTTCCGTTACATCTTCGCGTGCACTCATACGCGTCATGTTCTTTCTGTTGTATGCCGTCACCTTTTACATATACATACATACTTTTATTATCCACTCCCCCGTGGGGCTTTTCAGAGATAATTACAATTAAATATATAATTAATTAATTTTATATCTATATAAACTATATGCAATGATTATATATGCATAGTAAAGGACTAATGTATATGGAAAATATTAATTAATAAAATTCTGTAGTAATTTATGTCTTAAAGAACGCCTAAAAATACTAATAGTTCGGCAAAGTTTCAAGGTCGGATCTAGTGAGTTCCAGATACCGACGGTTCTGTAGTAGAAGGTTCGCTGACCACTAGCAGTTTTAAATAGAGGAATATTCAGTTTTTGGGAGCTTCTGGTATTGCGATTACTGATTTCTTTACGCTTAATAAATTGAGAAGAAAGGTAGTCAGGGACACAGCCAGTCATGCACTTAAAAGCCATTATGGCACTACGATAATGGAGCTGGATTGAAGCTGGCAGCCAGTGTAGTTCCTTTAAAATAGGTGTTACATGGTCGAACTTCCGTGCACCGGCACTAACGATGCGGCATGCAAAGTTCTGTACAGCCTGCAGTTTATTAATATTAGAGTTAGTGGCATTTGCCCACACATTTGAGCAATAAAATAATTTGCTAAACACTAAGGCATTAATGACTGTTAGCAACGTTTGTCTGTCGAATGCATGTTTAGCACGATTTATTTGTCCCAGACGAGACATGCACGAAGATACGGTTTTAATTATGTGTTCATCATATGATAAGCGAGGGTCAAGTATAACACCCAAGTCCTTGGCCACTTGGTCCGGTACAAGGTCTTTTCCTAGTAGTTCTAAACTGAAGTCTTGTAGTTTAGTCACCATCTGTCTGCTACCAAACACCATAAGCTTTGTCTTGTCTGGGTTAAGAAGAAGAAAATTGTCGAAACACCAGTTACGTATATTAAGTAGGTCTTGATTCATGTCCGTTACATATGCGCGTGCATCTCAACTGCACATGCAATTTTTATTTTCGTACATTAATTTCCATTACATATATGCGCGTGCATCTCTTCGTATTTAATTATTGGGAGCTTCGCTCATAGGCTTGCCTATATATATATTATAGTTTATACAAGAGTACATTACACTATTCGCGTCCAAATTGCATCAGTTTGGTAGCTCATATTGTTAATGTATAGTACTTATACGTGTATTTTTTACTAGTACTTATAATTAGTACTACCAGAAGTCTTTTGGTACTACTTATAATAACTATTTATGGCCTGGGGGGAGGAGGGAGAATTTGGATAAACATAGGCACATACTTTTATTAGCACCGCGAACATCTTTGTATTTTGGCTAAATGTAGGGAGATGACTGTAAGCTACTAGTACGCTAATCACAAACTGATATGTGAAGTAAAGAATATAACTATAGTGCCAAGGGGGATTCTATAAGCTATATAGGCGTTATTCTATTTACGATAATGATGAATAACCAAGTTTGTCGGTGATACAACTGCATTTGAGATTTTATCCAGGAACGCTATTAGCCTCCTAAATACGGCCGTGTCTGACATTCATACGGATTCTCCATTGATCATAAAATGAAACTTAACCCCTCGACCAAATGCAAGGAGATGGTCATTACGACCTATTGTGATCGGTAACAATACTATTGAAAGAGTTAACAATTATAAGATCCTTGGTGTAATGTTGAGCAATGATCACAAATGGAACGATCACGTTGATTATATTTATAAGACAGCATGTAAGAAGCTATGAGTTGCTTAGAGTTTTAAATCGGTCAGGAGTCGAATCTAGGACTGAATATAATGAAAGTCGGCTTAGTGCTATAAGGCCAACTCTTTAATATTCTGTACCTACCGGCAAGAAAAAGTGTTTGGGATTCAGAGGAAATGATTTTATGAAAAATCAACCAATGATATAGTAAATAAATACGAAATAACAACAACTTCTGCTCAAAAGATTGGAAACCGTACATCTTATAATCAAACTTGAAAAGCAAGTAACCACGTTGTCTGATTTTCAGTATTTTTAGCAATGTCTTAATGTCCGATTATATATCATGAACATGGGGTCATAAACGGCATAAACATGAGATGGGCTTATAACCGAAAGGATATTACGTTAGCGGACAGGTGCGCCAATATAACCGGGGGGCTTATAACCGGGATTTTACGGTATATGGCAACTGATTCCAGGTTTTCTGTCATGTCAATTAAAGTTGATATCCAAAGAAGAACCCTTAATATAATCTGTCCTTTATATAGTTATAGGTCTTATAGAGAGGCACTTTCATTTGCTGAGATACCTACTCTACAGAGTCGACGCGCACAGATTTGCAAGGACTACGAATCTAAGACTGATCTGACAGCTATCCTTCACACTTCTTTCTCCCAAGGGAGAGAAGGAGAGATTCCTTATATAATCTGAGATCACGATTAACTGACGCTTACCTAAAAGGACTGAGGAATTTGTCGCCTTCAAGTATTTTTAAGAAACATGTTCGAATTGTTTATACCTATTGATATGTAAATATCATGTTCGATAATTCAGTCTCGGACTGCAAGAGAGTTTTAATACACGGTATTTATTATTATCCTAACCCTCCACCAGGGTTTACATTCCTACCGATTCCTACCGATAGAGTAATCTCTTATTATTTTTTAAGAGGGGAGGATATTGGCCTCGTTCATTTTTTGCGCGTTTATGGACCGAGACGAAGCCGAACAAGCTTTTATAATATGGCGAAAATAAATAAAATTTAGTGGCGTTCAAAACAGTGACAACTGACCTGTATTTTATTCAGATGCACTAAGTTTCAGTGACAACTTTACCAGGAACATGAATGCATTATCTGAAGACAAAATGTGCATATTTGTGAAAGATTTGAGAGTTGAAAACCCGCAAGTTGAAATCACTTCAGTGGCGATAAGCACATTACAAAACTTGCCAAAAAGAGCTGTAGAGGTATACGAACAAACTTGTAAGTATTAATTAGTAATACTTACAATTTATAAGCCAATCACCAAATGTGAATTCTGAATTTCTCAGCCTATACAATAAAAAGCTGCTTTCTTTGATGAAACTGTTAAGTTTACTCGTTTTCGTAATAATTTCCTTTGTATCACGATTTTAGTAGCGTAGTCATTGTGTGTTTAGAAGTCACAGCCATTTCTTGAGAGCTATATATAATATTTATTTACTTAGAACATATATCAAATCGATTTATCGAACTTGTGAAAGTTGGAAATTTAAAACTTCATTATTTGCTCTAAAAAGTTGAATTTTAGTTGAACAACGGAACAGCAGAAATATACTTTAAATTAGTATTTGCCGTTCATGTAACAAATTGTCAGAGTTGTGACCTAATTTGGAAAATCCTGAGCGGGCAAGATGAAAAATCTTGGCATGGCAAGCCCCTCCCCCCCCCCCCCCCCCCCCCCCCCCCCCCCTCCGAGCCCGGGGCATTTGTCAAAAAGTGATCCCACCCCTCCCCTGTGTTTGTTTTTGTTTTACACGTGCTTGCTTCATCGATCAACATGGCGGCGGAAAAGTCACCGTGAACATGACGTTAGGAATTTCCCAGTTCTGGGGTGAACTGGCTAGTGAGTGTGGGATTTGGGGGCACTTACGAAAGTGTTTGAAGGTGAGTACTGCATAAATATTATACATATACAACTTGTATATATTACGTATGTATTTATATATTACTTTGTTAAATATTATTAACAAATCTTTACAAATCATCGTAACTGATCCAGAAGAAATTGATTTTTTTTAAATAAGGGAATCGAAAATGAAGCATATTTACTCGCCAAAAATGTTTAACTGATTAATCCCAAGTTTGTTTTTATTATATATTATAGTATATATAGATGACTTCTTAGATATGGTTTGCCATGTTTATTGAGACAGCGGGACTATAGTAGAAAACATTACAGAAGGAGTAAAACCGGTAAGTAAGAAAGCCTCGTTTTCCCCATTTGCCCCTTCTGAGAATAGTTTCTAAATATTTTTATTTCACACTGAGTAGTTAAAAAGGCCAAGATGGAAATGCATAATTAAACAGCCCAAGGGGCGCGCTAACGTTGAGAATTACTAGAATTTAAAACGGACAATTTTTTTGTATTACCCGCTAATAATATATATATATATATATACTGAGATGTTCAACTATACTTTGAAATTGCCGCAGTCTTTATCCTGTTTTTGTGCATGTCTATTTTATTTTTTTGATTAAAGCACACCAAATAAAGAAAATATGTCCCAATTATACAAGCTGTCTGTGTTTAGCAATTTTCTCAATCGACAAAGTCTGCATGGGTCTAAAAAATAGCCGTAAGCGCTGAAAATCAGCAAATATAAATGATTTAATTATCATATTTGTTGTACGTTTTGGTCAATTTTATTACGCGGATCAAACGAAAATAGTCTAAATAACACTGCTTTTCCTTCAAAACCTCCGCTAGACTGCTTTTTTATAGTTTGTTCAGTCATATTTTGAATAAGGAACTGAGTTTACAAACAGAAGTTTACGGTAATGATAACTACATTACCTTCTGGCAAATAACATTTCACACTAAACTTTGCTCGAATTGAAAAATGAATACTTGAGTTAACTTGTACACTTGTCTGGTGGCAATTACTAAGTTCCATACGCCTTTATATTGCCATGCATAGCAATATTGACAGTGAAGTCCTACTTTTCTTGTATGACTGGCGGGAATATTGCTCTCCAGAAAATGGGGATATAAACTAGAAGTTTAATTCCCTAATTAACATGAATAATTGTTCAATAAACGTTGAAGGTTTATATGAACTGTACCTTGTAGATTGTCGAATGAAATTACTGTTTGGCTAACTGGAAGGATGTAACCACGTCAAACTAGGCGATAAAATGTCGTCATGCATCCACACGGCCGTAGCGAGACAAGCTAATGCAGCTGTCTTGTTTTACAATTCGCAAGAAAACAAACAAATAACACTATTTTTCAAGGTCACAAGGTATTGTTTGAGTACATTGTGTGGTCACGAAATTTTTGGGAACTTGTTGTAAATGTGAAATTGCTCTTCTGAATTCGTTAGCTAATTAAATTTAGGTATCTATTTTCACGGATCTTTTCACTAGAAAGATATATTGACTTGCAATTGCAAGGTGACATTACGATCTAGACATATCAAATTTTCAGGACTCGTGGTTTTTTGATCCACGCAAAGCGTTAAGAAAGACTTAGCACAGACAGCCCAATCTATGGGTTTATGCATGAAAATAGAAGATATGTATGAGGTTTTATAAATCCTTTCAAATTGCCGTACAATGGAGGACAATGTACAAATAAACATACCTTTTGGGGGGAGTTTTTCATCCACCTCGGCACAAAACAGCCTAAAACGGTTTCAAGATAAGAGAAACCACAAAGGAAACAACATGGAAGCGAAAAGGTATATTTATTTGTACATTGTCCTCCATTGTACGGCAATTTGAAAGGATTTCTAAAACCCCATACATATCTTCTATTTTCATGCACGAACCCAACGAGAACCAAACACATTAATTGCAGAACGAAAACAGAGCATTCTAACTTATGGGTATTGAGCCAATCAGTGTCGAGTACAAGACAACAGCATTTCAACTTGCTCGAGCTTAGTTCTGGCCTTGGCAGATTATGCTAGCATAATGTTTGACATAATTGGAGCAAACGAGCATAATTTTTCAGAATTTCTAAATCGCTCTGACCGCTTGATACCAGGAGCGTCTTTGTCGTCTCCTTTGCAAAATCGCCTGTGACTAGAAATCAGCAAGCCTAAACAAACATTTGCAACCAACGTGACGTCACTTGATGAAATTTCACAATAAACTCGACCCCAGGCTCCGGACCATGTTTTGACGACAAGTAAGCCGTTTTTACGCACCAAAATCACAACTAAATTTGTGATTTGGAAAATTTTAAAGTTTACAGCCATTTGATTAACATATTGAAAAGTAAAATTACGAAGAAAAAAAGTTCACCTCATATGCACTTTAAGTGATTACCATCTCTTCGATTCAACTGTAGAATTTCAACATCTTAGTTCATTACAGCACACAATGATTTCATATTACCTGAGCTGCCGCCATGTTTCCTTGCCAACTCAACCCCATTGGAATCATGGGAAACATTACCAAAGGGGGAAACCGCTGGTTTAATAAAGTATAATCAAAACGACACTGCATAAATCGACTAAAACTAATCAATAGTCCACTTTCGTATTCGAAAATTACCGCTGAATGTAATGACTACAGACGCATGTACGCAGGGTTAGCCTCATTCTGAAGTTAAACATTCATAAATATCAGCGAGAAGGTACAAAACGCGAAACTACAACAATACGCAGTGTTGTGAATAGCCCACCTTCTCGCTGGTATTTATGAATACGAAACTAGACTAGTTATGTCTCAATATATTAATTATTGTCTAAAAATCTCTAAAAGTTTCTAAAAATCCTCAGATTTTCTAAAAATCTTCAGATCGTCTAAATATCCCCCCAAAAAATCCAGATTTTTGTAGCTAAGCCTAGCCGGAATTCGAGGTATTTCATCGTTATTCGATAACCTTTATTTTACTAACATTCCAGTGAATTTCAATATGAAGACCTGATTAGGTATTCAGGAACCTTTATATAGCTCATTAGATATTCAAGGTCTTTATATCATATTTAAAGACCTCCATATAAAAGCTTTGAATATCTAATGAGCAATATATAGAAATTCACTGGAATCTTAGTGAAATAAAGGTTATCGAATAACAATAGTCAAAAATGAACTAACAGCGCATAAAGAACCACAATTGATGTTATTGAAAGTAGTTTTTTTGATGTAGAGCTGGAATTTTTATATCATAGTGTTGAAAATGTTAAGGGGAGGGGCCTGGGAGAAGGTGAAACCGAAATAAAAATTATTTTCTTCCCGATTTTCATTAAACAATTTCAATATTGTGTTGATTATCGTTAGCGGTATTCACTTGGGTCATACAATAGATATAATAAAATGAATATAATAATAGTGGATAAAGAACAACAATTGATGTTATCTAAAGTAGTTTTTTTATGTAGAGCTCGAATATTTATATAATTTTTGTTGAAACGTTTAATCCACGGGGAGTGGGGAGGGGTGGATGGTGTTGGGAGGAGGGTGAGACCGAAATAATAATTATTTTCCATCGTGGTCCACATCTGTACATAAAGAAGAATTGATAGGAGCCAGCCGAGAGAATATTTGTTTCCAAGAAAGCTTAGATGGAAACGCAAAGTCTGACGGTTGACCTTTTTGTCTTTTTTTTTCAAGTCAAACAAGCAGGCTATAGATGTGACACGTACCTTTGATTGGAAATCAACATACGCAAGTCTCTTCCTTGTGGAAGAGGTTGTTTCTGTTTGGAGAATGGGTGTCGAGTCCGAAAAGCCGCTCTAAGTAAGTGTGATATGTTTGCTGAACATGCCGATTTCTCGGCTACAATTTTTCAACGTTTCTGCTGTCTTCAAGTGAATCGATTGCATATAAGAATTTACCGGAATTTTTGGACATTCCGTCCAGTTATTCTACGATAACTAATCTCCAAAAGCGTGTGTGCTTTTTCCGATTTGGTTTTAGTTTTAAAGATATCGGTCCAAGCGTGATGACTTGGCAAAAATAATCAATGACTCGACTTTAAGCTGCAATAATTTCGCATAGAAAATACATATCAAAAATCGCAAACACTCTTTTGGAGATCAATGACTGCTTAACTTGACGCAAGCGTAATTACTTCGTTAGTATAAAAACTCGGCGCTGGTAATTCGCATTTATAAACGTCTTCATCATCGGGTTAAAGTGACTGTAGTTTTAAATTTAGAGCAATTCCGTTTGAAAATAACCTTTTACTGGAATTCTGCAGTTATCAACCTTTCCATTGATATATAGGTTCCCATATTATGTTCGCCGAACGCCAGCGTAAACGCATTTTTGCGCAATCACTTTTGAAGGTATCCAGTAACCTTATTTAGCGTAGAGCACGAATTTTGACATCATTTTATTGAAAAATGGAATCGATGGGGGTGCGGCGTAATATTTTCTAGCCCTATATTCATTAAATTATGTTACATTTTCGGTTATCATGTTGATATCGGATTGATAGCAAAAAAAATCATACACATTAATTTCTTCGATATCCACTTGAGAGCATGTCGGGTTGATAGCAAACAAATTGGATGTCCATCTATTACTCACTCTCATATTAGTTCTTCATTTCTTTGACATACACTCGAGATCCATCTATTAAATGCCTCCCACAATGAAGATTAAAGTCTCCCATTTCAGCTATAAAAGCGCAATTCAACGTGATAAGATAGGAGAACCTCATACGGGTGGACTCTGCTGAGACTGTGCTCCAGTATCTTACGGCGCCCGTGATGGGATAAGGAGCAGAGAGTGTTAATGGTTTTCTATGTTTCAGTTCTTTAGACCGTCATCTCATTGTCCTAAGGTGTATTTATTGCAGAATATCATGTAATGGTTTTCTATTTTTCATTTCTTTAGACCATGATCTCACGGTTCTAAGATGTATTTAGTGCAGTAGAACATGTAATGTTTTCCCATATTTCATTTCTTTAAATCATGATCTCACGGTATAAGGCGTATTTAGTGCGGTAGAGCCTGTACTTTGCCTTCCAAACAAAGTTCGGTATTTTAATTCAAGATAAAACAGGACAAAAATAGGAAGGAAACATTTTGGGCTTATATATATTCTAGGAAAGTAGTTGTCTTCTTAAGATGTTATTCCGTAAATTTGGTATTCTCAAGCAAGGACGTTTTGGAGCATCCAACCACAGGTTCCCCGCTTTGAAATCTTTCAAAGCTAAACATGTGTTCTAATTCGATAATCAGTTCACTTTCGTGATTCTAGTATTCCGATTCGTCGAGAAATGTTTACTAAATGACCTCGTCCTTTCCACATGCTGGCAAAATTCGTACAGTTAGAAATTTCAATAAGGCATTTAAATTCATCAAAGAGAATGCAATCGTAGAGAACAGTTTAGTAATATAGAGGTATAAACGCAAGCAGAAGATACAATGTCAAGGACAATATAAGATAACAATTTGCCGTCTAGAACGCTTGTCTTAGGAAAAACAACCAGTTCTTCGAATCCTATATATGGCCATATTTTTATAGCGCCATGTCACCACAGTCTCATGGCGCTTTACATATTACTGACATATCCCGTTAGTGAATTATTTCGGACTGCTTTATGACGATATACATGTATTTACTTCTTAAGTATTTGATGCAATAATTATTTTGAGTCAACTCACCTTTAGCTTGTCATTTTCTTTACGTTATTCTTCAGAACCTTAATTCTTGAAATGAAAAGGAAGGCCTAAACTGTCCCTCTTTATGCCTTAATTTATTAATGACATTCCCTTGCCATGGTTATCCAATGCTTTGTCTGGAATGTCATTCAAGTGACTTGAACAGGTGATGCCAGAGACCCGACAAGCTTTTTCTAACACTTACATGTATCATTTTCTCTCACGATCAACTTGAAACAAGCCGAGTATCTTTAACCTGCATAAATATCGACCATCTTCGAGACAGACTAGACGGCTGCATATATCGAAAAGATGTATCTCCTTCTGGCCAGCTGCAAGTAAATAAATTCGCAAAACATTGGTTGCTTAGATATAGATCATGTTCCGTCTGGGCTTATTATTAATACTGGCTTCAGTAGTAACAAGCCTATATTTTTCTACTTATCTTATCATACTAATATTAAAAGCAGCCCTGATCTCTCCCATCGGTTAGATTTTTTAACATTTGTCCACTTTTATACTAACATGAACACGAGAAAAGCAGAGTATCATAAAATCAATATGGACCAGCCTTCAGGCATATTGCATATCTCGAAAAGATCTATCCATCTCACGGTCAGTTAAAGTTAAGAAGATTTGTGACGCACTGGCTTCTTGGGTGATATAGGTAATATTGCTGCCTGAGAATCGCACGCAAAATTATTGTGAAAAACACGCTTTCGAGGTACAAAGTCCTAGATTTGTGTCTGCAATATTTTTATCCTTATCATAATTATTACTTCCAACAAAGCGTAACATGCAGTTTACTTTGAACCCTTCAAAGAGTAGTATCCCCTGTGTAATATAATAGATATAATCAAATCAATAATAACGGATAAAGAAACACAACTGATGTTGTGTTGCCTCACTGGTTAGCTCGGTTGGTAGAGCACGGTCTAGAGTGCGGGAGGTCGAGGGTTCGAATCCCGGCCGCATTCTTGGGAGGAAACGTATAAACCGTTGGCCTTGTCTCCTTGTAATCTATATGAGGTGAACATGAAAGAACATGTTGTGTTATAGGTGATTGTCTTCCGACACAACAGCCTGGTATTCTGAGTAACTAACAATCACTCATGATTGTAAACTGCACGGCAGCATATTGCGCCACAATAGCAGTCCGTATCACAAAAAATAATTTTGTGAAGTGCATTTGAATATATACATTTTGCGCTATATTTTAGCACTATTTTGCGCTATATAAATGAATACCTTTTTTACCTTTATGTTATCTGAAGTAGTTTTCGCAGAACTGCTCAAATTTGATATTAAATCCGGGGATAAAATCCGGGGGGTAGGAGGTGGGGTGACATATTTTCTAGCCCACTTTTCGTTAAATCGTCTGACATTTCAGTATTGTATTTGATTATCGTTAGCGGTATCGACTTGTTCCTAACGATAATCATAGAAATAATACAATCATTAAATCATTAACTCTTTACCGTCCGAGCCTGTAAATATCGGACGCATTAGTTCGATATGAGAAAAATTATTGCATCACATGCATCTAGACATGCTGGAAAGACTGAGTGTTGCGATATTATGCGAAGGGATGAATGGCTTCAAAGTCAGAGCTATAACAGGGATCGCTCGACTCTTTCACTATGGAGAAAAGCCTCATTTGTTTTGGCAGGAGCCCATTACTAGGAGCGTCCATCTCCCAGACTAGGTCTGTGAGTCAGCGTATGACCGGATTGAGCTATATTTAGAACAGATCTCACGGGAGTTCACGTGCCCACATTTTGGGAATCCAATCAAACCATAGTCAGGACAATGCAGCGTTAGTAAAATTACCTCAAAGAAAAATAGATTATTCTTAATCTCGATAATTACGGCAAGCATATGCACGATCGCAGCAGAGTCAGAAGGCAGTTACCCGGGAAACATGTTCTAAAAATATCTCAAACCGGTCATACGCTGACTCACGGGTATAGTATATATGGACGCTCCTGGTAATGGGCTCCTGGTTTTGGCGATCGTTTTGTTTCTTCGATTTTCACGAATTTTAAGGAGCTAAAAATCGGCTCAAATCACCCTTCCCATTCGCACTTGAAATCAAAAGCAAATAATAATTCTACATTTCTATAGCGCCTTAATCCTAAACGTCCAAAGGCGCTTTACATAGCAGTAAAACAGGCAAGTTAATTTACAAGAACTATAAAACCTTACGATCTAAGCAATAACTAAGTTATTCGTTTTTCTACGGGTAGCCAGTGGAGACGCTGAAGAACAGGTGAAATATGATCATATATACTTTCCACCTCCAACAATAAAGCGAGCGGCGCAATTTTGAACCGACTGCAGTTTCTTAATTAAGTAACACGGAAGTCCACTTAAACCTTGACCCTGTTTGACCCAATCTGAATTGCCCCCTATTGGGAAAAAAAACCTGATTGTCCCTTCTTTAAATTGTTTTCAAAACACGGTCGGATATATCCTGGCCTGTATACCGCGTACCGGGATTTCATGCAAAATACGGAACATTTCAAGTCGGGACGTGGCATTGGGTAAACAAATCAGCAGATGAAGTACATAGATAAACTTGTACTGAAGTACGAATTAGCGGCGTCACGATGTATGGGAGCCTCAGTGCTTGCATGTGGGCAGGCGATCAAAATGCGGCAACAGAATGTCTTTTTTTGACATAGTAGCTAAAAAAAATGAACTGCCTAAAAAATACTGAACCCCGACCCTGACTGCACCCAAATTATACTCAAATCCTTACCCTGATCTGCCCAAATCAGGTCAAAACCCTGACCCTTCCTGCCCAAACTGAGCTCAAAACCCTGACCCACCCGGGCGGCACATACATAATACGTCACAAACAGGAGTACCCCCCCCCCCCCCCCCCCCGGGTATCTATAGCTTCTGAACGCAAACTTATTATTAATACTGGCTTCAGTAGTAACAAGCCTATATTTTTCTATTTATCTTATCATACTAATATTAAAAGCAGCCCTGATCTCTCCCATCGGTTAGATTTTTTAACATTTGTCCACTTTTATACTAACATGAACACGAGAAAAGCAGAGTATCATTAAATCAATATGGACCAGCCTTCAGGCATATTGCATATCTCGAAAAGATCTATCCATCTCACGGTCAGTTAAAATTAAGAAGATTTGTGACGCACTGGTTTCTTGGGTGATATAGGTAATATTGCTGCCTGAGAATCGCACGCAAAATTATTGTGAAAAACAAGCTTTCGAGGTACAAAGTCCTAGATTTGTGTCTGCAATATTTTTATCCTTATCATAATTATTACTTCCAACAAAGCGTAACATGCAGTTTACTTTGAAACCCTTCAAAGAGTAGTATCCCCTGTGTAATATAATAGATATAATCAAATCAATAATAACAACGGATAAAGAAACACAACTGATGTTGTGTTGCCTCACTGGTTAGCTCGGTTGGTAGAGCACGGTCTAGAGTGCGGGAGGTCGGGGGTTCGAATCCCGGCCGCATTCTTGGGAGGAAACGTATAAACCGTTGGCCTTGTCTCCTTCCTTTTGTAATGTATATGAGGTGAACATGAAAGAACATGTTGTGTTATAGGTGATTGTCTTCCGACACAACAGCCTGGTATTCTGAGTAACTAACAATCACTCATGATTGTAAACTGCACGGCAGCATATTGCGCCACAATAGCAGTCCGTATCACAAAAAATAACCTTGTGAAGTACATTTGAATATATACATTTTGCGCTATATTTTAGCACTATTTTGCGCTATATAAATGAATACCTTTTTTACCTTTATGTTATCTGAAGTAGTTTTCGCAGAACTAATCAAATTTGATATTTAATCCGGGGATAAAATCCGGGGAGTGAGGTGACATATTTTCTAGCCCACTTTTCATTAAATCGTCTGACATTTCAGTATTGTATTTGATTATCGTTAGCGGTATCGACTTGTTCCCAACGATAATCATAGAAATAATACAATCATTAAATCATTAACTCTTTATCGTCCGAGCCTGTAATAAAAACGTTCCTTAAATAAATATGCTTTTAACTTTAAAGGAGCAGTTTCACGATTCTGATTGGTTGTTATAGACAATGGCAAAATCACGCTAAGTCACGCGTTTTCACAAGTAAGGTTATTTTTAAAACGGTTTCCCGCTATTCTTGGATTGCAATCATTCCAAAGGGAATAAAATCACAAAAGCGTAGCAGCCATGTTGGCTGGTATAACAAGAGTAGCTAATGTGGTTTAAAATTCGAGTTCATTGCAAAGATTTGTGTTTAGCACAGAATGTATATCTTCAAGTTGCTGTGACTTCATTTTTGGGAGATGAGTCCAATCATGTGATCAGCCACACCTTCTTGTCCATAATTAGGATAGATAACCTGTAAAAAAATTCTCCTGTCCAAAATATAAGGTTATTTCACATGCAATTGGCATTATTCAACTACAATGGATGCTAACATCCTGTAAAATAAGTTTGAGTGCAAACAAGAGATCACATGACATGGGTAGGGTGGTGTTAACTCTTTGTCGTCTGATTGTGTGTGAGCTCAATTGGTGAAATTCTGAGTGCTAACTAAACCCTCCCCCCTCAGTTCAAATTTGGCTAGCCCACCACAGCGGTCAAACGTCTGCGCGTGCGTATTACGGTCAGTCTGGTGGGCGGCCGCGTGAATTTCTCGTGCAAATTTACTTTAAAACCTATTACAGTGAACTTCTACCCCAAAAAGTTAAGAAAAATACGTGAAAGATAAGCTTTTTATTTTCACAGTCGACGGGAAATTGAACAAACTTCAAACTGTGAGTTTACCAAATTCTTTCGTAATTTACCAAAAAAGTTCTCAAGTTTTGAAAACGGGTGTGTGAACAGTGACGGCCGCCGGCTCGCTTTGAATTTGTTTTGGAATATGTTGTTGTTGCAAGACTTTTTGACGCATGCGTAGACGTTTGACCGCTGTGTGGACGAAATACGAGAAGGCCAGGGAAGCACATTTTTGCCCGTAGCTCCTGTCTGGTAAACAATGATATCACAAAACTTGGCCAAATCATTCGTTACTTAGTGAATATCCAATAGGCCGATTCTGCAGGAAAAGAACAGACATTTATAGATTTTTTGTTTGTTAATTAATTAATGTTCGATATGTAGCGCATAGTCGAAGGAATAAAAACTAGCCTATCTTATGTAACTTCGTCCAACTAGATGAAATATTTGCGTAATTACTCGCGCAAATGAAGTTCAGGGGTTAAGCCGTTTTGAAATTTTAATTTGGCTGTCATTTCCCCCTACCGTTTTCTATGGGTAACATTTTGGTGAAAACCCCATGTCTCTATGATGTTCCATTCTACCGTACAAATCCATCACCCTTTTCGTTTTGGGCGCAAAGCATGCTGGGATGTTTCATTTTCTATTTCCCAGTCCAGAACTGGATTAAATAAAGTTGCAGCGTTAAAATCATAGTTTTGTTACTAAACCTTGCAAAACTGAGGGGGGAGGGGTGGAAAATCATATGCATTTCCTGTTAATAACGGTACCCTCCCCCATTAGTAGTGGCTTGTATGAAGTTGCAGCTTTAAAACCATAGTTTTAGTTTTGACCAACACTAGAGGGCAAGAGCCCGAAATGTTCCCCCAAAAAAAAGAAAATGTGAAAAAATCACATTCGTGTCTTCCTTTAATTTAGGGAGTGTTCATTACTTGGGCCAGGCCTTTGGCCGGCACGAGTCAGAAACCGCAAGTGTTTATTTTTCTGTGTCGAGCTTTCGCGTCGTCAACCAATCAGCTCCCGATTTTTTTTGACACTGTCATCGTTACGTCAATTGCAGGACTTGATAACCACAGGAACACCACTGGAGGAGTTGTTGTTGCCGGATAAATCGTTCAATCTTTCATTGCTTTATTTTATTCGGAATTCTGTGCACTTGATTCTCCTACGGATTGTGACAGCAAGTGATCATAACACCCTAAAATTTGTGAGCAGTTTCGATTATTGTAAATTATACGCGGGGGCGACAGGCGACAGCAGGCCAGCCAAAGAACAAGATCCGCGAGTACAATGACATACATATTTAATTTTCCGTAAAGGGAAAACTCGAAAACATTGTACTGAGGTACCTATGTAGGAGCTATCGATCTGTAGTGATTTTGCGGGATGAAATGATAGTACAATTCTACAAAAAGTACCTACGAGTATCTATTCGACACGAACACCACGAATGCATGGACTGGCCAAAACCTTAAACGTGAGTTTTGTCCCATTCGTAGTCCAAAGGTTGATTCGACGAAAATGGCAAAGTGAGTGTATAAATTATGGCCCTTCGCAGCCGTTATTTATGTCGTCATGCAATTTTTCGTTTGCCGACGATTGATACGAACGGGCTTCAAACTCCGACTTTGTGTTCTTCTAATTTTGCTGAACTGCACAGAAGACCTTGAAATTACCGTTAAATAAATCTACCTATCCTAAAGAAAGCTTTGATTTATACCCTCGAAGAAGGCCTCTAGTTATTTATGGGTTGGGGGGGGGGGGAGTCGGTTAAATCATAGGGGGGAGAAAACGGTTTTAAGTGCTTTTGTAGTGGGGTCACCAAAGATTTTATCTACTCCTGGGGGGTCAACAGTTTTGGCATACCTATCATGTAAAATAAAATTTATCTGAAAATGTAATGGGTTTGTCGTTGTAATTCCAAGCAGAAGCCCGTTACTTGGAGCGTCCATATCTCCTATAAAGGTGTCACAGCGTTTTTATAAGTTGGGCTATTTTTAGATTATTTTCCCTGCCAATTGCTGGGTTGCACCGTGGCGGAACAAAAGATGCCTCACATTAGCTACTCTTGTTATACCAGCCAACATGGCTGCTGCGCTTTTGTGATTTTATTCCCTTTGGAATGATTGCAATCCAAGAATAGCGGGAAACCGTTTTAAAAATAACCTTACTTGTGAAAACGCTGTGACATTGGCCAGAAGCCCAATAGACAGACAGACAGACAGACTTTATTCATTAGCTCTTTGTACTACATTGGTACATCAGATGACTGCTAACAAATTTAAAAAGTTGGTTAATGACGGATAGATTGTTCTGTAATCTTAAAAATATAATATATAGCTCACATTATTTGTGCTGAAATTATGGTGGATCGCATGTCCATACAATCATAAACATATTTTGCTGCTACTGTTGTGACTTGTCTCGGGGGATCAATGATTACCGAGAATAGTTCTTTTTCTGTCATTTTTCTGCTATCTAATTTCGTTAGAGTTTTTAAGGAGGATAAGAAATCATGCCTAATTGTCTGGTAAGTTTTGCATCTCAGCAGGAAGTGAATTTCATCTTCCATTTCTTGTTTGCATGTTGGGCAATATTAGGGACCATATAGGGACCAATATTAGGGACCATTCATTAGTTATGCCTCGGGGGGGGGGGGGGGGGGGGGGGGCTGGCAAGATTCGTTCTAAACAACAACAAAATGTCTTGACCCCCCTCCAAACAAAACAAAAATTTCATAACCCCCCCCGCACACAATTCTGAAAAATATAGAGCCCCCCCCCCCTCCCTCCCTCACACTGTTCACAGTTTTACATTTACAGAGGACTAAACACGGACTGAACATTATGTGAATCGGCTCTACTAAGGGGGTCCGGGGAATTTTTTTTGAAATTAAGGTTTCTGAGATCGCTGGAAATGCACCCAAACCTACCTTTAATTAATTTCAGATGGATCTAGATGATATTTTTTTACTAATGGAGTTTCAAAATTAAGATGAGGCAAACAAAATATTAGGCAAGACAATTGAATGGTGGTTGCATTAGGTGCTCTGTTTGTTTCTCATTGGATTGGCTGATTACTATTTAATAAAGCAAGGTATTTCTCTGGGGGGGTCCGGGGATGCTCCCATGGGGGAAAATTTTGAAAATTGCGGCCCCTTAGATGCCTGGAAATGCACCCAAAAATATAGACAGCCCCCCCCCCTTCTATGCTTATTTTTTTCTGTGACCTCCCCTCTAATGCTCTTGAATTTTTGATGACCCCCCCTTCATTCTTGCCAGCCCCCCCCCCCCCCCCCCCCCCCCCCCCAGGCATAAATAATGAATGGTCCCTAAGTAGGTGCGTCCATCCTGCATACTTCAACTTTATTAATATTTATACACGGAATTCTAACAGATAAGAAAAACTGATTTACATAGAAGCCGTGTCAACTACTATTAAATATGTAAAAATACAGAACTGTCAATGTAATAATAATAATATAAAAAATTATATACTATACTAATAATATGATATCCTAAAATTATAAAAACTACTATATACTATTATCAATCAATTAAGCATCATTGGTCATTTAGGACGGCGACTGTTTAGATTTTGTTTTTAAAAGAGCCCAGTGATTTAATTTCACGTAATTCTGTTGGAAGCTCATTCCATGTCTTGGCGCCGTGATACGAGAAACTTTTCTTCGTAAATTCTGTTTTTGGTTGTGGAAGACAAAGTCTCGTATCACGGCCCCTTAGATCATTGTGGGTAGAGCTTCCAACAGTAGTGAATAAATGACATAGGCTTGCTGGCGCCAGGCTATTTTGGGTCTTAAACATTACGATGGCTTTATGTTTTGCTCTGCGTTCATCTAGTTTGTCCCATTCCAAGACACTTAAAAGTGCGTTTGTACTTGTATCATAATCTGCCCTGAGAATAAGTCGAGCGGCTCTATTTTGAAATTTCTGAAGTTTATCTGCGAGAACTTTGCCGCAGGTATCCCATACTTCGCAACAATAATCCATGTACGTTTGAATTAAAGAGTCGTATACCTTGATTAGTGTATCTTGGGACACGAATGGTCTGATTCTCTTTAGAGCTCCTAGACCTGAGACGATCTTTTTTGATATATGATTTATGTGATCCTCCCATCTTAAGTGCTCGTCTACCACGACACCAACTGTTTTGCTTTGTGATACCTTTTTTATTAGTTTGTCTCCGATTTTTAAATAAGGCATTTCTTCATCAGTCAGAGCCGATAGGCGTTGTCTCGAACCAATCATCACACATTAAGATGCAATTTGTTTGCTTGTAGCCAGTTATTAATTCACGATTTGCTCTTAATTCAACATTGCCTACATCTGCGCCACAAATTGTCACATTTGTGTCGTCTGCAAACAAGCATGGTGTCGAGGTATCGAGGCAATTTCGTTTATATGGGTGAGAAATAATAAAGGCCCGAGGATTGTTTGAGGTACACCGCACCTAATTATCTTCTCACTAGATCTTGCATTTTGTACTCTGCACGACTGCATTCTTCCCGACAGATAGGACTATCGACAACTCCATAAAATTGTATTTTTTGTAATAATAATTCATGGTCAACGGTGTCGAAAGCTTTTTTTAGATCAAGGAAAATAACGATGTTAAATAGGCCTCGATCCATGTTAACAGACCACGAATTGGTAGGATTTAAAAGAGCTGTCATGGTTGAATGCAGTCGTCGGAAGCCAAACTGCTTGTTTTGTTAATAAATTATTTGTGGAAAAGTAATTGTACAATTGATCAGACATTATCCTCTCAAAATTTTTACTTTCAACCGGAAGGATGGATATCGGCCTACAGTTGTCCAGGTCACTCCTTGCACCATTTTTGTGTAGAGGACTGACCCGGACCTTTTTCCAGTCAGAAGGGAATTGTCCTGGCTCAATTATTATATTGAACAGAACAGTCAAGGATTCACAAATCACTGGTGTCGCAGCTTTCAAAATTCTGGCCGATATTCTGTTGCTTTATTTGAAGATGACTCGTACACGGATGGTACTTGCTTAATGTATTCTTTAAATTCAGTGGGATTGCTAGCGATGTTCTCAGCAAGCCTTGGACCGATCTCAATAAAATGATCATTAAAGAGTTCAGCGATTTCGGCGGGAGAACTAATTGTAGTTCGTTGATTTTAATTTCATTTACAGCTTGATGTTTTTTTGTTCCGCCCTATTAGATTATTTACAGTACTCCATCAATTGCTCCATGTGCCCGGCTTGGGATCGCCTTTGTTCTTTTGTTATTCGCTGCTGTAGAAATCACGTTTAGCATTCTTCGTTGTTTTATTGACTTTGTTTCTCAATGTTTAGTCCAGTAAGTTTTGTCTTTTGTTATAACATACTTTCGTTTCATATTGTCTCTTTCACGCATGGCCTCTCTTATTTCAACTGTTACCCAAGGTAAATTATTGGTTGATCGAACGCGTTTTGTTTTTAGTGGTGCATCAGTTTATCAACTACGTTCATAAACATGGCTTTCCACGTTTCTCAAATTTGGTCCGTATTGAGCAATAACATATCGGCGCAGTTGTTTAAGCCATTTTTGGCAATCAAAGTCATGACGAAAGTTGTTTACGTTAATTTTTTTTAAACTTCTGGTGCGTACTACTTTAACCGATTTTTTGCCAAATCTATTCAGTTTTCTTACGGCAAAAATTAAACTGTGATCACTTATTCCCAGATGTATAACTCCGGAAGCAACAATATTTTGCAAATCGCTTGTAATAAGAATATCAATTAGCGAGGAGCTACTTTCTGTTATACGCGTAGGCTCTTTAATGTCAATGTCACAGCGTTTATTTTTAGAACGAGTTCCGCTATTCTTGGATTGCAATCATTCCTAAGGGAATAAAACCACAAAAGCGTAGCAGTCATGTTGGTGGTATAACAAAACTAGCTAATGAGCATCGTTTGTTCCGTCACTGGTGCAATCCACTAATTGGCGGGGAAAATGATCTAAAAATAGCCCAACTTGTGAAAACGCTGTGAGAGCTATATAGGAGATTTGGATGCTCCTGGTTATGGGCTCCTGACTTGGCCTAGTATGCGAGATGGACGCTCCTAGTTATGGGCTCCTGTTCCAAACCAATGTTTAGTCTCCAGAACACAGGAAACCAGTATTTTAGAGAGCAGTCAAATCTAAAAAAATTCGGCTCGGGCCTTCGGCTCCCACAACATTTAAAGACTAAAAGACAGTATGCTTTTTTCCTACATATATGCAAGATGGTCTCTAAGCTCATGATCAAAGGCACATCCCCATACGACAGATAATGCATTAGTGTCCAGGAGATCAGATATATATGCCAATGCTGAGCTCTCTTACATTTATTTATTTATTTATTTGAGACTATGGAACGATGTAATATGATGCACTAGAATGCAATACGATGCTCACCCATCCGGGAAGGAGGGTGAGGAAGAGATTTACAGAAGAAAACATATATATATATATATATATATATATATATAATTTTCCTACTAAACAAAGGTATGTATCATGGAGAATACCATCATTCTAGAAACATAAATAGTAAATTTAATAGATTACATGTATATGCAGATAAAACTGAAATTGCAAATTGTATGAATGAGCACTTTTGTTCACTAGGATCACGTCTTGCTAACAGTATACCACCATCACAAGTACAACCAGAAAACTATTTGCATTATAGTGAAGCAAGATTTAGATTTCCACATATAAATTGCAGCCAAGTGAAGAACATTATTTTGAAACTTTCCTCCAATAAATCTTGTGGTATTGATAAAATTTCAGCAAAATTAATCAGATTAGCCTGTCCAGTCATATTAACTTCTTTGACAAAGTTGTTTAATGAATCTCTCAGAACTGGAATTTTTCCTGACGACTGGAAAGTTGCTAAAGTATCACCAATTTATATATCTGACTCAAAATCTAATCCAGAAAATTATAGACCTATTTCTGTCCTATCAGTTATAAGTAAGATTATAGAAAGGTTGACATATGATGCCCTTTACAAATATTTAGTAGACAATAATCTCTTAAATAAATTCCAATCAGGGTTTAGGTCATTGCATTCAACATGTACTGCTCTCTTACAAGCCACTAACAGATGGTTACAGAATATGGATGGAGGTCTTTTGAATGGTGTGCTTTTCGTTGACTTAAAAAAAGCTTTTGATACTGTTGATCACACAATTTTGTTGAGAAAATTAGAGTGTTATGGTATCAGAGGAGAGGAACTAATTTGGTTTAAATCTTACCTCTCCAATCGATCACAGTATTGTTATGTTAATGGTATTTTATCAGACAACAAACCCATATCTTGTGGAGTACCACAAGGATCGATTTTAGGTCCTCTTCTCTTTTTGATATACATAAATGATTTTCCTGATTCTTTAACACACTGTACTCCAGGTATGTTTGCAGATGACACATATATAACTACTGCAGATACTGATATCAAACAGATAGAAAAGCATATTTTTGAGGATTTAAAACAAACTGAAAAATGGCTAATTGCCAATAAGTTAAGTTTCAATGACACTAAGACTAAATATATGGTAATAGGTTCAGCAAATAGATTAAAACAGCTTGCTCCTAATCCGTCACCAAACTTCTATGGTCTACCTATTGAAAGGGTACAGGAATTTAAACTTCTTGGTGTATATTTAGACGAAAGTTTGTCCTTTAAAGCACACATTAAACATGTGATTGGCAAAGTATCAACTGGTTTGAAAATGTTATATCGTACAAGACAATATGTAGACGATAGAAGTGTATTACTTTGTGTATATCATTCCCTTATTGAGCCATATTTTGACTATTGCAGCACTGTTTGGGGAGGTTGTTGTAAGGGTCTAAAGGAAAAACTCCAAAAGCTTCAAAATAGAGCTGGGAGGATTATTACTAAATCTGATTATACTGTGCGCTCTCATTTAATACGAGAACAATTAGATTGGCTTCCACACGAAAGAAGATTAAAAACAGAATCAGTTATGATGTATAAATCTCTTAACGGTCATGGGCCAAACTACCTAAGGGAATTGTTCTCTTATTCTGGAGAGCGTCACAGTTATAATCTTCGAGACTCTACCACAAACCTTAGTTTACCAGCCCCTAAAACAAATTTTGGTAAACGTGCATTTGCTTACAGTGGAGCAGCATGTTGGAACAATTTACCTCAAACACAAAAGCAGAGTGAAACATTGATGATTTTTAAACGTAGATTTAGTGATGTAGCTTTTAATAGTATTATTTAGGCTTAGCATTTAGGTTAAAATAATTATTTCAAGTATTTAGTAGTTATAATTAGATTTATTAGTATTTATGACAGCTATTCTTGTATTTTTAAGACTTTTGTATTGGACACGGCTCGTGTGAAAACCAACCCTGTTGATGACGATTACCGTGTATAAATAAAGATCATAAAATAAGTTTGTATTCTTTCTTGCACATCCATCTTTGGGGGGGGGGGGGGGGGGGGGGGGTGGTCAAGAAAGTTTTGAGCAATTTTATAGGGGGTCATCTAAGTTTAATTTCATTCATGGGGGTTCATAAACGTTTTTACAAGAGAAGGCCCCCCAAAGCCATAAATAATGAACATATCATTTTGTTCGCCTATTTTATACCAGACCAGAGAATGCTAAAGTAGCAATGAATTAATTTCATTCAAACGAGTCCCTGTCCTGCTTTTGGAAACTGTATTAACCAGTCGCTTTATCAAAACTCCCAAATCTAGAGGCTCCCTTTGTTGACGTAAAATAATATTTGAGGATTATGCTAAGAAAGTTAAACTGAAGCCTTTGAAAATTGGCAAATTGTTGCTCAGTGGAAGTTTTATTGCATGCATGTCAAAGTCGCCACGTCCTTGGGTTACCTAAGCCGCGAACGTTCGTATAAATGGGTCAAAAACTGAGTTCGCGACTAACTGAAGAGCCCTCGTATGAATAGCACATTTTTTTTAACTTCGCGGCTAATTGCTCTCGTGTTTCACTTTCATTTGTGATGTTGTTTGTTTGACATGTTTGTATGTTTGACAGGTTGTGTTTCTGTGTCGCTCTATGAAATTAAACTAATTTATTTAATTTGACAGTGTTACATGTATGAAATAAAGGTACCGGTAAATAGCAAACATCATTTAAAGAATAAGTTCAGTTAATTTATTGTAACTTTTAGGGCTTGACTCGAGCTGGACTCGAACTCGAACATGACTCGGGCTAGAGGTTGACTCATGAAACCGGACAACTCCAGTGAAACCAATCGGTATTCACTTTAGTTCGTGATTGGTTCGTTGTAATTGTTTTGGTTTTGGTTTCACTACAGTCAATTGAAACCTGCTATATTGCTGACATGCAAAGTTAGTGTTACTCAGTTACTGTTACGGTGTAAAAGAAGTATACATTTACGAGCTTGATGGTGGATAACAAACCGTTGATGTTTCTTGCATTAGAATAAATATAACACAACTTCGTATAGTTAAAACGATCTGCTTTTATTGGAAGGAGGGCCATGGGTCCTGGTCCTGGAGAGAAACAAACTGCATGGTATTTCGAGAGAGATTTAATGGTCGGTCTACTCAGACATATCTTTCAAGCGATAAACTGAGTTATTTGGGGGTTCGCTTGTTTCGTTTCCAAAATGTAGTTGTCCTTTAGTGAAATACATTTCCTATAACCATAACCTTTGTACAACTGCTATGTTTCCTATTCTCTTTACATTTTCCACCGTTTCACTATTCCTCTGTGCCTAGTGTTCCACCGTTCCTCTGTGCCTAGTGTTCCACTGTGCTTAGTGTTCCACTGTGCTTAGTGTTCCACTGTTCCTCTGTGCCTAGTGTTCCACTATTCCACTGTGCCTAGTGTTCCACTGTTCCACTGTGCTTAGTGTTCCACTGTTCCACTGTGCCTAGTGTTCCACTGTTCCACTGTTCCACTGTGCCTAGTGTTCCACTGTTCCACTGTGCTTAGTGTTCCATTGTTCCTCTGTGCCTAGTGTTCCTCTGTGCCTAGTGTTCCACTGTTCCTCTGTGCCTAGTGTTCCACTGTTCCTCTGTGCCTAGTGTTCCACTGTTCCTCTGTGCCTAGTGTTCCACTGTGCCAAGTGTTCCACTGTTCCTCTGTGCCTAGTGTTCCACTGTTCCTCTGTGCCTAGTGTTCCACTGTTCCTCTGTGCCTAGTGTTCCACTGTTCCTCTGTGCCTAGTGTTCCACTGTGCGTAGTGTTCCACTGTTATTCCACTGTTCCTCTGTGCCTAGTGTTCCACTGTGGATCTAGTGTTCCACTGTTCCTCTGTGTCAAAAGTGTTCCACTGTTCCACAATAGGCCATTTTGACGATGTTGCGCGCGCATTGAGAACAATATCCATGCAATCAAGGAAACAAAAGATTGTCATGCAACATTGAGTTTTGGCGGGCCACATTCTGGTTTTTGGCGGGCCACATACTTTTGTTTCGGCAATGCGTGCACAACATCGTCAAAATGGCCTATTCCTCTGTGTCTCCTCTGTTATAGTAGCATACTTATAACATTGCTGTGACGTATTTTGTGCGGCGTACACGGGCCATCAGCCACGAATTCACCAGACGTTCAGTTACAACCACAATCCAGTTCGGTCTGGAATGTCGCTTGTCGTTTTCCGGGACAACCTTTTTGGAAATTGGTACATACCACACAAGTGAATTAATGTTCTCTTTGTAATGAACTTATTATCATCGTCCCCTTGGAACGTTCATACTCCTTATAAACACCCTAGTCCTCTCACACCAATTGACGTCGCACTCTCAGCAGCGGCCCTAATTTCCTAGCCTCCTAAAGCAGACCCCGCGGCGACTTCCGTTTCACTTCGCCGCTCGCTCTGATTGGCTAATCACCGAGAAAGGAATGTATTGCTCTACTGAGCTTGTAGCGGGGAAGAGAAACCGGAAGTCGCCGGGGAAGTGAAACGGAAGTTGCCGTGGGGGTCTGCTTTAGGAGGCTATGGTTTCCTTGCTGCTTTTCTGTTTCTTGCATGATTGTAACACATTATGCACGGCAATACAGCGTTACTGACTTCCGTGCGGCTCCCTCTAATAGTGTGGTATTGTCATTTATATAATAATGTAAAATAGAAATGTTTTCTATTCGGCTGAGCGACGCGAAAGAGAATAGAATAGTGCTTTTCGCGCGCTCTGATTAGCTACTCTCCGCCTTGGAGTAAAACATGAATCATTGGTCTCGCGCGCGCGAATATATATGTATTAGTACAATTATTCCTCTCAGTGTGGGTAACAAGCGGTGGATATTCACTTCAAGCGGCTCGGTAAATATCCTAGTCACCTCCACTTCGGGGAATATAATTGTTAAATAATATCGGAACATCCATTTTCGCACATTTTTAGAAGTACACACGTAATTATTGGACCTTACTTTCTGAGTACAGTAGATATTCCAAGTGCTCCGATCCGATCCGTTGACCATAATTGAAAAGAATTGGTCAAAAGGAAATACGATTTTACATGAAGCAAAACATAGGTCTTCTAAATGTCTTATCTGGCTAATTAATGAGAATTTGGCTTGTTGGAATTATTGGTCCGAAGAAACCCGGGAAACTGGCGAAAAACCCGGGCAACAACTCAATCACCGGCCGACTTTGTGCTGTGTTCGGACTGTGATCAAACAGATAGTGAGAAGTAAGAGTTTAAGCAGGGCTGAAAAGATTACAGCGTGGCTTATGAGCCTCGAAAGATATTGTTCTGATGAATACATATAAAAATGCGACCAGACATTCGCACAATGCTGTAAGGTGACAATAATTTACTGTGCAGATAATTCCACCCAATGCATATGTAAAAATTCGCTCGTTTCTCTGCCTGTAACATAATCAAAAATCATTTTAATTACAGCATTCAAGACACTAAATGGCATATTTTGGAAGTGTCTTGAAATTTGTAGGCAGATCAGTACGTTTCCGAGTAGGTGCAAATAGTGTCAACTTTGGTCTTTTCAAAATGAAAGGCACTAATTGCAGTACGTTGTTTAAATTGCTTTTCCTATAATCTCATAATTGTAAACGTTGTAGTCGGAAGTAACGTTCAAACTTTGTTCAATTTCAAGGAGAAATTAATTAAATATCAAAGCTTGTATGCCAAATTTTAGTTTGCGAGTTCAAACTAAATATCTGCTAAATTGAAAACAAAAATGAACTGATCTTTTCCAAGAAAATATTTTTGTTCCCAGGTTTTGGGTCCTGTTGTTTGGTTAGTTCATTTAAGCACTAGTTTAATAGCCTGACATATACTGAACCGCTTCCTCAGCTCGTTTAATAACGTTTAATGACATTATTTTCTTATGTATTTCATAACCATTAGGTTCCGTAAGTATTTTTGTTCGAGTAAACTGTGACCCATCACGGGGAATAAAACTGTGTCGGAGGAAAAAAGGAAGACAATGCAAACTTGCTGTTGCGAAGAACTCTCTAATTGTTCCATTAACCTTCTCATGTACCGCTCGGAAATGCCATGTTTGCATGCCACGCGTTAGAAAAGATTTACGTTTAGAAAGTTGATACCCACAAACCAATGAGATCTCAGTGTGTCAATCTTGTTTATGAAACATCTAAACTGAAGATTGATTTTATCATCGAATGGTCTGAAACAACTTCATCCAAAATCTAAGGTTATCTCCAATTATTGCATACGCTTCACTCACTAGAAAGAAAGTATATAAAATATTCAGTCAGCGCCGGGAAACATCCGTTAAGCAGTTCCTCTGAATTAGGACCCGGCTAAAGACAGACGCCAACATTTTGACTTACAGTTCTAGATTCCTTTTTATACAGTGTAAACATTCTGACAGTACATTTTCTTGTACATCTGCAGAAGTAACACCGAACCACTGAAGAAAGGTATGAGATTTCCAAACATCTAATCTTTGCAAACTGAACTAATGTAGTTTAGTAATGTTGCCGCTTATATATATCTATAAAGGCAGTAAAGTTAAGAACGCCAAATGAACAATTTAGAAATATACTTTTTCTGATTGCTTTAACAGCAAAGTTGTATTTGCTTTTTTCGTTAAGCCTCGATTGCATAAGAATGAAAAGTTTGAAGCTGCATTATAAGAACCAAACAAAGCGACTACTTTTACCACGAAGTGAAATGTTCTCTTGTACAATTGAACATTCTTACCTCAAGGTTACAAATATGAATGCATTCATTTCATACACAACTTTCATCAATGGATATTCCCGTTTCGATAGTTTATCCACATGTGCAAAAAACAGGATCGTTACCATGTGAAAGAGCATGTCGACAGTAGTGATCTTGAGAAATTTGAGTGCTGTAGCTTAAAAAGCAGTGAAGTCAGTAACAGCCATTTGTAATGAGAGATTTGTATGAGAAAAAAAACGGAGGCCTTCAAAACGCCTATAAGGGACCGGACATTATTTAGCGGTTTTTTTGGGGGGGGGCTACTAGATTTGTAGGGGGGGGGGGGTCACGATTTTTTATGCTTCCATTTAGGGGGGTCAATTTTTTATACGCTCCTCTTTTATTGCTGGTTTTCGCTCAATCCCCAGAGATTCAAATGACAAAGGGCATGGCGGCCATGTTGGTGCCCCAACAAAAGAAGCTAACGAGGAATCTATTATTTAAGGGCACCAACATGGCGGCTATGACGTCAAGTGAAAACCAGCAATAGGTTTAATATATATATTTATAGGCTTATCCAAGCCGAGAGGGTCATCATTTTGTGAGACCAGAGAACTGCAGGGTCACAACTTTTTGGGCAAGCCACAATGCAGATCTAGATCCCCCCCCCCCCCCCCCCCAAATAATGTCCGGTCCCTACATTACTCTAAAACTGAACCCAATTACTACTTTTAATGTTGTCTTTCATGGAGAAACATTAGTTTCCCTCGACAGATTTATCTTCCAAATTATGCAAATTAGGAGGACAGAGCGCTTTCATTTCTATTTGTTCTCTTAATTATCAAGTTTATCTGTAGCCCTTTTGAGAAGCCGAAGCTTTATCTGAAAGTTTATCTTCACCGTCGATCTACCATTTTACCCTTGTTTATATACTGTTACCAATGCAATTCAAATCAGCAACTATACCAACAACAACAACTGGAACGATAAACGTTTCGTTTTTATTTCTCTTTCTAGTTACAACTCTAGCTATAGTTCCTGTCCTATTTGCTGTCCCAAGACCTCTACTGAAACATTCATTCAGTATAGAACTACAGCAACCACTTTAGCAACACGAATTGACCATTTTGTACACCAGAAGCGACTTTAGAAACTGCGTGATACAGATGGCTAACGACAGCAATACTTCTTTGCTGCAAAGAGCATCTCCAGGCAGCTCTCCCTCTACAAACACAGTACCGACGATAGTAAGTGTGATTTTCTTAATCGTATCACTGATCATCACCGTATTTGGCAACACTTTGGTCTGCATCGCTTGCTTCGTCTCCAAGCGACTTCAAAACTACACCAGCGCGTTTATAGTTTCGCTCGCTGTGAGTGACATCCTGGTAGGTCTTGTCTCTATGCCTGTATGGATAAGTGTACAGCTGATTGGTGAACCCAACATGGTAACCATGCCAACGGTGTATACCATGTGGTTATGCTTGGATATACTGTGTGGTACAGCGTCCATAATGAATCTCGTATTTATCAGCATCGATCGATTCCTAGCTGTCAATTACCCACTCCACTACCAGGGATTTGTCTCACGTGAGCGCGTTACCATGGCTATAGTTTTCCTCTGGGGTTACGCTGTGCTCATCGCCGGGCTTTACCCGCTGCGGTGGTCAGCCTACGCTATCTTCGTTTCTATCTCAGCGTTCTTCGCCCCCTTAATTATCATGATCGGAGCTTACTCGAGAATCTTTAAGGTGGCACTAACCCACGCGCGTACGATACGCGTCCAGACAGTCCAATCGGCGAGAAACACAGGAGGCCTCGACGTTGTTAATATCCGCCAAGATCTAAAAGCAGCGCGTACACTCAGCATTGTGATTGGTACGTTCGTATTCAGCTGGTGTCCATTCTTCGTCATGGTGCTGTTGTCGACCTACTGCAAGAGCTGTATCTTCTATCAACCTGTCGTCGTCGTCGTAAAGCTGCTCCATTATGGTAACTCCGCCATGAACCCCATCATCTATAGCTGCCTCAATAAGTACTTCAGGTCGACATTCAAGGCGATAATATTGCGAGGTTTCCATCACGTGTGTTGTGGTACTACAGTGGAGACATTTCACTCTCGTTGGCATGGCAGCGATAGCTCTAACATAGGACACAGTGTACAAGGTACCGCGAGGAAATCCAGTAAACGGCCCGGGAGGGGAACTGAACATCTTGGTCATTCACCCTGAAGCGTCTTTAGTAAGGAGGGTATAGCCTCTTATGTAGGCAGTTCAACTCCAATGTTATGAGAAAATACCGGGCTTCCTGTGGTATTCACGAAGAGGGGCATGGGGAGGAAGGTCCTGTCGGTCCTTGTCGCCACAAGTGGACCGTTTTCGCATAGTTGCGCTTGCAAAGGCGGTTATAAGAAGAGCTAAGAGCTAAAAAGTATCTTGGGATAAGTAGAATCAAGAGAAATTGGTAGAGTATACCAGTAGTTAGCCTTCGTGTAGCCGTTACCCACCAAACATCGGAGGGAGTACACGTAGGCTAACCAGTAGCACCCGTCGACAGGTCTACGAAACGCATACGCATGCGTGGTCATGCTCGCACGCTTTGTTTCAATTTCACTCGAAATTTGAACTTAAGAGCATTTTTACTAAAAAGTACAAACTTCGATTTTTAAGTACTTACCATGAACCAGTTCCAAATTTAATTGGTTTCATGTCTCAACTTATAAAATTCTTAACTCTTGCGATTTTCCCCTTACTGGATTCGGTCTTTTTCTGCGATGTCTCGAGTTTCTGGTCAGAAACCATTAGATCATTTAGAGCTGCACCCGCGATTTCTACCGCTGACTGAACATGCGCACCATTTTGTAGACCTGTTACTCCCGTTGCATCCGAAATGAACCAGCACCTTGTAAGTGTATCGCTTATTCATTAACCAGCACCTTGTAAGTGTATCGCTTATTTATTAACCAGCACCTTGTAAGTGTATCGCTTATTCATTAACCAGCACCTTGTAAAGTGTATCGCTTATTCATTAACCAGCACCTTGTAAGTGTATCGCTTATTTATTAACCAGCACCTTGTAAGTGTATCGCTTATTCATTAACCAGCACCTTGTAAGTGTATCGCTTATTCATTAACCAGCACCTTGTAAAGTGTATCGCTTATTCATTAACCAGCACCAAGGTATTTGGTTTATTATGGGTAATAATACACTGCCTTCACACATCCATTCCAAACAAATGTTGATATTATTCTTGAGATTCATATCATAAACATATATTCATGTGTTTATGCGAGCAGACCTTTTTCCCGCTAAAAAAGAAGAGAGAGAAGGCGGCTCTGCCGAAATTCTGCCGTCAAGTTTATATTGGGCATGCGCTAGTCGTAGACCAACTTCTGAGCTGGTCAGTCCGGTTTACCGTCGTCAAACCGTTTTATGCAGTGCGCGCATTGATTTTATTGAGAAACCGAGGGTCAAATCTGAGCCCATTGTCTTGAGGCCACTCGATTCAGCCTTGAGGTTGACATTTTATCCAAGTAACCCTCGCGCATGCTCAATACAAACTTGACAGGATTTCGGCCACTCCGACTTGTTTCTTACTACGCATATTCGATGCGAGATTGGATTTCGGCAGAACCTTCTTATCCCTCTTCTTTTTTAGCGGGATTGATAAACTGAAAAGCTATAAATACCTTTATATAATTTTGAGTCTAATGTTTTTTAAAGTGTACCAGCCCCAATTTACCTTGAAACATATTACAGCAACCCGGCGTTTAAAAAAAAAACTCGGCTTGTGAACTTCTACCCCAAAAAGTTAAGAAAAATACGTGAAAGTTAAGCTTTCTATTTTCACAGTCGACGGGAAATTGAACAAACTTCAACTTTTTTCGTAATTTACCAAAAAAGTTATCAAGGTTTGAAAACGGGTGTGTGAACAGTTGACGGCCGCCGGCTCGCTTTGAATTTGTTTTGGAAATGTTGTTGTTGCAAGACTTTTGACGCATGCGCAGACGTTTTGACTGCTGTTTGTCGCCTAGGTACTTCGTGTAACGAACACACATGTTGACGGTTAGGGTTTTTTTAAATGTAAGGGGTAGTGTTTGTATTAGTCCACAGGAACATAAAAGAAGCATTATATTTATATATTTGTTGTTTAGTGACCTCCCACCTACCACGCCTCGTATCTTGGTGCTGGCCAAAAGATCGCGGGCTCTGGGAACGAGATTGTGCTCTTCCCAAAGTGATGACACTAATTTTTGGAAAAAAATAATCTTTTTATTTTGTCAACAACAGTGATATGACAGCAATTTTTGAAAACAAATTTTTAATATTTTGTCAACAACAATTCCTCTATAAGTATAATTTGGTTAGGAAGAAGTAAACATAGGGCCCCTAGGGGCAACTTGCGGTGGTTGGTTTGTTGACAGTGAGAGCCTATATATTCAAGTTGTGTAGTGTGTGACGAAATTAGTTTTGCTGAATACCTGTGTAGCAGTTAAAGGTAACACAGAGCGTCAGCCTTGCAGTCTTCATATATATCAGAGCATTAGTCTGCTGTAATACGTTCTGTCTGTTTTCAACTCTAAAAAAAATCTCACAATATTTTTTTGCAAACCCAGCGATTATATTCAACTGGCCGAAACCGGAAATGCTTATTTCTCGTCGATATTAATATTTTATTAAAGGCCAAGTTGGAATCATGCGGGATTAGCGATAAACTGCTGAAACTAATGAGATCGAAATCAGCTGGAAACAGGACTTTACTTTCGAAACAAATTCACAAATGAAATCAAGCACCATTTTAGTTCTTACATATGCAACATGAAGTCTGTAGTTGTAGTAGAACTACCTGAAATAATTCCGCTTATCCATCCTCATCTGGTCATCTAGCTATATGGCCGGTACAAGTTCCGTATAAATGTTGGCCTGGGAAAGCGTACGTTTTCTCCGAAATTAACCGGAATTGTATTTTCAAAATCATAAACATAATTTATATAATGTAAAGCGATTTGAATTGCGGGTCTTGTAGTGAATTAGATGGTCCAGCCGGCCGCTAGCAAGATTTCAATTTGGTAAACGGATCAGCGTTCAGCGGCAAAGCTTTCACAGCAGCAAATACTAGCTGGGATCCGAACTTCAGAAGCATAAACAGAACGTATATAATGTCAAGCCGTTTGAATTAGTGTAGCAAGATAGACACAGAGAGGAGAGAAACTTCACAGCAGTAAATTATAAGTCAGAAAGACAGCAGAGAAACTTCACAGCCATTTCGGAATGTTTACTTTAGAAAGCGGCATTATCATGAATAATTAATTAGGTGAACAGCCAATCGGGTCATCACATTTTGGTCACGTGGATTAATCTTGATACCAACGAAACACCAGAGGAGCATCACTAGTGATTTGGAAATGTGATCCAAACCACGTGATCTTCCTCTGGCTTTCTATTGGGTATCATGCTTCATGCACGTGATAGACTTAATTAAGCTACAAGGTGACATCATACTATGACTTTACATGAAGAGAATTGAAGGAAAAAATGGAACTAAAAATTAAGCTACAAGGTGACATCATACTATGACTTTACACGAAGAGAATTGAAGGAAAAGATGGAAATAAAAATTAAGCTACAAGGTTACATCATACTATGACTTTACACGAAGAAAATTGAAGGAAAAGATGGAAATAAAAAATAAGCTACAAGGTGACATCATACTATGACTTTACACGAAGAGAATTGAAGGAAAAGATGGAAATAAAAATTAAGCTACAAGGTTACATCATACTATGACTTTACACGAAGAAAATTGAAGGAAAAGATGGAAATAAAAATTAAGCTACAAGGTGACATCATACTATGACTTTACACGAAGAGAATTGAAGGAAAAGATGGAAATAAAAATTAAGCTACAAGGTGACATCATACTATGACTTTACACGAAGAGAATTGAAGGAAAAGATGGAAATAAAAATTAAGCTACAAGGTGACATCATACTATGACTTTACACGAAGAGAATTGAAGGAAAATATGGAAATAAAAATTAAGCTACAAGGTGACATCATACTATGACTTTACACGAAGAGAATTGAAGGAAGAGATGGAAATAAAAATTAAGCTACAAGGTTACATCATACTATGACTTTACACGAAGAAAATTGAAGGAAAAGATGGAAATAAAAATTAAGCTACAAGGTGACATCATACTATGACTTTACACGAAGAGAATTGAAGGAAAAGATGGAAATAAAAATTAAGCTACAAGGTGACACCATACTATGACTTTACACGAAGAGAATTGAAGGAAAAGATGGAAATAAAAATTAAGCTACAAGGTGACACCATACTATGACTTTACACGAAGAGAACTGAAGGAAAAGATGGAAATAAAAATCGGCGTTAGGAGTGTGGCTCCAACCATCGTCCTCATGGTTGCTCCCGACTGCTAGTCTTGTCCACTACACTATCAGGACGTTTGTTAAAACAATTGTGAAAAAATAACAATCACAACTTTTGTATATAGTCTATATTGTTTGCAACAAAATACCAGGCAAAGAATACTTCCTAATGATTTATGAATACATGTATTGTTTTCGTATGAGAAGTAATATCAAACTGAACTCGTGTTTTACCAGGGGATCCAAACACCTCGAAACAATAAAAGCTGTTCTCGGTGTTAGGTGTTAGCTCTCGTTTTTGATAGATTACTTACACAATTCTTTGCAAAATACTAGCATACCAGAAAAAAGCGTCGTCTCCAGGCTTTTTGTTTACGCGCGGCTGGATATTGTGACGTCACCGTTTCGGTTTAGCCCCACGCCAACCTCTTGAAATTGTAAGAGGCAGATTGTAAGAGGTCTATGAAATATATGCGTGAAACCAAAGTCGAAATTTTCTGCCGTAGGTAATTTACGTAGATCAAAATCATAAACCGACTCAAAAATACATATATTTCACTTTGCGAGAGTTAACCCCGAAGGTTTTCCAGGCTTCAACGGCCGCCATTTTTGGGGAGAAAACGAGGGAGTAGAAGCCTAGGGACGAAGCTATCATTATCCCGGCAATCTAAAAAAAATTAACATTTCCAGAACAAAAGAAAGACCCTGCGGGCGCAAATCATTTTCGTAGGCTACGAAAATCAGAAAGATCGTTGTTGTTGTTATGTGACTCGAATCTTTCGAAATCCATCGCTAGTTTAGGCCATCGTGTAATTATTCATAGGTATATATGCTTAAAGTGCACCTAACCCTTTTGCAATTTTTATACATATGAATCTTTGAAAGGTTTTGAGTAGAACTTTTTGGCTTACAGAGAATATTCTATCTTCTAGGCTTGTTTGAAATGGTAAACATTGACCTTTCCTGACCCATGACCGCGTAAGAAAAAGCCTGGGTCGATTCTGGATCTTACGTCACCTCATTAATGCATTATTCTCCATGGCGCCTTTCTACCACAACAACATCGATATATAGAGAATTTATACAGTCTGTGAGTTGTTAGTAAAGAAAACAGTTATTTTACACAAAATGCTAAACACTTATTCAACTTATTGCAAAGTCGAATGAATTAGATGACGTAGGATCCAGAATCGACCCAGGCTTTTTCTTACGCGGCCATGGGTCAAATTTTCACCATTTCAAACAAGCCTAGAACATAGAATATTCTTTGTAAGCCAAAAAATTATTCGCAGAAGTACTCAAAACCTTTCAAAGATTCATTGGTATAAAAATCGCAAAAGGGGTTAGGTGCACTTTAACTGACTTTCTTTTATCTTAAAGGGCTGGGTCAGCGCTCATTCGTTACCAGTCTATCGCACGGCCAAAGGCAAAATTTGATTTCCGACTCCGGGAGTACGAAATCAAACCTCCCTCCGAAGGAACCTTTCAGGAATTCATTTCCATCGCTCTTATTTCGAACCTCTAAAACATTTTTTTTTGCAGGAACGTTTTGTTTAGCATTCATTCTAAATGTAGAGTATTTCATTTTTACATTTTTTGTTTGAAATTCTGATGAATGAAGGCTCTGGAGGAAGGGGAGGTAAACGAGTCGGGGCAGGAAGAAAGAAAACGCCTGCCTTGAGGCAATTGACGAAAAAATAAATGACCGACACTGGAAAAGCTAACATGCTGCTATATACTTAAGCAAACAAATATTCAAAACCTGGCGGGAGCTAAAGGCCAAGGAACTTTCGGAAGTGTCAAGAGTAGTTGATTGAGATTGTTGCCACACGAAACATTTAGTGTTTGACTCAAGGTATAACAAAAAGTAACGCCAGAAGATAAATAACTTTGCCAAAAATCTTTTGCTAAAAAGCAATGTTTTATAAAACGGACAAAATGAAAGAAAAAGAAAGAGTTTATTTTGCGACTTTTCTGAGCACAAGCCAAAACACACCAAAGCCAAGACAAAGGACAACCCGAACTCACCTGAAAACGTTTTCCAGAATGAAAACAAGGTAATAAAACATACCTGAAATTTAGCTGAACCAGCTCTTCAAAAATAATTATTTAGGAAACGGCGAAGTTCGAGCCAAGCTATCTCACTGACTTTATTCCAGCGAAGCATTTATAAACACTTCACGAACGAACCTAGGCTTCACAACAATTATCATGAAAGGAGGATAATTCCAACTCTCTTTACAAGTCTTTAGAACTCCAAACGATGGGAGTTTTCCGTTCAGCAAGGCAAGGAACGACGACTAAATTTGAAAACCGTCCGTTCAACGTTCAAGTCAACACGGGACCAAAACCATGTTTCGCAAAATGTTGACGATTTTCACAAGAAATCGCGCCAGATTGTCCTAAGCGATGACAAGTAAACAATCCTTAGTATTACATTTGACGAGGTGAAGAGTTTTTGTACACATTTAGCCGGACTTTCATTGCTGTATTTTCGGATAAATCGAGGTGAACTTCCGTAACTGAATTTTACTTTCTTACACAAAATCTACCCGCTAACATTGAAAGGGTTTCAATCTTACCCTCAAACAATCAGAAATGAGCTCTCATTGAACTGACCAATCAGATACAATGCTACTGTTGCTTGCGAAAGAAACCATTGCGATCGCAGAAGAATTTTGAATATTTATGATATGCTAATTACCTCAAGAGCATACTTACTGCGCACGGGCACCAGGTGACCCAGCCCCTTTAACTTTTGTATATATACTTTTTTAAATGAAACTTTAGTTCGAATATTTCTTCGAATCCCGGTCTAGAGTGGCGAGAAGAGGAATGCCGGAGAAAGGACCGAGACAGCGAGGCGAAGCGACTCGACAAATAATCCTTGAGCAGTCCACATTTTACTTTCTCTAGGTCTACAAGAGAACACTTGTGGTTCAAAAGTACTACTACGTGAGTTTCCCGGGGATTTGCTGCACTAAGGGACCGGCGCATCGCGCAGAATTCTATTGTTCTCGGCGATATGTACTTACGGCCGAGAGGTTAAAGTGAGGACGGAATAATTATAACATTGCTAATTATTCTGCGGGAGAGCGATTGTGATTGGCTTTTGACAAATCGGGTTGGGAATACTCTACTCCCAGATCACATGAAACACATGTCAATCACTGTCAACTGCTCGCTTCATGGGAATAGTGGACTCCCAAAGCTCGTTAAAGAAGGTCATCACACTAACTAATGTTGTTATATCAGAAGCCCATTCGAAATTACCGCCCATGAAGTTCAAAAGCAAAGCCTTTGGTCTGTTCGATCTTCCTTGGTGGGCCAATTACACAGATACAGACTTAAAACTTATCAATTCAAAGTTTAAGATACCTTGTCTTTGTAAAAGTTTTGGGTTAAATTCATGATTCGAATCGCCGCTTAGTTGATCTCTGAGAAATTAAAGAATCGTGTTGGTTTACTTTTTTTCCTATGAATCTAAAAAAATCGCCGGTGCGATGTTTTTAGCTTTTAAATACTTCTAGAGCACGTACGAACATGAGCAACGTCTCAATTTGAAGCTTGAATATTCTGAATTACAACGTTATGATTTGCTTTTGACGCGCTAAGTTTATAGTTTTTATTTAATGCTCACTAAGATTTGTTTTGTCGCGGTTGCCTTTTACTCAGCTTCAGTTTGAAAGTACTTTGCCGCAAACTCGGCAGGGCGATTTATTTAGCTTTTCAATACTTCTAGAGCACGTACGAAAATCAGTGACGTCTCATTTTGAAGCTTGGAAAATCTTGAACTCATGCAACTTTATGATTTGTGTTTGACGCGCAACACCATAGTTTTTATTCAACATACATTCAACACCATCCTAGTGAGATAAGTGGATTAATCTTGCACCTCGGCATTTAGGTGAGCCGTATTGTGTCAATTTCAATGGCTAATCATGCGGCGGGTGTGCTATTGTTCGTGGAGGAGGAGCTTAGGGCGCGTTCGATTGACCGTATATAAGAATAGATGGAATAATCTCTGGAAATCACTGGTTCAGGCACATTTTGCACTGTAAGCTACTAAAGTTTGCTGAAATATGATATTCAGGAAACACATTTTGTATTCCATGGACTAAAAATTTCCGAAATAAGCGATTTGTAGTTATCATTCTGTGTATTCTTATTCCGGAATACGGTCAATCGAACGCACCTTAAAGAGTCCAAGAGAAGTCCCGCGGGAATATTCAAACTTCAAAACGGGAGGCGAATTCGAGGTTTTAAGACATGGCCTGGAAATATTGATTTCGATAACACTAATACTGGTCAGATTGCTAGGAAAAAACGGCTGGTAGTAAGTAACATACTAAACTAACTTTTCCATGTGGTACCTAAGTAGCAAACACGATTGTTAGCGAGAAAATTGGCCTCAAAGTTTGCTAAAGTGAATATTCCACTGTAGAAACAGTTAAGAAACCCAAAATTCATACTCAATCAAATAAGTTGAAATTGGGTGGAAATTGTTCATTGATATCTCTTCTTCAAAAGCCAGGTAGGAACTAAGCTCTAGCAAATTTCATTTAACCATAAATAAGCAAAACGTCTAGTTCACTTAAGCCTTTTAGCCCGGGGGGAGGGGGGGGACTCCCTTATGTGAGGGGTACATGGATGCTCGTCGTACCTTTTAGGGGTGGTCAAAATCAGGAGTTTGGTACCACTTAGGGTATCCACGATCAAACACAGACATTTATATGTAAAGCGGTACCTTTTAGAGATCGGGTGTCACCGAATGTTAGAGAATGACAGCGCTTTTGAAAGCAACAAGGAAGAATGTGCTTGATGATACAACATCAAGTAAAAGTTTAAAATGTTGGCATGTTTTTATCGGTACTTTTAGGGGTCAAAATAAGCTTGAGCCACGCCCATTTTAGTACCTCTTTAGTACCCCTTTTATATGGTAGTCCCCCTCCCGGGCCTTTTAGTCCAATTCCTCTATTGTTTGCATCGCTATCCATTGTGTAGGCTTCGAATTTAGCGCTCCTGCATCTAATAAAATGCCCGGATGTGTCGCGCTCTTCTGCGCGATGCGGGCTTCGTTGGAAATACAAAGCACAAAGCAACCACTTCTGGCATCAAGATCATTCGTAATTATAATTTCGCACGGCTCAGCTCCACTGAGGTGTTACGACTTATCTGTATCTGTATATGTTTTGCATTTTTATTAGCAGAGAAAGCAATGTCCTTATCCTTTTTTTTCATCCTCCAGTACGTCCAGAAAGTCTTGCTACCAAAACTACGATCGCGGGTCAAACTCCAATCTGCCGAGTTCAGCTGTTACTTCGCTGTGAGTTTCACTCGAGTGCGACATTTCATTTTGCACTCAAAATATATCATTTGCAAGTAAAGAAGAGATCTTCAAATACAGCTAAGCAATACTGGAGACCCGGGGGGGGGGGGGGGGGGGTACTCCTGTTTGTGACGTATTATGTATGTGCCGCCCGGGTGGGTCAGGGTTTTGAGCTCTGTTTGGGCAGGTAGGGTCAGGGTTTTGGCCTGATTTGGGCAGATCAGGGTCAGGATTTGAGTATAATTTGGGTGCAGTCAGGGTCGGGGTTCAGTATTTTTTTGGCAGTTAGGCTTTTTTTTAGCTACTATGTCAAAAAAAGACATTCTGTTGTCGCATTTTGATCGTCTGCCCACATGCAAGCACTGAGGTTCCCGTACTTCAGTACTTATCTATGTACTTCATCTGCTGATTTGTTTACCCAATACCACGTCCCGACTTGAAATGTTCCGTATTTTGCATGCAATCCCGGTACGCGATATACCGGCCGGGATATATATCCGACCTTGTTTTGAAAACAATTTAAAGAAGGGGCATTCAGATTTGTTTTCCTCAAAAAGGGGGCAATCAGGGTTTTGGAGCTCGGATTCGGTCAAACAGGGTTAGGGTTTGAGCCTCTTGGCCTCACATACATACCCATTTTTCATGTAAGTACCCCCCCGGGACTGGAGACATGAAAACAAGGTGGCAAGAGTATGTGTTTGCTTGTAGAGTTGTGAAAAGTCGCACAGAGGAGCAGAGGCCAATTCAACTCGAAAGCTCTGCTACTTTGGCCTCTGCACACTTATATATGTAACTATTTTTTCATATTCTTTTCTTATTTTTCCTCTTGATTTATTATTTTCTATTCTCGCATTGTAACTTGTTCTATCGGTAAGTGTAAAATAAAGTTGAAGTTGAATTAGAATTAGAATCTAAAGACAGAACAACTGGCTTCCTGCCGAGTACTGTTAAAATCATATTCGAAGCATCCGGGGGAAATTCGTGGGCTCGATTGGGTTTTTAATCCGGTAGAAATTATGAAATTCGTTATCCAAAGTGTATGTGTACTTCTTTTATGAAACTTATAAACAATCGAGAGCATTTTAGTTCGCCTAAAAGCTGGCCTTTAGTTTATGCGGCCGTTGATAAACAAACTGATCATAACATTGGCGCAAAGCACCATGGGCTCGGACACAGGGTCTTTAATTGCAGTGTGTTCTACCTAAGGTTATCGTAAAACTTGTCAAGCCAGTTTGCTGACAACCCAACATACCGCCTTTGATCTGTCAAGTATTTAGATAATTATGCTACCCAAACCCACTGCGCGAAAACTCTCTAAGAACTACCGACACCAAAATCATCTAGCACTTGAATATACCTTTCTCACACCTCACTAGAAACATTTATTGCTGACACTGAAATCGGCGAAATAATGAATTATGGAACAACACTGAATAATCCAATTTTCTCACGTTAAATTACTCAACAAATTCTCTTAATTTGGTTGAATCCTGGATTCAGTTCTCATCGGCTCATCAAAGAGCTTGCTTTCCACACAATCATTAGAGCCTCGACTCATTGTAGAAACAGGTGCGGCAAAAAAGTATTGACTTTGAAAAACCGAACAATATGTCCGTTCGCAGACTTTGATCTCGACATCACGTCCAACACTCACATGAAGTTTAAATGTGTCTTACTTAGGATTAAGCTTTACAAATTATATTGGTTTTTAGTGTTAATATTCCCGAATTTGAGCTGATTAATCACACTTGATTTTAAACTTACTAGAAACCCTACTATTTCTCTTATAATTGCCAAGGTGTCCACAGTTCGATAGCCCTTTTTAAGCTAATAATCACGTGCTGATATATCACTTCAATAACGAATGAATTGCGTCGTGATCTCATGGGAAGGGCTTTACTAGAGGCAAACAAACTTCAAAACGCTGTTTTAGAAAGATTGACAATCGATTGGAGGTGGAAATAGCATTTACAAACAGGTTTTGCTAATAACACTAGCGATCTCATAACTGAAGTATGATATTTTTCGCCATCCAGTATAACCACTTGATTGTTCCTGCAAAAGGTCATTAAGTCAGTATAACGTTGATAAAATGGAGGTTATCTTGGCAAGGTTTGCGGTAAACTTTGTTGAAAAAAGCGGCTCCCATAATGCAGGAATAAAATGAACACACTTTTTCGCCATCCAGTATAACCACTTGATTGTTCCTGCAAAAGGTCATTAAGTCAGTATAACGTTGATAAAATGGAGGTTATCTTGGCAAGGTTTGTTGAAAAAAGCGGCTCCCATAATGCAGGAATAAAATGAACACACTTTTTCGCCATCCAGTATAACCACTTGATTGTTCCTGCAAAAGGTCATTAAGTCAGCATAACGTTGATAAAATGGAGGTTATCTTGGCAAGGTTTGCGGTAAACTTTGTTGAAAAAAGCGGCTCCCATAATGCAGGAATAAAATGAACACACTTTTTAGTCGCGACATTAACGGTTCTGTTGAAATGGGACATATATTGGATATCCTTGTTTCATGCATATGAATGGCTAAGTGGTCACTAAAAATTGAAATGGCATTTCATTAATATGTTAACGATAAAAAAATTGCACTTGTGTCAACCATTTTCTCATTCACTTATTTTTGGGTTTATGCGTTGTTAAAATATCTCCGTAACCATGAAAAAAAACTTCAAATCTCAATCATTCTAATTGCACGATCTTGTTTTTAATAAGCAGAGTTCGTTCGAAGTCTTTCAAGCAATTCTATTACAAATTGATCGAAATTGAGAACATAAAGCATTCTTTCAATTGTCTTATTATATTTTTAAGGCAGTAATTGAAGTATTGCATGTGTAGAGAAAAACGATTGAGTGATTTGATAACCTGAATTCAATGCGTTCCGCGCGTGAGTTTCATATTCACTTTTCATCACTTCTGTATGATCTATAAATAGGCAATTTCTCAGTAGTCGTCAATGAAAAAGAAAAATATTGAAAAGGCGAACCAGGTTGTAAGAAGGCTACAGGAGATTGAAAAATAAACTAAACTGCTAAATAAAGATCTTCTGCGCCGCCATTTTAGTTCTAAATCCGGTCAGCCGATTTATCCGGCCTACTCGACCGTTTACCTGACAAAAGTTGACCCAAGTGCTAGAGATGCTAATTACAAACGAGACAAACATTACCCTTTGCATGTAAACAGAACACAGAATACAATAGCGCTAGGTTGATGCTACTGCTAGGAAAATCCCACGCTAGGGTTCCCCCTCCCATCATGTAAACAGCCCCTAACGCTTCAAGATTTTCTATACGTGAAAGTTTCATTGCGATACGGAATCACTATACAAAATACATATTGAGCGCCTATGCAAACCCGAGCGTTTTGTTCTGTTCTTTTGAGAGTTGAAGCCAAATTATTCCAAACGCGTAGTAAATTCGAGAAACACTCTTTAAAGAGAAACTCTTTCAGTTTTCAGCAAACCTTAGCCTGCGTCACATCCGAACTGAATGAATCCCGGTTAAGTCCAGAGTTCACTCCGTATGCGCCAAAGTAGTTTATTCCAATGTACTCAAAATTCACGACAGGCAAAACAAAACCTCATATCACGTTATCTAATCCAATGACATTTTTCTGAAAATTATCTGAATTTCTAACAAGACCTGAAACAACCATGGTTTGTTCTCTTTCTCGATTCATTTTGCCAAGATCAAATCAAAGGTCAAAATTATAAGAGAAATAAATGAACATGTTTGGTAATATACTTCCATGTCCAAATCATATCCTCTTCCCGACTGAAGAGACACTAGGAGTTGGTGTGAATATTTCAGGGGAGTGCTTGACTGATGAGTGCCTACTGAACTAGAACACTTGAACATTTATAACCCTCTTTCAAACCAAAACAGCCCGTATATATAGCTTATGTAAGGAGTAGCCCCCCACCCACCCACCCACCCCACCCACCCCATCCACCCCTGGTGCCGCCAGGTTTCTCAAGCCCAATCCGGCAGAATCTCAGGGAATGAAAGAATCTGTCAAAGCATGTCTTCAGCTCTTATTTTCGTTTTATTTAGGCTATTGTTCGTTATAGGGGTTGTTCTCATTCATTAACGGCATGCTAATGATATCACAGTGTCAAACACGAAACAAATTAACAAATCATCTTCGAAATCGCGGGGGTAAATCTGTGACAGCTTTTCTCCCTTTAGTTGTAAGACTTGAAACGAAATATTTCTACCTCCGGGTTCGTTCCAAAGATGCCAACATTCTTGGCTTTTAATCAATCCCAAGAGATTCAAATAACAAAGACGAGAGCCAGAGAGGCGCGGTGGCGTCGAAGACCCGGGTTCGAACTCCGGTCAAGATTCTTCTCAAGGTGTAAAAACCTGGATCTCTACACTGGAGACTGTGAATCCCTCGTGTCTCGGATGACCACGTAGAATGGCGGTCCCGTCTCCAGAAATGGGGACGTAAAAGAACCACTGAGGTCTAGGGTTAGACACATTATGCCGGCATAATATTGGGCATAACGCTATAGTCAGAGCATCAAGCTGATAATGCTGGCATAATAGGCATTTTTTTATAATAATGCTCCAAATTTATCTTTCATTGTTTTCAATGAAAAGTTTTATTAGAAAATATCACGAATTTGGTTTACAACTGCCTTTTCTGAGTACAGTATTCAGCTCATTTCAAGGCTTGGTTACCAGTTTAGAGGCCTGGTTACCTCATTATGCCAGGTTCCTCAGGCTTGGCAGTCATCAATCCAACATGGCCGCTAGCTCAGGGTCAAGTTCGATTGAACTCACTGCTCTGAGCCAGGAGAAACCGTGACAAATGCTTTAAGTCTATTAAGAAGCCCACAAGCATCCGACCTAGCACGAAGTCGAGTAGTTGCTTCCAATAAAAGCAACAAAGAAAGCCGACGAGGGCCAGGGAAGGCGAGTCAAAAGAAGTCTACACTTCTGAAAAATGTCTCAGTACCTCAGTGAGGTCTCTGGAGGTGACCACCCTGTGTCGGCATATCAGGTCGACTTGGTGTGATATTCTAGGGCTGACTAGCGAACGAGACCTCTACTTCCTAGCTAACTACAACCAGTACCAATCGCACAGCTAGTTACTTGATAGAATGTCACCAAGTGCCGAAACAACTCAACCTCATCCCCAGGTCTTCTCGGTCAGATCCAAGATGGTGGCTACTCCGAGAGACCCTCAACGCTGAACTGTCACGTATTCTGATTGGTTCTTCAATTATGACTCAAGGGTTGTTCTAACAATGCTTTTTACTGGCCAAACGGACTGAGTCCAGAGAGATGAACTTATATATAGATTCGATTACTCAAATTTTATCAATAAAACGATTTTAAATAACCTTAAAACACGTTGTGTAGGTAGAGCAATATATGAAGTGTATTACTGGGTAGTTTTCTGGTAAGTTTCATCAGTGGGAGAGAAGCCGTTAAACCCGAACATGTGCTATCGATCGCTTCGCTTCAACGCTAACGGAAAATGAACGGCTTTTTACGATTCTCTTCTAGCTTAGAAACATCCTGGTAGCTTTGTGATACCTTCTACTGTTTCTTTATCCAAGTAAACTCCATTTCGAGCCATTTAGTAGACCTGATTTCACTGCATCGTTCGCCGCGTGGAATCGTTAATCGCTTCTCGCTCACTCCGGATTGGGATACCTATGGTTTGTACACGTCATAAAACATTCCCATATTTAGCTTGGCCGCCATCTTAGATCGCCAAATCACGTGACAAAATACTCCCAGAATCTGGGAGTGTTTGATCACGTGATCAAGCCTTTGCCAGGGTCTTCTCTCGAAGTAGCCGCCATCTTGGATCTGACAGAGGAGACACTGGGGACGAGATTGGAAACAACTGGTAAACGTGTTGATCATACGTCAACCAAAAGGGCGGCAATACGTTATGTGAATTATGATCGAATCTTGCTGTATCAGTACTTGTATAGTTAAGATATCCGAATAACACATCGCATGTATTTTCGAGACTCTTCTACCCATTTCCCGTTGTCCCCGGTTATCATAATCCACTTCCATAGGTGCCGTCTTTCTTATAACTTAATCACAGCTAACGTGAACCATCTGGTGTTTCACAGCTTGTTTTATTTATAGCCTTTTTAGGGGGGGGGGAGGTTTCGACCGGTTTTGAGCAGAGGCCATCGAAGGATATTGCGGCAATCTGATAAATGACTGAAAACTGACTGACTCAGTGAAACTAGGAAACTGTTAGCCGGTTTAGCTGCATCATGATCAATACAATAGTGACAATCACAGTCAGTTAAAATCAGACTTCAACTGATCCGGCAATAGGTAGATTTTTAAGAAGCAGAAATGCGATTAAATAGACAAATCCTTTACATTCTAATCCCGATAACAGTGATAACTTTTAAATTTACTCCGGCAAGCCGCAAATGAGTGCTATATTTTCCTAAGTACTTCACGTCCGGAAACGTTGTGAACTGGCTAAGTGCTTTGATAGACGCCATTACTCAGTTCTGTTTGATCAATTTAGTTATTCGAATACGTTGAATGAAAAAGTCCATAGGGAAGGGCTATGGTGATTTAAAAACAGATAGTTTTTCTCACCAAAGGTTTTTTTCGGCGGCGAAATTCTTAGGATTCCGCGACAATTGTTTACAAGAGTCTGAGAAACTACCAAATGTCACCTTTGTACTCATTCACCGCGGAGGGAGACTTATTTCGAGGTCGGTTCCGACCATCCTGAATACGCATGCGCGAGAATTACTGGTCCTGGGAGGCGGTAACTAAGATACACACTTTATTAATGTTCTAAGCTATATATCAATTCGTAATGTTCCTTTGGCTCCGTTTCTTTTGTTCTACTAAGACCAATATATCCCATATCCCTCACTTTCTTTGTCCTACATATTCCCCTTGCATATTATCAATGCTTTAACACATATCCCCTTGCATACTGCATATTATCCTATAAATATTATATTTCAGCCAATCAGAGCTCAGCTTTACTATGCAATACAGGGCGGTATTTCATGGTTTTTCTATGAAATACAGAGCAGGATATCTCGCGCCCTTTTTTTATCAGCCAATAAGAATTCAAGATTTTGAATACATAATTAGTCTGCAGACGCGTCCGCCACTCGAAACTTTTGTTTTCCGGCGAGAACAATCGCAGTCTATCGTCCGGTAAGTTACTTTGTTTTCGTGATAAATATTCCCGTAAATTTGTTATTTATAGAATAATATGGTTATTTCATGGTTTTCTATGGAATACTGGCGAAAGTTGAACTCGAAATTCATATTATTTTGGTATACAACTCGACTAAAGGCTCGTTGTATACCAAATAATACAAATTTCTAGTGAAATAATCGCCGGTATTCCATAGAAAACCATGAAATAACCAGTTATTATCAATGCTATAACACATATTCCCCTTGTATTTTAATGTGTATTCCCCCGACTTATTCCCTCGCGCATCTCCTAGTAACTTATACTGACTTACTTTTTACCTACAGAGAAGTAACTTGAAAGAAGAAGTTGAAAAAAAAACACAGAATTCGTTACGACCCGGAATCGAACTCGAAGACTTACTCTCTTGGTTTCTAGTCCTGTCCTATCCACTACACTACAAGCTACGTTGGTTGAAAGAGTAGAGACAAAAACAACAATACGAAGCACTGTGAACAGCAAAGAGATAGTTATTGCGTAGCACGAGAAAATTTCGCCATTGTGAAAATAAGCATTATATCGGCCTTCCACTCGGGGGGGGGGGGGGGGGGTGGTAGGCAATGTATTCACCTCGGGGTCCGCCCTCAGCCGGGCTGCGCCCTCGTGCGGCCCTCGGTGAATAAATCCGATACCCCCTCGCTCCAGGCCAATACCCTTGCATATTTCAACAGGTTTAACAGGCTATGCCTCGTAAAGGCTGGTTTCATTCAGCTAAAGTTCCTTAAAGTGCTACTACGACGAAATTCGACCATTTTCTTTTCTACTTTTTCGTCTTCCAAAACGACACACAGTGTCGAAAATACCCAAATCAGTGAAAAATATTACCAAAGGACCAAATTAACCTATAAATTACCGTCGAAATTACGTCCGCATTACTGAAGCGATGTTCGACCAGCGGTTTTTTGTCGTGACGTCATTTTCTCAATGCGTCGCTCTTGTAATTGCATATTTCCAATCAAAACTTCGTTCTTTCCTTTCCTTTTTGGAAAAAAGTAGTATAAACATGTACTTTACTTGTAAGTTCGTGCGAAAGTTTGTGTGAAACATAGCGTCGCATGTTGTTGTGTTGAGAAAATGACGTCACGTCCGCTGGATAGCTCTGTCATAGCTCTGTCACAGGAACTGGTTCGAGTAATGGCGGATATAAAAACTCAAGATTCGGACCCCAAAAAATAAGACTTCCCGTCGTCATATCAAAAAACGGTGTGGATAGGAAAACATAGAGCAACTTTACTTTACAAATACGAAACAAATATCACTAGCTTTACCAGCTAAATACCAACTGTTTATGGCATCTTCCGACTTAATTTTGACAGTCACAAGGATTTGCCAGAACGAAGCGAAAAACTGAGATTTAGTAACTTTGAATGGTTATTTATTTTAAAATACTTATATATGAACTCTTTAACATGTGGAACAGGAACGAAGTAAACGTGTCGGGAAAACTCAAGGCACTGGCCTAGAACTTGTTTATTTTCCCGCAGTACTTTAAATCATTGTAGTATATTTGTGTATTACTCAATTCATTGGCTATATATTAGCACGTGACTGTTAGCTGGAAAAAGCCTATCCTGTTTAAACAGTCAAGGCTGTTTTGAAAACTCCTGGTTTTAATTAACTATCCAAACTTTCAAATTGAAATCCTTTAACGTTTTCAAGAAGTAAGACTACAAAACAAGAAGTCTGGGAATGACCATTTTAAGCCAGTGTTAAACTAAATGTTTTTTTAATTGACTTGTAAGGTTCAAGTTGATTCAAGAGGGTTCGTTAGTCTATATTGCGCATGCGTTGTCTGCTTGATTTCCCACCTTTTCCTCGCAAAGTATCCGCCTGGCAAAGCGCGGAACTATTTTTATTACTTATTTGTTTTTGAGCAGGAATTTTATACATTCAATTCTGATGTTAATACGACTTGTTTTTCATAACACACCTCCGCTTCAAACAACTGTGACTTTATCGCAGACCAAAACTACATCAACCTCCATTTTCTTCGAATACCTTGGGCTTGGTCCACTGGGATGGTCACGCGTGACATTGTATGGCACGCTGTTCATCCAGGCTTTCTGTATCCGCCTGGCAATACAAACCCTACAGAGTACTCTTCTAAATCCATCACGAAAACCTCGATTTAAGAGAGTATAAATGACAGGATTTAGAGCGGAGTTAGAATACTGTAACCATTTTACTGCCCGACCAAGTACATACATCTCGTGTTTCGGTATACAACTTTCACATGACACGTTAATTAACAAAGTTATGATGTATGGTGCCCAACACAGGATAAATACCCCCATTACAATAGCTAACGTCTTAGCTGCTTTGATGTCAGAGCTCAAAGCCCGTCGCTGTTGTTTAAAAGAGTTCTGGCTGATTAGAGTTGGTCTTTGTTTCGTGAAATAGCTACGTATTCCACCAAGGGATGTTCGAGCGGAGCTGGACGATGTTCTGGGTTTGCCATCGGTGAATAAACTCGATTCTGTTGCAGAGCCATTGCGATCGCAACCCTGCAAAGATTCACAAACGTGCGCGCGTACGCTGTCTAACCGGCGTATCTTGGCCGCCTGTATGCGTGCAACGCTGAAGATACGCGCATAGCAGAACACCATCACTGGTAGGGGAACGAAAAAGCTCGCTGTTGCCACGAAATAGCTGTACCATTTCCCAAAAAAAGGCATGGCACGGAAGGACGAGACCACTATCGCATAAACCCACACGAGGAAGATGTACAGGCGTGCACGGCTTTTGGTTATCTTCGTGCCGTACTGAAATGGCGACGTGATAGCGTAGAATCGATCGACGCTAATTACGGCCAGGCTCATGATTGATGCAGTGGCTGTCACAATATCTAGACACATCCATAAAGTGTAGACTTCGGAGCTCGAGTTAGGAGAATAGGGCGGCCATTTTACGACTACATACGTAAACCACAGAGGCATTGATCCAAATCCCACCAGCAAATCAGCTACTGCTAAAGAAACCACGAAATAATTCGTGACAGATCGAAGGTCTCGGTAAAGATGGAACGCCACACACACTAGGCTATTACCAAATATGGTACCGACAATCAAAAGAGCGAGAAGAACCGAAGCTACCACGACGTCATCCGATGCAGCTACGGTAACGGTCGTACTGTTTCGTTCGTACTTGTTTGTGTCGACCATCTTCGAGAGTGAGTTTCAATTTGGTATAAAATTGAAGTATTCACTGCTAAAATCCCAGTCCTTCGAGTCAAAGAACGAATGTTGAATACTTTCTTAAGTATGAAAAAATTGCATTAAACGCACGAGTATAGCTTTTACACCGAATATTAAATTAAGGGTTTCTATAGCGTATTGCTGTCGTAGCTGAGTTACTTCTTTTAGTTTTTTTTGTGCGGCTTAATGGCTCCGAGGTTCCTAAAATGAGCTCCAATATAAGGCCGTCTTAAGTGCTTTTTACCATGGCGGCAAAGCGCTCATGACTTAAATCTTGAATGGAAACCAGTACACAAAAAAGCACTCCAGAGTTTGTGGATATAACGCTACCTTCTTGATTCAGAACTCCAAAATAGGCCAGTCTCTCTTGGGCTCTTTTCAAGGTCCAGCATTAAACTCGCGATCATAAATTCACTGCTTTTCTATTGATAATCGTCTTCGTATTGAACTAGAATCCTCTGTAATGCTACTGTAGGTGTCCTTTTTGAAGATAATTCCGCCAATTATTCTCGTAACCCTCGGTGATTGTGAACAGCGCTTCAAATGAACAGAATACTGAACTTATAGCGAATTTCTCGGAGGAATCCGTTTTCGACATATGTTTACAAAATGAACCTCACAGCCTTCTTAAACCAGTTCGCGAGATCCCGTCACATTCGAGACTCCGAATGACTGTTGGATGCAAATTACGCGAGCTTTCCCAACCTGGCTAGAAGGTACATCTGCATGAATTCCCTGGTCTTCGGCCTAATATATTGCTCGCATATCGTACGGTCGTCCCGTTTTTCAAACTTACAACTGATTGATTGCTAGTAGCTGGGATTTCGGACATATTAATTGACAGTCCTCAAATGTCTCGGTACACGCACGTCATCCCCAGATTACTCAAACCGAGACAACCACCTGTTTCTAAGTGCCGTCCGCAGTGTATTTTTCGCGTTTTAAGCAAAATGTTCGAGTGAAGCTTAAGGGACAAAGCCACAATTGAATTATCTCGCCTTTCTCGCTTATCTTTGCTTAGTGACAGATTATCTCTTGAAAGAGTATTTTCTGATCTTTGAAAAGACAGATAAGGCTTGCTTCTTGCTTCACTGCTTCTTTGTATCCACAAAGCAGGAACAAGTTTTGAATAAAAGAGGAGATCCGAGACAATGTCAATTTGAAATCTCTTATCTACGCTCAAAATCTGAAAGTGAACTTTCCGTCACTGAATGGCGAAAGCTTTTAAATGGCACTTGGCTCGTAAATTGTTACTATGGAGGCAACTGTACCATTCTTAAATGCAATTTGCATCTATTCCATTAAAAATAATTTGAGACGGTAATACTTTGTGCCGGGACAATAATATTCTGTATTAGAGTCGCCAGAGAGTGTGAATCACTCGGACTTTTTCAATTTAAGTGCAGAGTTGTCTTAATGAAATTACTGAAAATAGGAAAGGCGATGTTATATCGAAATTGTCCCATTTCACTTCGTTAATTATTATTCTTTAATTGAATGTAAATCTTAAATTTATCCATTTATTTTAGGTATTCTGTTTCAAACGCAACGGAAAACAGTAAGAACGGTTTGATTTTTTTTAAGCTGGCTCGAAGACGACAAAGAAACCAACTCTAGGGACTGTTTAAAATTGAACCCTTCGCGAATTCTATTCAGGGACTCATTTTATGTTCAGAATGTCGACAAACGGCATAAAAAGCCACAAGCCAAAATAATTACAAAGGCGATAGGAGAACTTTATGATCTTTCAAACGAACTTCCAGACCATTTGTTGCACTCACACGATCAAAGACGGCTTTCTACGATTGCAGGAACAGAAGGGATTTAAACTGTCGCTAAGCTCCAAATGTATGCATAGTTTTCACCGCAATGGGAGAAAAACCTCAAAACAGTTTTCGGCATCCAAGGAAAATCAATATTGATCTAAACACAAGATGAAGCATATAGTACTAAAAGCAGCTTGACCAATAAGCGACTAATTTTGGTGGCAAATTGTATGGCCATTCTTAGTAGCTTCGAAAAGTTGGCTAAATTAGTCACACAGAAGATGGAACAACAACTTCATCGGCACCGCGTTATAATATTATACGAAACATTAGGAGTTTCAATGAATTATAATTGTGATAAAAATAAGATTCAGCGATTAACATTAAGTGCCACACAGCTTTTAATTCAAAACCACCGCAATAACACGAGCTTTCCGACTTCATCGTAACTTCAATAAGGAAATTTCATCTGTACTTTCGCGCTTTCTGATTAAAGTAAAAATAACAGTTTTTAGACGAGATGAAAGCAAATACACTACATTTACGACTGCTTAAGAAAATACAAAACGATTTTCCATTCATGCTTCCGACGTGAATCAACAATAACACAAACATCCCGTATAAAATAACTAACAAATTGTATTTTTTGACAGGTTCGATTTGACTTTTAGGGAAGTCTTTTGTTTCATTCTTAGCTTTCTGTTTCCTCTATTTTCTTTTGCGTTTCAGTTGACAATAGTTAAAACTTCCTATAGTCAGTGTCTGTACAATAGATTGACTAGCTATTATTGCATTCCAGCAAGACTACGTTTTAACAGATTAGAAAAGCATCCTCGCAAAATAACAGAGACAGAGGTCATTATTTGAACCGCATTCTTTGCTTAAAAAAGAAAACGACATTTTCGACTAAAATACACTTAATGGTGTAATAAGGACAATAATTTAGAATTTTGGACTTAAATGAGAAACATCTTTCACCATTTTCAACTTTACGAGGGGTTTAATTACAAAATCTTTTAAAGGATCTTTTTATCTAAGTAGAAAACACTTTGATTAAGCGATCCGCTCGGATAAGATGAAATATGGTTATCAATAGCGAGCGAGCCTCAAAAGCTATCAAAGACAATGCATTAATCAAGTCGGATTCAAATGAGAATAAAATCAAGTAGGAAAACCTGCGAAAAAGCTCTAAAATATTTGCCATCAGATTTTATCAGAAACTAAACACTGTAATTTAAGTCGCTTCAATAACATTTTAAAAGTGTATTTCTTTTTAAACAATAAAATAAAGCTAAAGTGATGTAAACAGTAATATATATCTGTTTTTATAAAACGAGAGTTAAATTGACCACCAATAAATTTTAAGACAAAAATAGGTCAGGAACAATAATAATTCAACTGCCCCTCTAGTACCTTCACTGCCTAAAGTAAAATTATGACATTTTGTAAAACCACACGAAGACGGAGAAACCTTCCGACTCCGTTCAATTCATTACAGAAATTTCACTAGTCGAATAATTATTTCAAGCCAGCAATAGAGATGAAAGACGAAGCGTAAAGTCGATAAATTTAAGGATTTTCTTCCCCATGTACTGACCTGGTGAAACATCTTAAGATTTTACGTTTATTTAACGAGTGTCTGAACTAAGTGCTTCATAGTATTTCCAGTTTAAAGCAGCAGAATAATAGATATTTTAGAACACGACATAAAGGGTTGTTTTTAAACTGACATGGCATCAATCCTAGAGGATTACATTTACAAAAAAAAAAAATGATCGGAAGCTTCGAAAAGAAAACAAATATGATAGAATAATCCCATGATATTTTTTTATTGCATTTAAACTGTAACGACCGGAGAGTGGTTTTTCTTTTAATAGTCTCTGATTCAATATCAAGATTGTTTTTTTTTTTTCGGTACGTGCTTTCCGTTTATATCTTTAGGAAAGAACGAAAGGTTTTGGAGTGTCTGACGATGAGTTTTAGCTGCTTTTAGCTTCACACAAAGCGGGAAAGAAAAATGATGATGATAATATATTACTTCAAGGAATACAATTCCACTCTAAAGTAACGGAAGCTGAACGCGAACAAGAAGAATGGTAGTTTTACTGCTCTTGAGAAGTGCTTTACTTCGGTACTGAATTGAAATACGCCAAGCATATACATTGTACTTAGTTATAAAGCAATTACCTTCTCAGTATAAATACGTCACAATTGAAAACTTGGCCCTTCTTGTTAAGTACAAGTCCCAATTTCAAGTGAAAAGCAGCTTTATATTTAATACTAAGCAAAAATGACATATTCGAGTCTTAAAACTGTTGACTTTTGCTAAAGAAATATAAGTTGTCTGATTGTATTCACAGCCATTTGATAAACTTGTCTAAAATCTCATACATTGTAAATTAAACTTCAACTATACTTCCCATTTGAATTGAAACCTGTGTTGTACAGGAACAGCTTTCATCATAAGCCAAAGTATTAATTACTGTAAGCCAGAATGGCAAAAGGTGGTGAAATAAATATTCAAGCTTTTCACAAAGCTGTCACAAATTTTAACATGATTTATCGCTTCCCTTTCTTTGAAATAATTCAAAATTTCCTCTTACAAGCACTTTAGGAAAGCTTAGTAAACGCTGCCAGAGACTTTCGTTTTCTAATTTGTGGTTCAGTTTATTATTACTTTCCAAATACGTGGACAACTAAATTACCAATCTATTAAGTTTAAAAACCCTGTAACTAAGAAGACTAAATATGTCAACTAAATAAACCACACATGAAATACAATTTTCTCGGTCTGTTTCGTGAGCACTAAATTTTCATCTCTTGAGGAGTGTGAAAGCAAACTTCCACCCCCTTTGATCCGATATGTATCGGTAAAGATAACATCTCCCTTTATAAGCACTAGTAATGTTTCTTCTAACACATGAAAACTAATATAAAGTCCATGGATTATCCGACTATTAACCCGGCCTTCCTTCCTGACTCAAGAGAATATAACGAAATGTTCTTGAATAATGTAATTCACACGATTTTCTAATGATTATTATTTGATCCATTTTTTCCTTGATATATAAAATACATTTTGGATCTATTCTACATTTTCGTTCGTGCTAGTTTTTGTAGTTTTGAAGTAAATTTAACTGCACTCGTGCATGTTTTAGCAATTCGGTGAGCTACACGATACTGATTACAACCAACCTTTAATTGAAAGATAAAAATGCTAAAAAAATACTACTAAAATAATAATACATGCTGTCCTATTTTGTACTCACTCTACAAACCTACTCTATAAACCCATTTACTGTAATACATCTCATGTTTATAAATCCAACTCAACTGAAACCGAGAGTGCCATGAACCAAATGAATGTAAACATATGAAGGCACTTGGCAAGAGCAAAAGGACTAGCCTGAATTCCAGCCGTCTCCTCCGGTTCGTTCCTCCCGAACCAGAGGAGACGGATGGAATTCAGGCTACAAAATGACAAGGACGAATTCATTTTCAAGGTTCTACAGCTAGAGTTCGAGAACTGAAAACACTCTTTGCAACTAAAGACAGCTTCACTGTAACATAAAAACGACTTCCGCGCGTACGAAGTCGGAAGCAAAAACTTGTCTTCCAAGAAAGCGAATCACTGAATAACTGTGAGGTTTTGGTGACTGACACTTGCAAGCGTTAGTTTATACTTTGACATATCTCGAGAGCTCGGGGGCAGATTGAAGTCATCTCACAAGAACTGTTTGTCTTTCGAGGTTCTATAGAACCGGTATAGAGGTACAGGTTCCGATTCACAGTACACCATAATAACAATGTTCTTATGGCGCATTTAAAAATCACAATGCGCTTACATGATGAAAAATTTCCTTCTAGAAAAAAGCTAAATAAATGTAACTACGAATTACTTAATACATTTAGATAAAAATAATTAGTTGTAATGCTAAAAATCCAAAAAAGAATTGTGTATACTAACATATACTGTGCACGGATGGATAAAAAGGCCATGTCATTCCCTTTCTACTACAGAATACAAGGATTTATTTTCATAAGGAAGAACTTCACTTCAATGCCTAATCTTGGTTTCGTCGAAAGGTTAATTGTTTCGTTGTTTATATAACATGTTTAAATGTGTGTTTAAAAACAAGCGTGTGCAGTATTAAGTCTAGTAATTGTTGCTATTTCTAAACTTGTTATTTTGACTACAGCCTCAATTTATAATGTGACTATCATTTTTAACTCGCCAAACTATTTTCGATTTTTAAACATAAAACTCCATCTACGTGAAAAGAAACCAATTTAACAAAACGTGATTGTGTGGGAAGGTAACAAAAATTTCCAAGACAAGGTTTCTAAAAAATTTGTACCACAGTTATACTGTCTATTTCTATTATTTTTTTGTTAAATGGGAAAGATCAAACTTTAAGTAATTCTTAGAGTGGAACATTTACAATTCTTTCTGTAATTCTACATGAAGATATTTCATGGTTTTTCTCGATTGGGTGGTGAAAAGTGTCATAAATGTATTGATCGTGGAGCCATTAAATAGATCCAGTGCATGATGGCGTCCAATACGAGTAACCATTGTTTAGGAGTCTTTAGCCTCGCATTCATGTACAAACGTTTTTGTGGCAAAAGTCTCCAGGGCAATACCTATTTAAATTGGACGCCATCTTAAAGAGCAAAATCACTAAATGAAATGAGCAGGACTAGCATTACTGTAAAAAAACATCCTGACAACAATAAGCTTATTTATTTTTATCCCCAATTTATTATTCACATATAATTCAATTACTAGCACTTGATTTGTCTTTATGTACAACATGCCCCTTTTCTATCAGGTCAGGGATCTCTACTGCAAGCCAAGGACCAAGCTAAAAAGGAAAAGGAAAAAAATTGTTCAGTAAAAAATCTAGAGGATTTTTAGTACAACTTTTATCTCGAGCAGAAGGTAAAGTTCTTGGAGATCTGCCAATGATCAAGGAACTTAGCACTTTAAATTGTACTGACATAACTTCGTAAATTGCATGCAATTTAGTAAGTTGTTATATTAAAAATATTCAAACACACAAAATTTTAAAGCTCCGAGTTTTTGTCGTGGTACATTTGTATATATAAAAACTTAAATACAAAAACTAATACTATGAACCTTTTGTACATGTACTGTAACACTGAAGATTGGAATTTAGAAGAATCTAGAATGTCTGCTCCAAACTTTGCATACATTTTATTACAATTCTCTCAAGCCAAGGTAATAACTTTTGTATTTTGTTAAATGCTCAAGTACTACCCTCAGTTTGAAGAACCCTAATTCTGAGGTAGAGTTTGGAGTATTGCAGGCAAAACTTCATAGGACTCGATGTACGACCACAGCAATTATTTTGTACTTAGCTTGCTTTGGAGTTAAAGTTGAAATAGTGCAAAGGAAGTTCACACAACTACCATTAAACACACACTATCATATCAAAAAGACATAATTTTCTTCAAGAACTGCAATTAATTACTCGAAACAAAGTATTTAATTGAGTAAACGCATTTAAACATGTACCTCCACTCCACACACTAAATTAATAATATTGAATGAAAAACATAACTGAATAAACTCCAAATACAATTTTAATTTCCTGTAATTAGATGTAGTATACTTCGAAAGTAAATGTGTTTTCATATGGTTTAACTGCAAAGAAAATCTCACAGCTGAATCTGCAAGTCAGAAAACCTACTGGTGTTTGATTAGTTGTTTGTCTTCTTTTCAGATTGCGAGGAACTCATTGTCATTACTGTTGGATTGAAATATGCACAAGTTTCACATATTGACAAACTCAGACACTTATTTCCTTCTTGCATTAGAAAGACCGAGTTTATCTGATTAAATCTTTGATCTGCAGATAGTGAATTGATTGGTGCCATTAGTGTTGTCATTGTAGGCTACCATATCAGTCGGCCTTGCTTGTCTGATTCAAACAAATAATAATCATTCGATTTCAGGTTCAATACATGCTTATGTTGTGAAACAATTGAATGGTCCATTTCTACACTACTTAAATGTTATTTTGAATTTCAAAAAAATGAACAGGGTCTAATCAGCTCAATTACAACTTGATAATTAGTTTTTTTTTGGTAATCTTTTATTGCTAATCCATTTTAAAAAGGAAGTAGTCAGAATTTGTAAACTCAGTGATTGGGGCAAAAACAAACAAGTCACAAGTGTGCGATTCGATCCAATCATACTTACCTGGTATGCCTGAAGTAATGAAAAACCTCATTATGAGCCCTAACCAGATATTGTCGATTTGGGTGCAGTAAAGTATTTTAAATCTTGTTCATCCATTTTGGGCCGCTTTATGATCATAATTTTGCTTTAAAAGGCGTTACAAATCCTTGAAATGGCATCATTTAAGTCACATTTAATAATATAATGAGTTAAGAATGAATGAATTTTGTTTATTTTTGCAGTTGTGTTTTGGATATCAGACATTAAATTTCGATCCTTGCAATCTTAAGGAAAGAGCATTTAATTAGTGGAGCTGACATAAAAACAGAGCAAAATGAACTACATGTATAATCGGGTTATGACTTAAATGATGTCATTGAAATTTGATTCCTTAGTAAACGAACATGACAGACGTACTTGTTTTCCTATGTTGGTCATTTTGTTTTACAGAGGTCACCCTTTAAATCAATGATTACTGGCTAGGGCTGCTTTTAAGCACTTTAAAACTAAAGTTTTAAGAATACATCCTACATTGTACTTACCCCCAAAGACATAGCATGAGCAATCCCAAATCTAGGAACATTTCTCCCCCAGAGAGGCTTGAAATGGTCTGTCAAGCAGATTTTACCTCCTCTGAGTATGGAAATCAAGAGATGTAATACCAATTGTCAGCTTAAAGTTCTTCTACCGGTAATCCCTTTTGCAATTGTTATACCTATGAACGTTTGAAAGGTTTTGAGTACTTCTGCAAAGAACGTTTTGGTTTACAGAAAATAATCTATGTTCTACGCTTGTTTGAAATTGACCTTTCCTGACCCATGACTGCCTATAAGTAAAAGCCTGGGTCAAATCCTGGGGTGACATCATCTACTGGGGCAGATCCAGCACGGATTTGGGGGGTTACATCGAACCCCCTTTCTCTCGCTCACTTACAAAAGGCAACAAATAAATTGCCAAATATTTTGGCACTCCCGTATATTGAACCCTCCTTCCAAACCCCTTGCCACAGAATCCTGGATCTGCCCCAGATCTAATTTATGCATTATTCTCCAAGATGCATTTCTATCACAACAACATTGATATACATGTATAAATAATATACACAGTCTGTGAGTTATTATATGTATTTATAAAATAGTTTCGATAGTACGCGCGCTCTGATTGGCTGTAAGCCGTGTTTCTATAACTCTATAGAAACATAGTCAGTTGAGCGCGCTTGAGATAGTTGTGAGAATTTACGTTTTGGTTATCAAATTAAGCGAGCGTTTCCGTGCTTTTATTTGTTTATTTTATATAGGAAATAGAAAACATTTTCCCCTTGTTTCTATAGAGTTATAGAAACACTTGTGGAAGTTTGGAAGAACTCGAAATAGCTGTGGAAACACTCGCCCTTCGGGCTCGTGTTCCCACTGGCATTTCTCGTTCTCCCAAACTCCCACTCGTGTTTCTATAACTCTATAGAAACACGGGAAATGTTTTCTATTTCTTAAATGTAAAGACAAAAATTTTTTTAGACAAAATCTAAGTATTCATTATTTTATTCAAATTATTGAAAAGTCGAATTAATTAGATGACGTCTACCCAGGAATCGATCCAGTCTTTTCCTGACGCGATTATGGGTCAGGAAAGGTAATTTTTTCACCATTTCAAACAAGTGTATGACATTGAGTATTCTCTGTAAACCAAAAATTTCTTCGTAGAAGTATTCAAAACCTTTGAATACTTCATACATATGAAAATTGCAAAACAGATTAGGGGCACTTTAAAGTGCCTGTGAAGTGAGAAAAACCCAACCCTGTTTTCATTTCGTATAAAATTTTAGTCTCCTCTTTTATAGTCATTTTGTACAATTAAAAATCAATTTGGAGTGCAAAAAAACTATTGTCATGTGGAAGTGAGGCATAATTTTTTTTGCAAAAATCATGTGACAATGTTTTTATATGCCATTAAAGATATGCTAATCACATAAGTGACATCAAGGGGCTTGCAAAAAAATATGGCAGATGGCAAAGGTTCTCTGAGAAAAAATATGGCCAACGTCAAGGTCCATCCGTCGAGTAAGACATATTTGGAATGAAATTAGACAAAAAAATGCACTGTATTTTGTAGTATTTGTGGGACAAATATAGATGTGCACACCACTTAATGTTATGCATGTGATTAGCATTTCTTTAATGGTGTATAAATTGTTGCATGATTTTACAATACTGATGTCATTATTTTGTATTTCACATTTTATTTAGATGTTTACATTACAATGTACATACCTTTCAGAGGAGTAAGCTACTACTTTAGATGGCAGGGCCCAGAGAAATTATAGTTTTTTTTAAAATAAACTTAGACACTATATCTCTCTACAGCAAACGAAACAACTCTATTATAACCTCATTTATCCATACATCTCATACACTATCAATGCCTGGGGCAGTGCCTATAAATCCCACTTGAAAAAAATCCAAACCAAACAAAATCATCTTGTTAGAATCCTGTTTTTGTGCCACTCTATATGGAAAAAAAACACTGAAAGTGCTTTACTACTACTAAACTTGCTAGTTGACAATATATACAAACTTCAGGCCCTAAAATTTATTCATCAATGGCATAAAAAACAATTACCAGTATTTTTTGATAACTATTTTCGTTATGCCAAAGATATACATTCATATACATGTAATACCCGATTTGCATCAAAATATAATTTTTATAAGGCTCACTATAGAACAAAATACTGGCAAACAAACTATTTCCGCCATGGCAACTGACTTATGGCAACAACTTCCCTATGACTTAAAACAGCTCAACAAACTCAGTTTCGCAAAAAAGTTAAACAACAACTGTTCCTTAAGCAAAATTAATTGCTTCGATCAACTTAATTGAATTTATTTGTCAAATTTCCTCCATGTCTATTTTTCTCTACTAATTTTTTTTTTATCTTCAACTTTTCTCCTTCGTATTTCATAATTAGTGTGTTAGATATAGCATGATTAGCATGCTATGTGTTCGTATATATATGTATGTATATACATCGATATATTTTTCTTTCTATTGTTATTCAAATTGAGATTAATAATTATGTGTGTGTGCTACTGTACATTTTAAATTTAACATAACAGTCTAGTGTCTAACTCGATGACCTCACGGTTTATTTAGACTCTAGGCATAATTCCTTCTGTGTTACTATATTTAGTATAATATTTTTGTAATAATAATAATAATATAAAAAAAACAATTCTAACTAAATATAGAAAATGTAACTGAAAAAAAATCATTGTGAAATGTGAAATAAAGTATTGTAAATTGTATTGTATTGTATAGAGGGGACTTAATAACTATGAATGCTCATTACCCTTTCATGTTTATAAGTTTCAATAATTATTTACTGCTTTTCGTAGTCGGTCCAAAGTTATAAACAGCTGGGGAAATAACTGTGGCCTGGTTATTAATTCTACATCTCTGCCTTTAATAGGACCAGACTACTAAAATCCTTTTCAAATTCTTTTCTTATTCCAACTCTTATTCCAACTCTTATTCCAACTCTTATTCCAACTCTTATTCCAACTCTTATTCCAACTCTTATTCCAACTCTTATTCCAACTCTTATTCCAACTCTTATTCCAACTCTTATTCCAACTCTTATTCCAACTCTTATTCCAACTCTTATTCCAACTCTTATTCCAACTCTTATTCCAACTCTTATTCCAACTCCTTTGACATCATTATGACAATGGTCTAATAAGAGAAACTGAAGAAGTTGTGCAAAGAACCTAGTTATAGGACACTTGATGATAGCATCATCTTACTATTGCCTATAAAAAAAGGTTTTGGGGTTTGTCCCCTCCCACTGAACTTGGGAAGTCAGTGCTGCATAGAAACCACACATTTTTCATTATTTACATATTGAATCCAATAACATTTTCTACAAATTTCTTTTTACAGCAAACAAAAGTATAACCATGACTTCTTACAGTTGTATAATTATGATAACATCAAGATTATGTTTTTGATAACGAGCATGTTCATCTTTATATTATAATATTCTAATTTAATCTTTCTTTTTAGTGTGACCAGGTGGAAATGGAGGTCTGCTAAATTATAGGCTGGGAGAAGCAAAATCTGAGAAAATACGAGAAAATACAATGCTAAATGGCCCAATGTTTCTTTGCAATGATCTTCTAACTCTCTTTGAGTAACTAGAGTTTCTCAGATAGATGGCTTCCGTGCATGCACACATCCTTTTAGCCATGATATGATAGCCACAAGCAGCTGATGAAAATGCAAACTTCTCCATGTTTTTTTACATCGTTATTTTAATGTACTATTAGCTACGGATGTGAGCACATTGTTTTTGTTGCCATTTAAGTCATGTAAAACTCAACCTAAAAAGTGATCTGAATGAACAGATACTACGGAAAGATTATTATGTAGATCATGTATCTAAGTAGGTAGACATGAAGTTATACTAATTCAGAGCTGAAATTACAAGACAGTACAACTTTGGAATTTTCTCCAGTTTGAAAGTCCAATGAATTAAGGTTATAACGTTTGATTACAGTATATTTCAAAACTGTATTCAAGCTGCTAAACTCTGGGTGTGGCTTATAATTATCTATGGGTGTGGCTTATCTATGGTTTTTTATGGCATGTGCCATTTCATTAAAGTCAGTACCCTTCGGAAGTTAGCAAGGGGAAAAATCCTACAAGCAGACATTTGCAATTATTAATAATTCAAATGCACTTCACAACTAGGTTGTTGTTGTGATACAGATGCTATTGTGGCACAAATTCTATGTGCTGCCATGCAGTTTACAATCATGAGTGATTGTTAGTATACCTCAGAATGCCTGGTTGTTGTGTCGGGAGACAATCCCCTACTCTTTCTCAAAATAACACAACAGGTTCTTTCACATCCCCTTGTGTAGACTAGATGGGGAAGGAGACAAGGACAATGGCTGATACATCCCTGCCCAAGGATGTGGCCGGGATTCAAACCCCTGATCTGCACACTATAGACCGTGATCTACCAACTGAACTAACCAGTGAGGTGGTGTGTGATATAAGTCGCATTATATCACCAAACATAGGGTCCCTAAGGACAACTTGTGGATGGTCAGCAAGCAATTTTGCCTTTATACTAAAAATCACAAGACCAATGATGTCATTGTTACGCCATCACCATGACTACATGTAAGTGAATCGTGGGGACCCAGTATCATGCCTCTGCCCAAGTTTGAGCTGCCTGGCATTAGAGGGAGATACAGTCCCTGTCAAAAGTTTTTCACACCGTACGAACCACATGTGGTAGCATGTGGCACATGTGCCACATGTGTTTACCACTTTCGGTAAAATGAATGTGGCGAAATGTGGCGAAGCGAAATCGGTAACTGAACCACTTTCGTTAAAACACAATCGGTGACCGAACCACTTTCGTTAAAACACAATCGGTGACCGAACCACTTTCAGTAAAACGAAATCGGTGACTCTACCACTTTCAGTAAAACAAATTCGGTCTTAAAACGAATGGAGTTTACCGAACGAAATCTACCACATGTGGTTACCGAATCTTCGTTTTACCGAAGCACATACGGTACCGTATACGGTTGAAAAACTTTTGACAGGGACTGTATGGGCATGTACTTAAAATCATGTAACCGATGACATCATCGTTACGACATCACCACTTTGTCATTTAAGGGAACCCAATACCATGTCTGTCAAAGTTGGAACTGTCTGGCATTAGAAATGAGGGAGATATGGGCATGTACTTAAAATCATGTGACCAATGACATCATTGTTACGTCATCGCCACTAAGTGATTGTTAGGGACCCACTACCATGTCTGTCCAGGTTTGAGCCACCTGCCAGTAATATTAAGCCATGAAAATCTCATATCCCACACATATTCCGAATATGGTACAAATTTTGCTAACATACATGTACATCTTCGGAAATAGATAAGGCATTCAGAAATGAAAATCCACCTACATTGTAATCATGATAACTCATTCCTGTACGTGCGTGCATCCACAAGTTAAAAAGGGAACATTAATTTTAAGGACAGCCATAATTTACGGCTAAAGTGAACAATCTACACCGAAAAAAAGTGGTTGGCTGACCACTTACCGACAATACTTGAGAACTGTAGTTTAGATGGTTTCCTCTGCCATTTATGCATTGGAAAATCGCTTACTATGTTGTAGACAGTTGGATATTGATGAAAATAGTGTACTCATTATATTTGTCTCTTCTTCTTTGCCCTTCTTCTTTGCAGCATTCACTCCGCGAATTAGCGAACCCACGCCATCTTGGATTCCCATCTAGCAACACAGGCAGCCCACAGCAAATAAACATACCGCTATCTCAAACACTCAAGGGAAGCTAAAAATCGTTTTAGAGTTAGAGGTGCTAATAGTGATCGACTTTATTCATTATTTGTCTGCCAGGTCACTTGTTGTGCAACAGTTTGTTACCGCTTTCACTAATTACATGTAGTAGCGCCAGCATGGCGACAAGAGGCCATTTATTTTGTTTGTCGGCCCGTCCCTAAGTAGCGCCAGCGTGCCAACAAGAGGCCATTTATTTTGTTTGTTGGCCCATCCCTTGTTGTGCAACAGTTTGTTACTGCTTTCACTAATTAGTAGCGCCAGCATACCGAGAAGAGACTGTTTATCACGTTCGCAGAACGCAACCCTATATTAGTCAGTTTTGCAGGGGCAAGGCTTGGGCCATTGTTTCGTAGCCAATCAGCATAAGCTTACAGCGAAGGCAAACTGCGGCAAACTGCAGCAAATCTCCACGTGCTTGGCCAGTACTTTTTTTCTCGTTCAGATGTGATGCTGCCTCAAAATCTTCTAGGTAACATTTATCAAAGTCTTCAGGAGGTGTGCTATCCCAAACTCTCACTGAGCTCTACCTTCCCTTACAAACACACTTTTTCAATAGGTGATTACTACTAGTTAGGGACCATTCATTATTTATGCCTGGGGGTGGGCTGGCAAGATTCGTTCTAAACAACAACAAAATGTCTTGACCCCCCTCCAAACAAAACAAAAATTTCATAACCCCCCCGCACACAATTCTGAAAAATATAGAGCCCCCCCCTCCCTCCCTCACACTGTTCACAGTTTTACATTTACAGAGGACTAAACACGGACTGAACATTATGTGGATCGGCTCTAATAAGGGGGGCCGAAGAAATTTTTTTGAAATTAAGGTTTCTGAGATCGCTGGAAATGCACCCAAACCTACCTTTAATTAATTTCAGATGGATCTAGATGATATTTTTTTACTAATGGAGTTTCAAAATTAAGATGAGGCAAACAAAATATTAGGCAAGACAATTGAATGGTGAGGTGCTCTGTATGTTTCTCATTGGATTGGCTGATTACTATTTAATAATTAAAGCAAGGTATTTCTCTGGGGGGGTCCGGGGATGCTCCCATGGGGGAAAATTTTGAAAATTGCGGCCCCTTAGATGCCTGGAAATGCACCCAAAAATATAGACAGCCCCCCCCTTCTATGCTTATTTTTTTCTGTGACCCCCCCTCTCATGCTCTTGAATTTTTGATGACCCCCCCCTCATTCTTGCCAGCCCCCCCCCCCCCCCCCCCCAGGCATAAATAATGAATGGTCCCTTATTAGCGTAAGCGTGCCACAAAGATTTTTTTTTTTTATTAAAACCAATTAATGTCAGGTTAGGACTAGTAACAACTGATGCCATGCGGTCAAAACAAAATGGCGTCGGGTTTACGCTTGTGAAGAACTATCGATGTTATTGTTGGCCCTCATTGTTGCAAGAACACTAAAGTGTTGTGAAACTATCTTAAGAAGCTATTAAGACAGTGTTCTTATATGGTATTTTATTTCAAATGGACCTTAGTAGTGAAGAAATGACAAACATGTAATTTTCGAGTTCACAAGTTACCAACCACTTACCAACACAGTTTTACCAACGACTTACCAGTTAACCACTTACCGACCACTTACCAACCACTTGCCGACCACTTGCCGACCACTTACCGATCACTTTTTTTCGGTGCAGATTGTTCACTTTAGCCATAATTTACGGTAGGACTGGGCAAACAAGTTTTAAAATACAATGTATGTTTATTATAAAGAATGGCTCAAAAGTAGACAAAAGAAGCTTTGCTTTAATTATAGAGTTCATAAAGGAAGTTATGGACCACAGACTGTCCAATCATGACTAAGCTTACAATTAAGCTACCTTGGCATATAACAAATGGTTGTAATACCATGATCCCCTCGCTTTCCTTTGTTTGCTCAGGGACATTTAATCTCGAATATCCCTCCTCAGCATGCACACATGTACAGTACCACCTGAAATTATCGAGGTTTTACCGCAGTAAAGCCGAGGCTAATTAACTTACCACAGTCGAAAGCTGCAGTAAAAAACCGTGGTCGTAACACAATAGTCTAACAACTGCGACTTGAGCCACAGATCCTCCCTCGCCCCTTGGGGAAATTTAATTGCTAATTTCCCTCATATATATCATGCTATTACTTATAAAATAATCCACATACCTGTACATTTTAGCTGTTTTACCATCTAGTTCTGGGAGAGCTATTTCTGGTGCAGTGGTTGGGTATGTGATAGCAATCTATTTAAACATAAAGAAGAAAAGAGAAGTTATTTCCAGTTTGGGCCATGGCCAGTTGTCACTCAGCCTTTAATTGTCAAGCAAACATCTCTGTGATGCTCCACTCTAGAACCACTAGATATGTTTTTTTGCTAGAACCACTAGATATGTTTGCACTCATTTTATTATAATGGGAGTAAACTCTGGAACTCATTAAATCATCATCCACTGTCAAAGCCTTTAAATCTGCCATTGTTAAACTTGATTTCACTACTGACTACTGCTCATTTTGTAAAAAAATCAATATAATAATTATTTTTGTAAATGATTATACATATAGTAGGTTATATATAGCTTATACATACATTTATTATGTAACATACTTTTTATTATTTAATCATATAATGTAATTATCTTAATTTGTTTTTCTCGAAGATATTAGCATGCATGCATTTGCTACTCTTCAATTCGAGTTGAAATAAAGGTTATTGTATTGTATTGTCTTAGTAGTGATCCCTATTGATTGCTTGTTGCACGAAATTAATGAAACAATGATATTAATTGTTAAACTTCAGAGTACATGTACCGGTAAGGGCTACTGAGTTAATGCATATTTTGTGCATTCATGGCAGAAATATATGATAAATATGTACATATACATCTGTCATGTACATATACCCTGGTGCAAAACCTGTTCAGGATCCTGTAGGATTAGCTTAATTAGGATCCTGTAAGATCTAGCCTAGAATCCTATAGGATTGGCTCAGTATCATTTAGGATAAATTGGCTCAGTATCATTTAGAATTAGCTCATGATCCTATAGAATTTAGCCTAGGATCTCGTACCAGCACTTGTACAAGATCCTATTCAAGATTTCATCCAAGATCCTGTTTAGGATCCTGTAGGATCCTATGTACATGTATATGTAAGATACTGAACAGGTTTTGCACCAGGGTATTGTATATGTTACAGGTCAAATTAAGTTTCAGGTCAAATTTGTTTTAACCTCAGTCATTTTTTTTTAACCTTAAGGTCATTTATTTTTCAATCTACATTTAAGTCATTTTTTTTTTTTAAACCTAGGTCATTTTGTTTCAATCTACAGTGTGTAGGTCAAATTGGATCCACTGTTTGTGGCACTTACATGAATAAGCCTCTATAGAGTGGTATAAAATTGAAATGTTAATAATTAGCACCATATACATGTACGTGAGTCAGTACTCATCGAGATTGTCAAAGAAGCACCACATTTCTTTTCCTGTCAAGGTTGAGATATACTTAAAGGCTGTACTTCTAGCTACATGTACATGTATATATACTTCAAAGCCAAATAATTATACGCATTCACTAACTGTTAGAATATTGATCGAGGCCCCTGGCTCTTCTGTAAATTGGCTTCAAACGAGCTTCTGTTCATTGGAAAAATACGGTAGTCGCCAAACAAACCAGCCGAGAAGCCACTAAACTCAATGTGAACTTGCCAACAAACAAGCTCTATACACCTATATAAAGCCTACAACAGAAATAACACAATTCTCCTGTGAGATGCAGTAGTCGTATAACAAGGAGGTATCCTGCAAAAGTGAAGCTAATTGCTCTTGTGCTTCACAGACAGGACAAAACACCATAGCCACCATTACAGTTTGAATGCTGAAGACAATTATTGATTACGTCACACCTTGAATGGTAATATAATTATCTTAATCGCAATGCATGCCAGGATGCTACTGGATCCTCCTCTGAGGGATCACCATCCCCTGCAATAGCAAGTAATGTGGGACAAAGGGTGACCTGTATGGGAGCACTTCATCCCCACCCATAATTTATTACACTCCAAAGAATATTTATCTTACATATCATAAAAGTCTCTGTATAGGCAGATGAACTGCACAGTTCATTACAAAACAATGTCTTCACAGGCTGAAAAAAATGCCCAAGATTAAAACAGTAGATACATGTAGCTGAATAACTGCACCATTTTTAACATCATATAGAAAAGACCTTGATATGTACATGTATGTCAGCAAGACAATTAAGAGAAACCAGTGGGGGGGGGGGGGAGAATTTCTATACGAGTCAAGCATGTGTTAGCATGGTGAAGAAATGACACAACGCTGAGTACATGACATGAGCAGAGAGATCCGGCGACAGGCTGTATGGCACATGACAGCTTGAATGTGATTGGTTTAGCTATAAAAGCATGCAGGATACACAGGATCAGGAAATGACCCTTGGATGCAATAGCAATGGACAAAGGTCCCTTGTCTTGATAACACGACATGTAGCAGGCCAAGCTGGTTCATGGTTGTCCCATTAACTTTAATTTATAATTATAATTATAAATTTGTTTTAATAAAAGATAACAGATCTACTATGAGACTGTATTTCAGATAATTACTGTGAAATCGCTTCCCATCACCATATATGGTAAATCTCATTTCTAGAGTGAGCAGTAGCAAGGTTTTTGGTTATTATGAAAATGGAAAAAATTATGTTTTTTGGCAGAATTTGTATATAATTTATAAACAATTGCAAGTTATTAGTCTGCTAAACATCTAATATGGCTGTGTATTTTCACTTGTCATTTGTATTAGATCCTTTAATAGCCGACTAATAACCTCTGTGTATACATGGTATGGGTTAGCTGCTAGGAGCACAAAGACCATGCAAGTAGGGAGTTAACCCTATATCTGTCAAAAAGAGATGAAATTGCCTGAGCAATTGAAGGGACATGCAAGAACAGCATAAGTGCATGACTACTGATCAAATTCCAAATTCTTGGCGTTCTTTGTTTTCTAGGAGAGAATTTAGAACTTGGTCACAAGTCACTTATGCTGTTCTTGCATGGACCCCTTCAATTACATGTAGCTGCAGCCATGGACAGCTGTTTCAGTCTCTTTGGGCCTCATCAGCATAGCATAGCTAATTCTCAGGCTGGGTTCCCACTACAGAAAAACATACAAGGTGTGATAGCTGTGAAACACGTGGGATGTGACTACAATCTCATCATATACAATTTACATAATTATTATACTGCACACATATGCTTAAAGCCATTAAGGGTCCTTAGTTGCTTTATGATATACCCAGTATATAGTAATATATTAATGGTATAATTATGATTTACCATTTCTCATATTAAGCCACACCCCACATAATATAAATATTTACTTACATCAAATTCAACATCAAATTCATATTTAAGAAGGTTGTGGATGTACCAGCATTTTCCAAACCACCTATCAGAATGGGAAGAGCACAACAATTAACAGTTACCGGTTACATAAAAAAATTTAATCGTTGACAAAAACTTTGGTTAAATTTGTTACAAATTACTCTGAAATACAGTCCAGCTCAAAAACTTTGCAACCACCACTAAATTAGCCTGAATTTCAGCCGTCTCCTCTGGTTCGTTCCTCCCGAGAGAGACGTCTGAATCCAATAGCCGATAATGCCGTCCAGTGACGTCAAGGCGGATTAACAATTTAATTTATGCAAATAAAACTGTCACGGCTGTAGTAAGAGTTCGTGAGAAATATTTATTTGAGATTATGCCGACCAAAATAAAAGCCTTACCTATTGGCTATATTATATATCTCCATCCCATTTGCTTCTCAAGTACCTCTTATGTTGTGAAAGCCTTTCCAAAGCAACAAATCGTTATAATTATTATTATATTTGGAGGCAAAGTACAGTTGATCTTTGTCTTTCCGTTGATCTTTGTACATGTCTCGCAATCTGCCGTTCGAATTGACACAGCTACGAGATATTACCTATGTAAATGATGCAACAGAAAAGTAGAAAAACATGAAAGGATAATAGAGAATTTTCGAAGAAACGGGAAAGAACAGTTCCTTGAAGAGAGTAGCGACATTCTTTACCACTGCGAGTGTGAACAAATAATCGATTATCAACAACCCCGCGGACGCGATGGGATCAAATGTACATGTTTACAGCTGGACAGTCGGCCGGTTATTGTGCAGGACACTTTCAATCCATTTCCAGATGTTTTCCTTAAGAATTCAAGGTCTTTGCCAAGACAATCACTCCACTGAAACTCAACGATCAAAGAGTTAATTATGATAATTATGCGAAATTATAGAATATGAACCAATCAAAGATCACTACCAGGTTTTCTGGTAGTGACGTCACTGGACGGCATTATCGGCTATTGGATTCAGACGTCTCTCTCGGGAGGAACGAACCAGAGGAGACGGCTGAAATTCAGGCTACCACTAAATGCCAGATGGTGCTAACAGCTTTTGGCAGCATTAGTGCCACTAGCATTTACATAAGTGCCACCAAACCACTAGACAGCTTGATTGAACCATACATGTAGGTGACAATGAGCCACCAAAAGTTCTGAGCCACCAACAACTAGCCACCAAAAGCTCTCAACCAATCAAATGACAGAAATTTCTTAGCTTGTATTATAACAGTAGAAATAGGTCAAGTGTTCCTCCCTAGCTAGAGCCATAAATAAAGTTCATTATTCAAAATTGATTTCATTCTTTGTTTGAAATTTCCATTGTTGAAATGAAACTTGTAAAATTCAAAATGAGCCTAAATTCACACTATTTTAGTCTCCTTTGCAGCCATTGTCAGGGGCTAGTGTTTGCGTGATGACACTGACAATGACTGTGAAGGAGACTAAAATTCAAATACGCTATGGAATAAGATGTACATGTACAAGCCCTTTGCACATAAATACAATCAACATTTGATTGGGGCTCAAATTGAATTTCGCACATTTTGTTTTAATTTAATGGAAGTTTGAAACAAAGAATGAATAAGTAAAAGTTTCATTGAATTATCATACTTTCAGTAACCTTAAAAAGTGGAAACCGCACATTTGGTTTATATCTGTAAGGTTTGATTTTGAGGGACAATCGCTGTTCAACAGTATTGCAGTAGTTTAACACAGGTCCTTTTTGTGTGTTTCTTTTCACTGGTCTGGGTTTGACATCCCAGGGGGGTTTGTTCAAACCCACCTCCTAGAGGCCTGTATCTTTTTTGAGTTTGAGTAAGTTTATGTGCATCAGTCAAAATAATTATTCATGGTAAAAATAATTTCTTCAAATTTATTTCTCTGTCACATTAACACGATAAGTGCCAGCTTTGCATAGATGTTCCCTCCTGACTTTACCAAGGGTGGGTTAATGATTACATGTAGGCTAGCTATCCACCGAATAAATCCCTATCCAATTTAATGATAAAATAACTTTCCAATATATAGTTTGATAAATACTTATCCACTGGAACAACTGGAGCAAAACATGTTACACTAATGTGTACTGTTTCACAGGCCACATGGATTAATTTCAGTGAACCCAAAAAAATTGTCCATGCTTCAGTTCATTCTTGAATGGAATTAGCTAAAGAGCAACTACAGGATGCAGGGCCAGTTTTGAAGCTCCTTAGATTGTCTTTGCGGTATGTCTTTGGTGGCTTGTTTGTGTGCATGGTTCAGTGGATCACATTCATGAATAAATATCTTAGTGGAACATATGTTTTTGGTTGGTTCGTTTGGCACAGCAGTGAATCACATTGATGAATAAATATTAGGAGGCTTCTTTTGTAATTGGCAGTGGTTCACATTCATGAATAAATGTTGAAGTGGGGCATATTAAATTGTGTTTGGTGTTTGCCTTGGCAGTGGAAGACTACCAAGCCACCAGCCATCAGGAGTAGATACTGTATTCTGCAAATTAATTATTTTTGCCCAGCAGTAAGCCAGTAGTCAAGGTTCTGCCATCTAAATATACATAAATGTACAAATGCTATCTGCCCATGCAGTTACAAACACAATATTTGTGGGGGGAAATACTTTACTTAAGTCTTATTATTATGAGATGAGGAAATATAAATTCCAGTTTTAACATTTTTGTGTCTTTAACTGCTTCTTGAAGAAGCTGTAGGCACTATGTTATCGTGTTGATTTTCCGATGTAAGGATGTTAACATTGTCGATAATTATTCGGGACAAATTAAACGTGGCGATGGCTTTCGTGCATTACTCGGATCCTCATTTAGTAGCGATATCCAGTCAGAAAATGGGGACGAAAAAGGACGACTATTCGCCGATGATGACGTGTAAAGATTTGAGCTGAGTCTGCCTTTTACCAAGCGAGCAGCTTCTGCAAGATATCGGTGAGTTTAAGTCCAAATTTTACCATGAATTCCTAAGATTTACAAACTTGATTAGCTACAGCTTTCGCAGAGTGTGTGTAACTGGTCAAATGAAAGGTTTTCAGAGAACTTTCAAGTTCTATGTCGATGTAATTATTGTAATCGTATATTAATGACCTTGTCAAAAGACAAAAGATCAAATAAGCCACTGGCTTCGTCTTTACATTTATCTTTTGTAAACAAAAAATGTATAGCTCAATAAATGTTCAATGTACTTCACAGCAATTGAATACCAAGTGCCATGCGATGTCGAGACTGAGAATTATGACGACTGCCTCGTGTACTGAGAGAGCTAGAGCAGCTGGAAATGACAATGAGCCCTATTTCAACATTTGTGTTTTAATCCAAATTTATATTTGTTTCTCTGTGTTTTATTCTCCTCAAATAGCGGCTTGTTTTCGTTGTTAACGTCATAATGAAATAGGGCCATTTATTTAGCAAAATAAGATGTTATTCAAAAGTTGAAATGATCAAATTTATTACATACGATTTTAATGAGATACTAATGCATTATTACAGTTTTCCAGTACAGTGATTGCAATAAATCTGTCTGGAAAAAAAAATCAACGCATCATGCAGTGTCTATTAGTCGAGTAATACTTTTGCAAGTTTATTGCAATCACTGTATTGAAGTCACCTTGTTCTCAGTGATTAGTTATACAATTTACGTAATTATTTCAGGAACATAAATTATCGAAGTAAAATAAGATGTTATTCAAAAGTTGAAATGATAAAATTTATTACATACGATTTTAATAAGATACTAATGCATTGTTACAGTTTTCCAGTACAGTGATTGCAATAAATCTGTCTGAATGAAAATAGAATCAGCACATCATGCAGTGTCTATTAGTCGACTAATACTTATACAAGTTTATTGCAATCACTGTATTGAAGGCGCCTTGTTCTGATTAGTTATACAATTTATGTAATTATTTCAGGAACATAAATTATCGAAATAAAAAAAGATGTTATTCAAAAGTTGAAATGCTAATAAAACTAAAATAACCTCAATTCAATTATTTACTTTGTTTACTGGAGCATGCATAATAATAACAGCCTTTCTTTGAAAAAAAAAGGAGTAAACTATACAGCCAATTGTATATCAATTTACTTTTGTTAATGCTTTGCCCAATACCTTTCTATTTCTTATTAGGGATGGACCATTGTTTTTTGGAGGGGGGGATCAAAAATATTGAAACAGGCTGCAAACTTAAAATAAATCGTTTTGCAAATGGAGTAATTGCTAACTTGCAAAGTAGAATATTTTTTTTCCACATGAGCAGAAAAAACTATTTGCATGCCTATCCTCCAAAAAAATATGGTTTGTCCCTTTAATTAGTAGAAACCAATAGTGTTCTAACATCAATGCTGCAATCTGATTGTCTTGCTGTCATCAGGCGATTGATACAAGTAGTATAGTGCAAACTACATGCTAGCTCCAGAAAACAGCCCTACAATGAACTAGCTTTTCATATCAACACTGGTTCATTTCTACCTATTTGACGAAGTAGTCCACACAAGATGTAAACGTCAATTGCATGGAGAACAACATACATGTAAACCCCAGGGGGTGGGTACTACTCCCTATAATGGACTAAACTGGGAGGCTCCGCCCGAAAGGGCTACCTTTTCAGGCTGGAGGTATATAAAAGGGTAGGGATTTCATGAGTTGAAGTAAAGAAAAGGGTAGGGAAAACTGTCATTTAGGGATTTAAAAGGGCCTTTCAAAATATCTCGAACAGATGCACCTATAAAAATAAATGCTGATTCATCCAAGTATTTTAAGGGGTTACTCAAGTGAAAAGTTTAGTAAAAGTCTGTGAAAGGGATACCATTTTTTTATGGAAGGTATATGAAAGGGTTACCTTTTCTGTCAAAAATGGTATATAAAAGGTAAGGGTTTGGACCTCGGGGCAGAGCCTCCCAGTATAAAACTTTATAAAATATATTCAATAGTACATGCGCTCTGATTGGCTGAAAGCCGTGTTTCTATAACTCTATAAGTTGAGTGCGCACTTGAGCTAGTGATCAGTTGATGACGTTTTGATTGCGTGGTTAGGAGAATTTTCATTTTTGTGATACTAATAAATGCGTAATTTTCCATTGTTGTACTTATTTTCTGTGGTATTTAATATAAAGGAAATAGAAAACATTTCCCCCTTGTTTTTATAGAGTTTTAGAAACACTTGTGGAAGTTTGGAAGAACTCGAAATAGCTGTGGAAACACTTGCCCTTTGCACTCGTATTCTCACTGCCATTTCTCAGTCTCCCAAACTTCCACTCGTATTTCTATAACTCTATACAAACACAGGAAATGTTTTCTGTTCCTTAATTGTTGAGTACCCCCCCCCCCCCCCCCCTCCCCCCAAAGGATGTAAAGAACACAAAAGATTCCTAGGCTGATTTTTTAGCTTGCCACATAGGTACTAAACACTTTGAAAAAAACTTATTTCAATATTCAACTACTATGATCTGTTGACTATAACTACTGTATCGTTGAATATTTCAAGCCTGTAACTCCCAAATTTAAGAAGACAAAAATGCAGTAGACACATGTACCCTTTGGGTACCTATTTTTTTTATTACCTAAGATGCAATTAAAGTTGGGCGGCCTGTAAAAGTTAACCAAACCTGAAAAAAGTGTCTAACTGTATATAATATACATGTATAAGAAATTATGACTTTATGTTAAGTTCAATGTAATAGAAAACTGCCAATTTAAGGTGAAAATCAATTAACAGATCACACTTTTTACGGCAAATATGCTTCAGAATTGAAGAGCCAAAATTAAACCATATTCGATTTCTTACAAAATTTCCAAGGAGACGGTAATTGTACTTTGTAGAGACAAATATTTCTCACGAAATACAAACAGTACGCCTTACCTTGTGCCTTCTTTATTCGATTCAAGTCGAAACCAGTCGTTGTCAGCTTCTTTATTATTACTTACATACTACAGTAAAGAAGGAGAATAAAAAACTGCAATCAAGCTAAAGAGCAAAAGCCAAAACATTTTCGAACACGTTCATCAAACACTCACAACGATCTTGAATATTTAATTCAAACAGTGGCATACCTTAATTAAGGAGGTATATTCTTCCTTTAATCTCAACACCCAGGCATTACCGTCTCGAGGTCCAGCTTTAGTTTTTAGCAGTGGAATCGCTGCAAGTGTTTTCTTTGTTGCTTCGTCCACCATCTTGGCTTCCGCTTTCGGATAATCGCATTGTGCGCATACTCGCTGCACCGTGGGCTCATTTTATGGACAGACAGACAGACAGATATCGTCAGAATAATGGCAACAACCGCCGACCACTTAGACTGAAGGGAATCCTTTTTCATTTATTTATTAATGACATCCAAAACTCTACATCAACTTCTTCAAAATTCTTTTTGTTTGCGGATGACACTTGTAAGTCTATTCCATTCAAATAGTCCGAATATTTAACAATTATTCACTGAAGTGTAGGTGAATAGTTATTTTATTTTATGTCAAATCATAGTTAATAGAGTGGAATGGTTAGGAAACTCAGGGACCTTCTTTGTTATATGTCTTTGTTAGCTTTTTTCAACCACTACCGTGCACAAAACACAATAGAAATTCCAACATGTTAATCAATCAGCCAATAGAAACGTGTGAGTTCAGTCGTTCAGGGAACGCTAATGAACTATGATCGTGCACAATCTTTTGTCTTACCCCTTCCAACCTAAATCGCAGCGCCTTTGTTAGCCCTTTTGAAGTTTGCCGGGTTTCCTAACCATTCCACTCTATTAACTATGGTCAAATGGACAAAAACTCGCGCGAGATGATCGCTGCTTTGCTCAGAGGTGAGTATGAAATCATATTCACTGTTTGAGTAGCCAATCAGAGCGCGCGAAAAGTGATATTCACTGGTGTGGTATATACTAAAGTAGTTTAGATGAACTTGAAGCAACTTATGAATGGTTATCCACAGGCAGCCCAATTTATGGGTTTGTGAAAATAGAAGATATGTATGCGATTTTATAAATCCTTTCAAATTGCCGTACAATGTATAAATAAACATACCTTTTCGCCTCCATTTTGTTTCCTTTGTGGTTTTTCTTGTCTTGAAACCATTTGGAGGAACGAACCAGAGAAATTCAGGCTACATTTTAGGCTGTTTTTAGGAGTTTTTCATCCACCTCGGCTCACTACCTCATAAGAAGAAGAGAAGGTTTTTCTTCTTAGGTGGTGAGCCGAGGTGGATGAAAAACTCCTAAAAACAGCCTAAAATGGTTTCAAGACAAGACACAAGACACACAGGAAAGGCAACATGGAAGCGAAAAGGTATGTTTATTTATACATTGTACGGCAATTTGATCGCATACATCAGTCTTAAGCTTCTATCAGTTTCAGTCACAAACCCATAGTTAGGGCTGCCTGTGGGTTATCTAGTAATAAACAGGTTATCTTTAAATGTGTCAAAATCAAATTGTGTTTACTTTTGTACAAAAACAAAACGATTACCAAGTCTGAAAATTGATCAGCTAATAATAACAGAAAAAAGCTTTACTAGATGAATGTACTTTGAAGTCCTCCGCAAAATTTATTCACAATGTTCTCGTGGTTATGATTTGTAATACTATTGTATATTAATACCGATGTACTTTTACAGTATAACGTTTAATAAAAAAAAATATTATTAGAGTCTTGGAGTTAAAATTGAAAGAATACGTATCTGGCAATCAAAACGAAATTGGCTAAAACTCTAGGGATTATAAATAAAGCTTAGACACTATGCCCCATCTTGCATATTATTGCAATTATACTATTCATTATTTTTAAGTTAGTTCATTGTTAGTTAATTGCTAACCAGCTGTTAAGGGAAAACTCACTTAATAAAGGTCTGCTAAAAATAAAATGTGGGCGCACAGGCTTACCATCTGGGTTCCCTGTGGCTACGAATTGAAAGATTACCGAGAAATGATACGGACTTAGATTTTCACTCCTGGAATGAAACTTTAGCGATACTGTGCTCTAGATATACTCAATAAATAAAGATTAGTAGTTATTGGAGTGTTGGTACCCGAAATTCTCTTTCGCAAAACTCGTTAAATAGAAAGCTTTTCCCCTAAAAAACACCACACAACACTCCAATAACTACTAATCTTTATTTCTTGAGTAGATTCAGAGCACAGTATCGCTAAAGTTTCATTCCAGGAGTGAAAATCTAACTCCGTATCATTTCTTGGTAATCAGTTTTAATTCGTAGCCACAGGGAACCCAAAACCAATTTTGAGGTACAAAACTAGAGGATGGTAAGCCTGTGGTGGGCGTACTGAAATGCAGCATTTATTACAGTAGAAATATACTACAACACCATTTAGGCTCGTCATCAATACATAAACAGAAACAACTGTACGTTAGAGAAAGTTTAAAGAAAATGCAACTTCCGAACGTAATTGTCTAGTGCTTTTCACTGTATTATAGCCGGGGAGTGTCCAATCTTTCTTTATTTCACACTCGTTACTATCATACGTGTCTATCATACGCATCCAGTGCTTTACACTGTATATACATGTACCAGTATAGGTGTCTATCAGACGCATCATATCCAGTCTTTACACTGTACTATACGTGTCTATCATACGCATATCCAGTGCTTTACACTGTATACCAGTATAGGTATCTATCAGACGCATCATATATATCCAGTCTTTACACTGTACCGATACGTGTTTATCATACGCCACTGAATTTTTGATGTTCGTTTTTCGCTCACTCAACAAACATTTCTTAAAATCAAGGATAATTTTGCTGTGAAGGAAAGGAGAAACGTTTTTGATATGCCAACGTAACTACTATATATTAGAATACATTTAAATAACGCATTCTCAAACATTTTGTCATATTCTCAAACTTGCTATTTCTGCAAAATCCTCACAATTCGGGTACTGTTTTGGGGGAGTTGGGACTTATTTATGGCAATATCAACCAAAATTGAAATATTCTTCATAATCAGAGGAACATCCATATCTTTTTCTCTGTAAAATGTCAAATTTAGACTTTTCCAATGAATGATAAGACTGCAGAGCTCCTCTAAAACCTCTAAAGGAAAGAGAACAAATATGTTGATTTACAGAAGATTACTTTTGTGCAAAATCTAAATATCCACAGGAGATCAAAGTTATTAGAAGGTAAGATTAATGGAGTAGAAAATTTGTTAATTGTTGAATGTTAATCCAACCTGTCTGCTCTGAAGTTCAGAGTACCCAACTCGCCTGCTCTGATTTTCAGAGTACCCAACTTGCAAATTGCCTCCTCTGAAGTTCAGAGTATCCAAGTTCCCTTCTCTGAAGTTCAGAGTATTCAAGTTCCCTACTCTGAAGTTCATAGCACCCAACTGCCTTGCTCTGAACTTCAGGGCACCCTACTTCCAAATTGCCTGCTCTGAAGTTCAGAGTATCCAAGTTCCCTGCTCTGACGTTCAGAGCACCCTACTTGCCTGCTCTGAAGTTCAGAGCACCCAACTCAGTTGCTTGCATGCTCTAAAGTCTACTGAGAATATTCAAAACACAATACGTTCGATAATCTCAAAAGTATTTTTCTGAAATTACAAGGAAACTGATAATTTACCAAATCCTTAATCAAACGCACTAGTGAACACATCAAGGTTAAGACGATAAAGTCCAGGAAATGTACGAGAAGCAAATTTCTGACGAAGTGTAAGCAAAATGCTTCAGAAATTTCGGACACTTTTCAAGTCACAGACAACTACAATTAAACAGTATACACAATCTATCAGATCAATCAGTAACACATATAGATTTAGATTATTATTTTAATAATAACTTCATATGCATGTATTAAATTTTCACTGTTACAAATTGATCGTCGGCACCCGTGAATCTGACTTTTCTGCATGATGGACTTTTGGCTTATCCCTTTTCTATAGATGTGCTCTGCACTCAGACTACAGTAACACTTTTCTGAAAAAGGAAACATATCAGGTAGTTAATAGTGACGGGATGAAAATCAATGTTAGTGACACTACGCCGGGACAGTTTCTTAAACTGCGGTGCTTGCCAACTACATAGGCTCTAAATACATAGGCGGAAGAGACCGGTTCAAGGTTCTACATTCTAGTGTTCAGTGAAGTGGAGCTTTGATAAACCGCGATAGGGGAATTATAATTAAAACTAACATTTCAATTATTCAGAGTGAAGGCTTTGGCTTTAACACGTCCGAAGCCGTCGACACGGGGGAGGTTCAAGGGTTTAAAAAAACGAACTGCGATAATTTGCATCTTCCTCTTCATTACTGATATTAAAGGCATCAAAACACCACTGAGTTTGAACACTCTTGTACTGTATTTTACGTATACATGCAGAGGCGCCTACGCGGCGCCTACGTATATACGTGGTCAGGCCCTAATTTTGAACTGACTATAAAATCTGAGTTCCAGTTCAGTTCATTTACTTGTTTCGTTTGACTTATACGCAAAAATATTATCAGTTGTGGAAACCTTGGTTTGCTTTGGATTAGTTTGTACTGAGAAACTGCGACAAACTGATAGTAACAAACTGACCGGTCGAGGTACAAATAAAAGGCACCTTACACCGGAGGCCGCGGTACTGGTGAAAGAAATCTTGATCTAAGGGACCATTCATTATTTATGCCTGGGGGGGGGGGGGGGCTGGCAAGATTGTTCTAAACAACAACAAAATGTCTTGACCCCCCTCCAAACAAAACAAAAATTTCATAACCCCCCCGCACACAATTCTGAAAAATATAGAGCCCCCCTCCCTCCCTCACACTGTTCACAGTTTTACATTTACAGAGGACTAAACACGGACTGAACATTATGTGGATCGGCTCTACTAAGGGGGGCCGGGGAAAATTTTTTGAAATTAAGGTTTCTGAGATCGCTGGAAATGCACCCAAACCTACCTTTAATTAATTTCAGATCGATCTAGATGATATTTTTTTACTAATGGAGTTTCAAAATTAAGATGAGGCAAACAAAATATTAGGCAAGACAATTGAATGGTGGTTGCATTAGGTGCTCTGTATGATTCTCATTGGATTGGCTGATTACTATTTAATAAAGCAAGGTATTTCTCTGGGGGGGGGGGGTCCGGGGATGCTCCCATGGGGGAAAATTTTGAAAATTGCGGCCCCTTAGATGCCTGGAAATGCACCCAAAAATATAGACAGCCCCCCCCTTCTATGCTTATTTTTTTCTGTGACCCCCCCTCTCATGCTCTTGAATTTTTGATGACCCCCCCCTCATTCTTGCCAGCCCCCCCCCCCCCCCCCCCCCCAGGCATAAATAATGAATGGTCCCTTATTAGCGTAAGCGTGCCACGAAGATTTTTTTTTTTTATTAAAACCAATTAATGTCAGGTTAGGACTAGTAACAACTGATGCCATGCGGTCAAAACAAAAATAATGAATGGTCCCTAAAGTTACACGCCCTCTAGAGCTCTCTAGTAATTTGCAGCTTGCATGTATACTGTGGTTTTCCTCATCATATTGCTAATGCTTCGTAAACTTACCTTCAGTCTTTACGTGTAATCCTTGAGATTCGTATGACGAACCAGTAGAACAAGGCTATAAAGACAAATGACGCTACAACGGAGCTGCTACATTACGCCGCGGTGTAGCTGAACTTTTAAAATGTGACAGTTGTTATAATTTGGTTTGTGTACCCGGTATTCAAATTTTGCGCGCCGACCATACTGAAACTAATCCGTGATCCAATTGGTTAAAGTTGACACTTCACAGTTCACACTGAGCGAAATCATGATGAATATAAATGAATTCATTGTGCACAGGTACGTGTCTCACGTGTTGGCTGGAAAATTGGCCATCTGATAGTTGTTGGCTTCAGCTAACACTTGAACAGAATCGAAAGTAAAATTTATAACGCTAGTTATAATGATTCTATTTTGAACAATTTGAAATCACGGCTTGCATTTTTTGCTTGCTACACAGGCTACAATAGAATTTAATATACCGCTAGGGCGAGGTGTCAACTTCATAACCAGCACGGAAGCGCAACTGATTAGAATTACCGGTGTACCAGCGATTTCGCCCCCCCGTGAATTCGCCCCCCGGGGGGCGAAATCGCTAGTGAATTCGCCCCCCCTTCCTCGCCCCCCTCTAGCGATTTCGCCCCCCCCTCCCTCTAACCTTTTAAAAGGTTATGAATACATGTTTTCCTTCTTTTTATTACTGTAATGTATTGGACGTGGAGAATAGTAATACAAAAAACTATCAGTAATGTGTATAAAGGCATGCAATTCAATTTTATTTTAAAATCCACGCTTCACTTTTCTTAGACAAAATTCGTGTTGGTAGCTACGCTAAACACTGCAATTTTCATTCGCGCGAGCAGTGCAACATACGATCTTCGTCAATCTTCGAATGATTAGTTGTTAGTATTTCTTGCCTGAAGCCAACATGTAGATAATGTAATTATTGTGGATACTTAAAGGTTTTGATAACCCGTTTATCCGCCTACTTTGAAAAGACTTTGCCGAATGTTCAAGTGTTACCGACTCGCGTGAAAACTTCCTGAATAAACAAGCTAATGAACTAATTAAGATCTAAAACGGCGGGAAGTTTTAAAACTTACCTTTGCTTGCAGCGAGTGGACTCGTATTTGGAAACAACTGCCAAATAGCCTGATGATTTTTACATGCATGAAAACCATAATGAAGTTGACGTAATTATCGTGGTATGTAAGTTTTTATAACCCGTAATGCTCGCGTCGATCCATCTATTTTGAAAGAACTTTGCCGAATAAAGGAGTGTTACCGACTCGCGTGCTTTGTTCTATTTCAATTGAGCTAACGGCGCTTGTCAATTCGGTAATTAGATCAGTTCTAACTAGGAAAACCTTTCTGGATAAACAGCTTATTAACTAATGAGAAGATAAAACGGATGTAAGTTTTGCAATTTTCTAGCAGTGTAATTAACTCAAATTCGGAAAGAATTTGAAATGACTTTCCGAAGAAAAGGAGTGTTACCGACTCGCGTATTTTTGTAGTCAGTAGTAGTAATAGTAGCTAAAGAGGTCTTACACTTAATCTTTTTTTTAAACTTTAGCTTTATAAAAAAAAATTTTTTTATTCAGTGCGTTGACATGTACTGCCTCTATTTTCTGAGGCGGGGCGATTTCAATAAGAATTACGACTACAATTCACTAGCGATTTCGCCCCCCCCTAGGGGGGGCGAATTCACTGAAGGGGGGCGAATTCACTAGTGATCTCGCCCCGGGGAGGGCGAATTCACTAGCGATCTCGCCCCGGGGGGGCGAATTCACTAGCGATTTCGCCCCGGGGGGGCGAATTCACTGGGGGGGGCGAAATCGCTGTGACACCGGCACAAGCCAAATTATAAGTAACTGTTACTTCAGTTTCACTCAAGTGACGTTTTAGCCCCATTTGAAGCCTTGTTCTTCTGGTTCTTCATAGGAATCTTAAGGATAAATACACGAACGTTGAAGGTAAGTATACTAAGCATTTGCCATATATATAATATTAGGGTAAAAACCACATCATTTATTTTTAAGCTGCCAGTATCCGCGGACTGTGTAAGCTGTATGTATGCATGTATAAACTCGACCGGTCAGTTTCTCTCAGAAACCCAGCCAAAGCAAACCAAGGTCATGACATATTTCGAGCTAGTTGTTCTGAAAATAGCAGTCAATAGAGCCGGCAAATTATCGAGTCAGTGTACTGAACAAGTTCAAAATGTATTCAACAAATCAGTCAGTCTTCAAAGCTTATAAACCACAATTAATTTACTGACTTTATGAGTGCAAAATAGTCTACTCGCCCCGGTTGATTCTGAATAAGGAGGTTCGTTTATCACAAGAATGAGTTGTGTCCAAAGTGATGTATTTAATGGCAGTAGTATAGTTCGATCATCCTAGTATTAAACCTCTAGAACCTTCCCCGTGGCGTCACGGGCCTCGGCTGTATTAAAGAAAGCAGGGAACTGTTGAAAAGATGCCGAAACCGTTTGACCGCGGGGATTTAGAGACTTATATACATGTATATATATAGCTAGAAATTTATTTCCCTAGCGGTAGGGGGGATTATCAGTTTATGCTTGGCTGAGTGGAAGTTAATGTTTATAAAACATATACCGAAGCACAACTTCAACACAATAATTAGAACCTTCGAACTCTTGTTTTAATATGTAGTTGTCGAATACTGTAGTTTCTGCCGTTCCGGTGTCACTTAAGTTTGAGTTTTAATCCTATCACTCCTAACTAGTACCAGTTAACATGAACATATATTATGTTCTCTTTCCAGAGAATTGTTGATGTAGCCAGAGCAGATCTACCGCAGAAGAAGACAAAAGTAATATGTTAAGAAAAAGCTTTAAAATCATTTACATCGCAGTCCATTTCAGACATTGATGTAAACCATGCAGAAAAGATAAGTCGATCAATATATTTTCAGGTTCACGGGCGAAGCGAAACCCGACTCGATCAATTTGTAAAAACATGCCACGAAATGTAGTCATACTGAATAAAACCTGGAAGTAACCGGCTATCTTTGATTTGATGCATTAGGTGCACCGATTAATTACGGTTTACAGTTATTTGAATGATAGTCCGAAAAAAGTGCCAGAAATGCTGAAGCACTTTATAGTAATATCTATATTTTATCAAAATATTTACCTCGATCTTTTCTGACAAATTCAAAAATCCATTGTCAGAAGATAATTTATTTGTCTTAATCCTTGATGTGTTCACCAGTTTAGATTTAACTTAAGGTTTTGGCAAATTATTATCAGTTTTCCTTGTAATTTTGGAATAATCTTCAGTTCAGAATATCCCTCGTTTACTTCGAAAGTATTGTGTTTTGAATACTCTACACTTTATATCCAGCAATTTGAATCCTCTGAACTTCAGAGTAGGGAACTTGGATACTCTGAACTTCAGAGCAGGCAAGTTGGAATTTGGGTGCTCTGAACTTCAGAGTAGGACAGTTTGGTGCTCTGAACTTCAGAGTAGGGAACTTGGATACTCTGAACGTTAGAGCAGTCAATTTGGGTGCTCTGAACTTCAGAGCAGGCAAGTTCAGTGGGTACTCTGAACTTCAGAGTAGGGAACTTGGATAATCTGAACTTCACAGGCAATTTGGAAGTTGTGTGCTCTGAACTTCAGAGCAGGCAATTTGTAAGTTGGGTACTCTGAACTACAGATTAGGGAAGTTGGATACTCGTAACTGCAGAGAAGGCAATTTGGCTTTCTGGGCATTATTTCAGCTCAAGTTAAAAGTTTGTTTTGCAGTGATTAATAAAGTTCCCTAAAATGGAGTGTATTTTAATGCGATTTTGCAGAAAAAAAATAGATGAGAATATGACAAAATGTTTGAGAATGCGTTAAATGTTAGTGTAAGTTCCCGTGAAAGGTTGTTATCAACAAACTAATACACCTTTCGGAATATCAATTCCTAAAAATAATGAACTAACAAGTATTGAACAATATTTATTTGTTTTCTAGTGACCATTTAACCCAAAGATTCACTCGATTTTCTTTTGCCGTTTCTGACACGGCCGAGCGGAGAAAGTATCTGATCAAAATCAGGCTATGTCCGTTTAACACAGGTTACACAAGCAAAACACAACCTGCGTGCAGTCCACTTAATAGAGATAAAGTTCAAAGTATAATATATTTAGAACCCCGTCATTATAACGAAGTGCCAAGGGACCGGAATAATCGGTTAGTTATATCGAGGATTCGTTATAAATGACTTCCGATTATAACGCCTTTCCAAGCAAAAGTTTTTGCTGGGCTGAAAAAACATGTATCAAGGTTGAACTTAACGGCGATATTGAGCTATTCTCCAGTCATATAGTTAGATAATGATACCAATACTGATTGCAAGACATATCGATAAAAAGTTGATGGAGAAAAACATGAAAACTGTTTCCAGGACAGCCATAATGACCACGTTGACTGTTGTAAGCGTGCAATCGCTTTAACGAGTAAAAACAAATTCTTGGTAACTATATCCCTGTTTGTTTCGGATCTGCACTCGTTTCTCACTACTTTTTACCGATCCGTTATATATCGGGGACTCCGTTATGACTGAGTTCGTTATAGTCTAGAATGGGGTTCCACTTGTACTGTTTCTTCGCTAAGCACTTCTCCAGGGTCTTCAGTAACAACTATCGTAGCCAGTAGTAGTAAGCGCAGTGGTTAAGCGCTTCGTCTCTCACCTCTGTGGCTCAGGTTCGAATCCCGGACGCGGCGCCATATGTGAGTTGAGTTGGTTGGTATCTCGCCGGCCCTTGATCCGAGGATTTTTCTCCGCGGGATCTGCGGTTTTCCTCCCTCCGAAAAAACCAACACGCTAAATTCCAATTCGATCTGTGGATTAGCCGGGACCTGGCTTTGATCAGCCCCCATGGTTGTTTCAGGTCTCGTTAGAAATTCAGAGTATCGTTAGAAATTCAGAGTAGATAACGGTGTATCCGCTTCTTACAAGGCCGCTCGATATCTCGTTTTCTTAATTATCATTATATTTTGTTTCAGTCTACTTGCTGTTAATGTTGTAATTCTAGCTGTAGTGTGAGCTTCCTAGATGAGCACTTAAGACAAACGCTAAGAACTTATATGTCTAAATAAAAAAATACTGAGGTCTGTATACCTTCAGCGAGACACAGACCCTCTTCTCACTTCCTATGACCCTTTACATGGCATACCCCGTGTCTCCCCCACTCCTCCCCCCTCACTTCCATATGACCATTTACATGGCGTACCCCGTGTCTCCCCCACTCCTCCCCCCTCACTTCCATATGACCATTTACATGGCGTACCCGTGTCTCCCCCACTCTTCCCCCTCACTTCCTATGACCCTTTACATGGCGTACCCCGTGTCTCCCCTACTCCTCCCCCCCCCCCCCCTCACTTCCTATGCCTTTAAGCACATGCCCCCTTTACATGGCGTACCCCGTGTCTCCCCCACAAAAGGCCGGTTTGCCATTGTATTCTAATGTTAGACGTTCAATCGTTCCGAAAGAAAATAATAAAATCAAAATTCTTCTTTTTAGGCATGGTTAATGTTGTTGGTGACAATGGACATATAATGGGGCGGCCTTCACCTCCTCGGAACGTGGAATAGTACTGGCTATTAAAACAATGCCTAACCCTGAAACAATACAAACCCTAACCCTAAAACAATGCAATTCTTTGTCAGTGCAGTCCAAATGGGGTCCAATAAAATGCAAGGTTTTGAGAGGTGAAGGGCTGCTGCATATAATGCCTCTCCTATTACACAATCATTGTAAATGTGGTCTCTCGGACAGTAATTGCTGCTTCCGTATGTAGCATTGCATAGCATAAGTCTCCTTATTGGACGGCATCTCGGAATATTTTATCGACGGTATTGAATAGGAAAATAAGGGTCGAAATAAAGAAAATAACCTTTTTCAATAGTTGCTCTAAAGAAACCAAAAAAATAATCAAAAATGTATAAAGGAAGTGATACATAACATTATACCATGATCTGGATAGCGATTAAAAAAAAAGACTCATGATCACAAGAAAAAAAATCAAATCATTAAAGCAAATATTTTCTGATCTTGGCATTGAACTACCAGCCGTATCCGTTAAACGAATTCTATAATGAGATTGGGTGGACTTCTGGATTGTACGGAATACCGCCAAAAAGCGTATACTTTTTAATGTGTATTTTCTAAGAAAATTTTATTAGTATAATTGTATTAGTATAATCCAAGAGAGGATAACTAGTTATCCTCTCTTGACACTTTCATGACACCATACTAGGTCTGTGAATCAGCGTATGACCGGATTGAGCGGCTATATTTAGAACAGATCTCACGGGAGTTCACGTGCCCACACTTTGGGAATCAAATCAAACCATAGTCAGGACAATGCAGCGTTAGTAAAATCACCTCAAAGAACCATAGATCATTCTTAAAGTGCACCTAACCCCTTTTGCAACTTTTATACATATGAAACTTTGAAAGGTTTTGAGTACTTCTGCGAAGAAGTTGTTGGCTTACAGAGAATATTCTATGTCCTACGCTTGTTTGAAATCGTGTAAATCTGACCTTTCCTGACCCATGACCGCGTAAGAAAAAGCCTGGGTCGATTCTGGATCTTACGTCACTCATTAATGTATTATTCTCCATGGCGCCTTTCTATCACAACAACATCGATATATAGATAATTTATACGGTCTGTGAGTTGTTAGTAAAGAAAACAGTTATTTTAGACAAAATGCTAAACATTTATTCAACTTATTGCAAAGTCGAATGAATTAGATGACGTAAGATGCAGAATCGACCCAGGCTTTTTCTTACGCGGTCATGGGTCAGGAAAGGTCAGATTTACACGATTTCAAACAAGCCTAGAACATAAAGTATTCCTTGTAAGCCAAAAATTTCTTCGCAGAAGTACTCAAAACCTTTCAAAGATTCATATGTATAAAAATCGCAAAAGGGGTTACGTGCACTTTAATCTCGATAATTACGGGCAAGCATATGCGCGATCGCAGCAGAGTCAGAAGGCAGTTACCCAGGACTGAAACATGTTCTAAAAATAGCTCAAACCGGTCATACGCTGACTCACGGGTATGGTATATATGGACGCTCCTGGTAATGCTCCTGACACTTTACATACTTGAGAAACCAAGTTTCATTGTTTTATAGACAATGTACCTTCATTTGCTAGAGTTCGAGCACTGAACGCATGAACGAACGGTACAGACTATTATCTCCAACGGTATTGGTTTTCTTTAGAACGAAGAAAAAAAATCGTGAACAAAACCATTTAGGAAAACACATTTTATTCGTGGGAAAAAAATCTAAAAATAGCCCAAGGTGTAAATACGCCAACTCGGCACATATATAGTACATGTGGCCGGACGCTCCGAGTAATGGGCTCCTGCCAAGTGAGCGGTCCGTACCATAAATTATTTGATAGCCGATTAGATCACTAGTTTGATCCAACGTACACCAGCAGGATTGTCGTTCACGGTTGCTTGCTTGAACAATTCGTCATAAATTATGGACCGTGTTTTCCCCCTTTCTTATGACAAAAGAGCGAAAGCGCCGAGCCCAGGCCATAGCCATAGAAAGGAGAGAAAAAAACACGAAGATCCAGAACTTACGGTACGGACCGAGCAAACGAGGTTAATAAGATGTTTATTACTGAATAAACTTTTGGGTGCACAGGATCACGCTGTTGATGGATCTCTTGTGGTAGAGATGCTTGTATTGGACGTCACTCGTAGTGCTAATAAAATATTTGAAACTACGGCAGAATGTCCGTACGAGAAGTTATGGACCGCAAATTCAACCAATCATAGCTCGCGAAATGACTTAGATGTGTTTCCCGCGAGTTCGGTTTCCGCTAGCCAATCACAAGCGTTTGCGTATTTTAAATTCAAATAATTAATGATGTTGGTTGACCAAGCAAGAGAAGCTAACGCGGCATCTTTTGTTGACAACATCAGCAGTAGACTGTCTCTTCTCCGTCGCATTAAGCCTTTCCTCACCTGTGAATGTGCATTGCGCTTCTATAATTCATTCATCCACAACCATTTCATCTATTGTTCTACTGCTTGGGGCAACTGCTCCCACCTCCACATGCTACTGCTTCTTCGCCTTCAAAAACTCGCTGCCCGCATACTCTTGGATGCCGACTTTTGTCAACCCTCTGTTCTTCTGTTCTCTCAGCTTCAGTGGATTCCGATCACCGACCTGATTAAATGTAGGAAACTTCTACTTCTCTTCAGCACATTTCTTAATCCTGATGCACCTACATGTTTTAAGAACATGTTCCATTTCCTCTCTACTACTCGTAGAGCTTCTGGCCGCTGCACCAGCTAGAGCCAGCATGCATAACCTCGCCGTACCTTACCCTCGCAGTAATTCTGGCAAGCACACTCTGGCTTATAGCGCTATTCTTTTCAATTCCTTGGATCCTGACTTCAAGCAGCTTGTAACTACTACGCTCTCTTCTGATACTTTGCCTACCAGGATGGCTTCTATTAAGCATAAGCTTCGTAACGTTTTTCTTCCGGACATCTCCTCTTTTAACCATCTAGAGGAGTTCCTCTGCTATAACTGTCTCTCCTTGCTTCACTGCTGCTGCATTTCTGGCGCCGCGTCCATAGCATAGCCCCTTCCATTGCGCATAGTCTTCTAGTAAGTATATATATATATATATATATATATATTTCATATTAATTCTCTTTATTTTGATTCCAATTATTTACTATATCTTGTAATGTTGTAGCTCGTGTGTTAATTTATATTTTCTTCCTTTTTATTACGTTTTATTTGTAACATAGAGGGCCACATTTTAGATAACTATGTAAGGTTAATGTGTCTTCCCTCTGTAAATAAAGAATATTGTATTTTAGTATATACCACACCAGTGAATATCACTTTTCACGCGCTCTGATTGGCTACTCAAACAATTTCATATTCACCTCTGATATGAGCAAAGCAGTGATCATCTCTCGCGAGTTTTTGTCCATTTGACAGAAAATAAAATAACTATTTGGTGCTGGCTATTCACCTGGAGTGTGGTATATACTAAAAAAATATTCACCGAAGTGGAGGTGAATAGTGGACTATTCACCTGGACTATTCACCTCCACTTCGGTGAATAATTGTGTATTCTTCGATGAAATTAAAGAACATTGAAATGCATCGCGTGGGATTCCTGTGGTTCTGACACGGAAGCGAGGCTCGGAGTACGGGGCATCAAAACTGTGTCATTTATCTTTATACAATTTTAATGACCGGTGAACTGGTCTCAAATGACGGTACACGTAGGGACGTTATAGAATGATCTGTATCATACTTGTTGCTGGACATGGGACTCTTCTAGAAAGAGAAATCAAGGTTTGATTTCTAGTTTTATTACGATCAATCGATAGAATGTTTTGGCGCGAGATTCGGATCAATTGATTTTAATAGTCACACGTGCACAGTCAGTTGTTTTGAAAATTAGTTAAGTTATGTACGTGATTATTACATGTGTTGATTCCTAGAAACATATTTGGATTCTAGAGACATAGAACTCCTAAAATATTGACCAATTTTTACTTACTCATTTCTTATTCCGTTATTGTCGAAGTGATAGCTACATGTAGCCTATATGTTTTGGTGCAAATATTAGTCATTTTACTGTCAGTGCAGTCGCCATTTTGAAATGTAGTTAAACCTTTGTCTGGTATTGAGGCTCACTTGCATGATCTTGAGTAGAATCAGCCTGTACGTGTCTGACTCTCGGATAGTGGGGAATGGACTAAAGAAGCTTTCTCTTTCGCCCCATCCGACTAATGCACCTATCAATGTTAATTCCGGGAGGGGGGGGGCAAGGGGTGGGGATTTGACAGGCAGGGCTACCCCGATAGTGGGGATTTTCACACACACTGCCTGCTCCAGGTGGGGTTATTTATAGGAAACATAAGGAATATAGAAAATATATTTGATATTTTTGACCAAACATGTTGTCCCGAGGATGGGGAATTTGAATTTTTTTTGGGAGAAAATGTCAAATCTCCACCACTTGCCCACCCTCGGGCTTAGCATTGATAGGTGCATAATACCATGAGGAGCTTAACCCGACTTAGGATTTCTCAGCGTGAAGGCTATGACGTCATCAAAATCCAATTACGATTTTGACATTTTGTGGTTTCGGTGTTGTCACCACTTATAACATAAACAGTTTAACACTTTAAAGTGTTTCGAAGATCTTGAAAGATCTTCGAAAAAAAAGAAACCTAATATCTATCGTATAAGTCCTGTGGAGAGATGAAATTGGAGGCAGAAATGTATTATTGCCACATCGGTGTTCAAGACAAGCCTCGAGCCCAAAGGATGCATGGTCGCATGCGATCATGGAGGAAACGAATGCCAAGAGCTTTCCGGCACTTAAAAGGGTTTTTGGAACTTCACTTGACAAATTTAAAAAGTGGTACGCTCTGTCAAACAGCCTTTGTGGCTCTAAAGTGGGCAGATTTGTGAAGAATAAGGCTTTTGAACAGTTTCCGAGCGAGATTTCCCAAGTTAAAGTATCTGATTTGTGGCGGGAAAATGGCGAATGCGCTCCAATCGAATGGTTCTGTGATCGAAAAAACTCCGAAGAGGGCTACGTGATTACTCTGTTTGGACTCTGTTGTGGGCTGTTAAAGCAGAAACAGTCTTGTTTGGAGCAAGGATTTTTGGCCTCATCAGAATTCAAGCAAGTCATTGACGCGGTGAACTCCCTCGACCTTACGCGGTATGTGATCGGTGATTCCTATACAAAGTGACCCCGAAGACTCGTCGCATTCAAGTGCTAGAAAACGAGCTATCGTTTTATCGGGAGAAGGTAAAGGAGACAAAATCAGCTATCGCAACGAGTGTGTTAGATACACCAATTACTCCCGGTCCCAATATGCCTTCAACAGTGAAGGATCAATCCAAAGCATCGCAAATTCCAACACTATATTTATATCGGGCCAATCAGTAAGAAACGATACTTAGGTAGTCTCTGCCGGCGTGCTTTGGACGATGCTAAGGAGATATGCGACACATATGATGGTAGTCTTGGAGGTATTCTTGGGTATGGCCTGGTTTATGGAAGCAAGATAGACCAGGATAATTTTAATGGTCCATCAAGTCCAAACCTGCCCTGGGATTTGTGGAGAATAGGCCCTTTGCTGGACCTGGTCACGTGACCTTTTTAGCCTGTCAATCAAAAAAATTTGCATGGCACAGCTTGCCAGTCAGCAAAAAAAAAAACTCTGTTAAATAAAAATTATTAAGTGAAATTATACATGTAGAGTTTTCAAAAAAATGCCATTCCTTCAGTTTTACAGATTTGAACCTAAAACTTGGACTTTTTAATAAATTTGGCTTGCTCTTTCCATTTCTGGCATTCATGTTGTTCTAGCGCCAATTTGTTTTTGATCGACAGGTCCTGCAAAGGGCCTATTTGACATAATTTTTGAATTGAGTATTGCAAATACCGTACCCCACCGTGAGGCTTTGGAACAAGGTGCAAATCTTTTATAAAATTTGCTATTTTGACTCTCTACCCAATTCTCCAACCCCCCTCCCCCCCCCCCCCCCCCCCCCCAACTTTTCTTTGCTGGGAAATACCCCACCCCCAGGACAGAAACGTTCTTAGTCAAATGCCCCATGTATGCGCAGGGAGGGGATGGGCAGGTTTGGAGGTACTAATAATCGCTCATGATTGTAAACTGCATGGCAGCACATCGTGCCACAATAGCTGCAGTCCATATATATCACAAACATAACCTTGTGAAGTGCATTTGAATATATTCATTTTGAATTTTTGCTCTTTACCTTTTATTTTTGACCAAAAACTGAAGTGATCATTTTGTTTATTTTATTACTCTTGGCTTGCCAGCAGGTATAAATGAATGTCATGCATAAAATTCATTCCCAATTTTGGATTCCTAATTTTTAATATTTGTATTAATCAGGTATTTGGATCAATATCTGTTTGTTTGTTGTTTTCTTGGGTAATCCTTTACCTGAATTCAACAGCTGAACCTGGGCAGAAATAATTACATGTAAACCCCCTTACTGCCTGTTTGTTTGTTGTTTTATTGGGTAATCCGTTACCTGAATTCAACAGCTGAACCTGGGCAGAAATAATTAACCCCCCTTACTGCCGGTTTGTTTGTTGTTTTCTTGGGTAATCCGTTACCTGAATTCAACAGCTGAACCTGGGCAGAAATAATTAACCCCCCTTACTGCCGGTTTGTTTGTTGTTTTCTTGGGTAATCCGTTACCTGAATTCAACAGCTGAACCTGGGCAGAAATAATTACATGTAAACCCCCTTACTGCCTGTTTGTTTGTTGTTTTCTTGGGTAATCCGTTACCTGAATTCAACAGATCAACCTGGGCAGAAATAATTACATGTAAACCCCCTTACTGCCTGTTTGTTTGTTGTTTTCTTGGGTAATCCGTTACCTGAATTCAACAGCTGAACCTGGGCAGAAATAATTAACCCCCCTTACTGCCGGTTTGTTTGTTGTTTTCTTGGGTAATCCGTTACCTGAATTCAACAGCTGAACCTGGGCAGAAATAATTAACCCCCCTTACTGCCGGTTTGTTTGTTGTTTTCTTGGGTAATCCGTTACCTGAATTCAACAGCTGAACCTGGGCAGAAATAATTACATGTAAACCCCCTTACTGCCTGTTTGTTTGTTGTTTTCTTGGGTAATCCGTTACCTGAATTCAACAGATCAACCTGGGCAGAAATAATTACATGTAAACCCCCTTACTGCCTGTTTGTTTGTTGTTTTCTTGGGTAATCCGTTACCTGAATTCAACAGATGAACCTGGGCAGAAATAATTACATGTAAACCCCCTTACGGCCTGTTTGTTTGTTGTTTTCTTGGGTAATCCGTTACCTGAATTCAACAGCTGAACCTGGGCAGAAATAATTACATGTAAACCCCCTTACTGCCTGTTTGTTTGTTGTTTTCTTGGGTAATCCGTTACCTGAATTCAACAGCTGAACCTGGGCAGAAATAATTAACCCCCCTTACTGCCGGTTTGTTTGTTGTTTTCTTGGGTAATCCGTTACCTGAATTCAACAGCTGAACCTGGGCAGAAATAATTAACCCCCCTTACTGCCTGTTTGTTTGTTGTTTTCTTGGGTAATCCGCCACCTGAATTCAACAGCTGAACCTGGGCAGAAATAATTACATGTAAACCCCCTTACTGCCTGTTTGTTTGTTGTTTTCTTGGGTAATCCGTTACCTGAATTCAACAGATGAACCTGGGCAGAAATAATTAACCCCCCTTACTGCCGGTTTGTTTGTTGTTTTCTTGGGTAATCCGTTACCTGAATTCAACAGATGAACCTGGGCAGAAATAATTACATGTAAACCCCCTTACGGCCTGTTTGTTTGTTGTTTTCTTGGGTAATCCGTTACCTGAATTCAACAGCTGAACCTGGGCAGAAATAATTACATGTAAACCCCCTTACTGCCTGTTTGTTTGTTGTTTTCTTGGGTAATCCGTTACCTGAATTCAACAGATCAACCTGGGCAGAAATAATTACATGTAAACCCCCTTACTGCCTGTTTGTTTGTTGTTTTCTTGGGTAATCCGTTACCTGAATTCAACAGATGAACCTGGGCAGAAATAATTACATGTAAACCCCCTTACTGCCTGTTTGTTTGTTGTTTTCTTGGGTAATCCGTTACCTGAATTCAACAGCTGAACCTGGGCAGAAATAATTACATGTAAACCCCCTTACTGCCTGTTTGTTTGTTGTTTTCTTGGGTAATCCGTTACCTGAATTCAACAGCTGAACCTGGGCAGAAATAATTAACCCCCCTTACTGCCGGTTTGTTTGTTGTTTTCTTGGGTAATCCGTTACCTGAATTCAACAGCTGAACCTGGGCAGAAATAATTACATGTAAACCCCCTTACTGCCTGTTTGTTTGTTGTTTTCTTGGGTAATCCGTTACCTGAATTCAACAGATGAACCTGGGCAGAAATAATTACATGTAAACCCCCTTACTGCCTGTTTGTTTGTTGTTTTCTTGGGTAATCCGTTACCTGAATTCAACAGCTGAACCTGGGCAGAAATAATTACATGTAAACCCCCTTACTGCCTGTTTGTTTGTTGTTTTCTTGGGTAATCCGTTTCCTGAATTCAACAGATGAACCTGGGCAGAAATAATTAACCCCCCTTACTGCCAGTTTGTTTGTTGTTTTCTTGGGTAATCCGTTACCTGAATTCAACAGCTGAACCTGGGCAGAAATAATTAACCCCCCTTACTGCCTGTTTGTTTGTTGTTTTCTTGGGTAATCCGTTACCTGAATTCAACAGCTGAACCTGGGCAGAAATAATTACATGTAAACCCCCTTACTGCCTGTTTGTTTGTTGTTTTCTTGGGTAATCCGTTACCTGAATTCAACAGCTGAACCTGGGCAGAAATAATTAACCCCCCTTACTGCCGGTTTGTTTGTTGTTTTCTTGGGTAATCCGTTACCTGAATTCAACAGCTGAACCTGGGCAGAAATAATTACATGTAAACCCCCTTACTGCCTGTTTGTTTGTTGTTTTCTTGGGTAATCCGTTACCTGAATTCAACAGCTGAACCTGGGCAGAAATAATTAACCCCCCTTACTGCCGGTTTGTTTGTTGTTTTCTTGGGTAATCCGTTACCTGAATTCAACAGCTGAACCTGGGCAGAAATAATTACATGTAAACCCCCTTACAGCCTGTTCGTTTGTTGTTTTCTTGGGTAATCCGTTACCTGAATTCAACAGCTGAACCTGGGCAGAAATAATTACATGTAAACCCCCTTACTGCCTGTTTGTTTGTTGTTTTCTTGGGTAATCCGTTACCTGAATTCAACAGATGAACCTGGGCAGAAATAATTACATGTAAACCCCCTTACTGCCTGTTTGTTTGTTGTTTTCTTGGGTAATCCGTTACCTGAATTCAACAGATGAACCTGGGCAGAAATAATTACATGCTCAAAATGCCGGTTTGTCGTGTAAATCGGGTAGTGTGATTTGGTCGACTTTGATTTCGGCGAGATGGGAACTGTTTATAGGGTTTTCGGGTTTTCCGATGCGCTCGTATTATGACAACAAGGCTGTGTGTATCCGGTCAACAAATAAAGTAACATTGTACTTCTTAGTTCCAGTATTTATACCAATATTAGTGTTTAAAGTTTGACAAATGAGAAAGATAGTAACACGTTTATAAAGATGTATTGTTCTTGACTGAAGCCGAGTTAAACTTATACTGATACCGAATACATCATTTGGTTGACTTTGATTTTCACCTTTACGCGGCTAGGTTTCACGTGCACGAAAGTTCAGACAGTCGAGTCAAGTCCAACGTATGACAATCAACTTTGTGTGCCGGTAGGAAAATGATATTTAATTAAAAGATTTATTTACGATTTTTTATGCGATTTGAAGCGGGAATCAGTGTTCATAAAGCCTGGTGAATAGTGAATTAACCAATGGCGCATGTTAGTGATTATATAGAGCTGCTAAACGAGACTCGCCTAGCTCAGATTAGACTCGTCTTAATAATTATAATAAATTATAATCAGGAGTCTAATAATGGACTCCTGCTTAAAATCCTTTTTAGAGAGTTATTATGAAATAATGAAAGTTTCATTCGCATGCCGCCAGAACGGCTTTGAATATTTTTCACCCTGACTCGGATCGGCACAAAAACGTAACATTAAACTGCAATTGTTATTGTGTTGCTGGAGCTCGGGCTGGAGTATAATGACTGATTCATTGTCCAAACACCACTGCGCCACACCGGATCATTTAAAATGTTACCTATACTTTAGGTATTTCTAGTACTAAGGTCTCACTGAAACGCTTTAAAATTCGCTCAAATTCCATAAAAGCCGTTCGTAAAATACTATAGTTTCATATCGACAGAGAAAGTATAATTGCGATACAATGGAAATTTTAGTTAACTTTCCGCGACTGGCAAACATCCCATACATTTTCTAGACCTTTCGCAGCATGGTTTTAACTTTACGCCACGTGAACACCATCGTATATATAAATTGAGTGTAGTTCTGGTCATTAAATAAACTAAAATTGAAAGATTAAGTATCGTGTTGATAGATTTTAATTACTTAGCGCTCTCGACTGGTGACAGCATTTCCAATTACAACATTCCTATAAAACCATATACCAGTGTTTCAGATTACAGCTCCTATTGTTTTAAGGGACACTGTATGTCCCTTAGCTGTGGGGTGCCAAAATCCTAACTCGGGTAAAGCTCCTCATGTCTAGTTCTAAGGAGCCAACCATTGTACTTCTTAGGGCAGAGGTGGGTGATCTATTTGTATTTGTTCACCCCTTGAATCAATGGTACTAAAAAAAATCCCAGGTAACACATGTGCATTATTTGTTTTCTTCATTAGGCCCTTTTTTCTTGCCCAACGCTTTGTGCACAATATTTATTTTCACCTGTGTTCCTCTGTAAGATATTTTTCATCAAAAAAGCAGCATGCAGGATTTTTGTTTCTGAAAACCAAACGGCGGGCCAGACAGCCAAACCGGGCAAGACCACCTTGTGTAATCAGGCCCTAATATAGGTACTGTTATGTAGGCATTAATGTTCTTGAATGCAGAAATGTTCCAGGGGAGAGGGGGGGGGGGGGACTTGTATGATAAATCAATGGGTTGGTACATGTATGTGATTATTCCAAGTTATTGTGGAACCGAACCCAGATTGCATGTCTACCTGTTTGATTATTCTGAATCATCTATAACCTGGAATTCAACATATTTTTATGAAAATCCCAGATCCAGAAGTCAGGATGATAGGTTCAAAACTAGATCTGGTACCGCTGCGCATAAATATTATCATAAACAAGAGTGCCCCAGTTGGAAATGTGTACATGCATGTTCAAACCCTGGTCTTAATATTGTTGTTTGATCTCTTTCTCTTCATGGATAGCATGATATTGCATGAAAATCAAGTACAGCTAAATAAGTAAATAAATTCACTAATATATGTAAATTAAGCATCCACACCAACTTTAGCCTGCTAATTCATTCAATTAATGATGTTAAATACTTTAATTTTTGGACGTCAGACATCAAAATCATTAATTAGAGTTAATTAATCTTCATAATTATAGCTTAATTATATAAGCTAGATAATTAATAATACTCAAATTATCTTTGTATGAATTTATAAAGCCTTTTATCACCTCTTTTCAAATTCCCCTCCCCCTCCTTCCCCTGGGCTGTTCATTTGAGGAGCTGATTCTAGTTATAAGCTGCGTAGTTTATTACCTCCCAGAAACGAGGTCAAGTACATGTAAGTGCATAAGTGTGCTTACATCTGAGGTTGTCCTTACATGTGCAGTTGGATCATTTTTTAAATACATGTTTTCCTGCAAGTATTTTAGCAGCAGTGATGGTACAGTAGTTTTAATCTCTCGATGACAGTGTTATAAATATATATGCACATACGTGTACTGTATAGCATTTAATATTTTCATAACATTTAAAAGCTATTTTATGTGTATATGTACCGTATTTATCACGTACAAGCGCCGCACCTCACACATAAGCCCACCCCTAACTTCAGCCTGATAAACAGAAGCCTGGTTTTCCCAAAAGATTTAAGGAAAAAACCTTCCAAGACCAATCACAGGCTTTTAAAAACTCTAGCAACCATTCAAGGAGTTACTAGAGAAGATGACAAACAAATGGTCAGCTAGTTTCCTTTGGAAAGCATCCAAGGAGACAAGATCGAGTAGAAATCTTGCTGACACTCATGTTCTGTGAAGAATGTGCCATTTCTATTGTTCATATGGCTTTGTTTATGGTCATTGCAAAAGTTTTCTGAAAACACCCACAATAATAAGGTGCACCCCCAAATTTGCAGCAATTTTTTGTTACTTTCAAAATCTGAAAGCAAAAAAGGTGCAGCTAGCTTATACATGATAAAATAGTATGTATATATTTAACAATGATATTCACCGAAGTGGAGGCGAATAGTGGTGGATATTTACCGAGCCGCTTCGGCGAGGTAAATATCCACCACTATTCACCGACGTACACTTCGGTGAATAATTGTTTTAGTATATATCACACTGCAGGTGGATAGCCAGCAGAAAATAGTTATTTTATTTTCTGTCAAATGGACAAAAACTTGCGCGAGTTGATCACTTCTTTGCTTGGAGGTGAATATGAAATCATATTCACTGTTTGAGTAGCCAATCAGAGCACGCGAAAAGTGATATTCACTGGTGTGGTATATATACTAAATATATTTATTTAACTTATTTACGTATTATTAATAATTTTAATACAATTCTAAACTACGCAATTCAGCCTACTGGCTGAAAAGTTGATTTTTTATAAAGTACATACATGTACCACAAAAATGACTTATTCTTGTTCTTTTCAAGGATGATTTGACTGGAAAGTATGCAGATCTTCAGGGAGTTCCAAAAGCTTTGTTGCCAGGGGTTGGTGGCAAACGCATATTGGACTTCTGGTGGGAGGCAATAAAAACGTATGTATACAGTCACGCACTTGCTCTGATGAAGGGCTAGCACTCAAAATAGTACCTGCTACTCGCTCCCCACAGCAGTTAACACACATGTACCATAATCTACTAGTTGATCACTTAGCAGTAATCATCAGTTATCCATACGAACCAAATTTGCAAATGTGCATATAATGTAAGCACACCAAATGTGACATCATACATGTACATATAATGGTCACAAAATTACTGCATCTCTGTTATTGCTTTCCAGGAGGCAGTTGTTCAGTGAAGTGTATCTTGTGACAAATGCTGACAAGTAAGTCAAAAGCAACATTACAGATTCAGGGGATTTGAACTACTTTCTCTTCCTCAGTTAACTGAAAGAAATCAAAGAAGTTTCAGGTGCTCATATGCATGCTGGACCACCAATATTTATTGCAACTCACTCTAGATCTCTCAGATGAACTATCAAAAAAAATATAATTTCTTAAGTGCATGATCCACTAAATATAGTTTTGTCCTCTACTAGCTACAGTACAATGTAGGATGTGAGCTGATACCCTAGCAGTAGAAAACCAATGTTATCGTAATTAAAGCTAATGATAGACTCTATCCTGAGTGAGTGAGTGTGTGTTAGTAATGTACTGCCAGTATAAACATTATACAATACGGGCAGACAAACTGTGTCCATGGGAATTTACAATAATTATGGTTAATACAGTTTGGTTACAAATATTGACTGTATGATATGATATACAATTGTACAGTGTATCTTACTGGAAAATGTAAAATTAGAATTCAGCACTATAGTTTACATCACAGGCATGCATTCACAATGTGCATAGAAACAGGTCCCATAAGGGTAAGACAGTCTGTATACATCAAGACAGGAGTTTTACCTTCAGTTGATGTTTTGCCCTTAGGGCTATCATTAGGCCTGGGATAGGAGAGGTTAATGATCAGTTGTGAGACGACCTCCCTCTTACTATAAAACTAGCATAGTAATAACATTTACAGAATACTAACTACATGTAGCTTACAATGTAAACTACATGTATATAGTATTCTGTATAAACTGCATATGATACTGTGTGTGGGGATTTACAGACTGAGGTATATACCCAATTAAAACATGTGACTCAAATGCTGCATTTTACAATGGTACGTACATGTATGTACATAATTATCATAATTGTATTCATTTAAACATGCAGGTACAAACATTATGAGAGATGGGCTACAGCTCATGACTTTCCAGTTGAAAACATTATCAACGATGGCACAACAACCTTTGAATCAAGGTACAATTTAGGAATGAGTTGGGTTTTTCAATAGAATGATATATTTAATTTATTTAATAACTAAAGTTTTTTAAGTCCATAAGTTCTAGTTTATCAACTGCTATTGAAAAAGTGACAACATTATATTATTGCTTGCAGTCCTTCCAAAAATTAAGTGCAGGCTTAGTAAGTTGCCAGGATTCTTGAGTAAGGTCAGGCAAAATCAGAAATGGGAAAAAATGTAAAAACTGGGGGGAAATATTTTTTGGGAAAAAAGGTCAGGCAAAGGCAGAAAACAAATGGGAAAAAAGTAAACAAATTATGGTATCATGCATTCAACTAAAACTGGGTTAAGTTATTACTGCCATGGGAAGGGAGTAGCAGCTGAAGTTTCAAGCATTACATTGTAGCTCTTCATCTATATCTGAGTGAAAGAAAAACCTAGCTACACTTAGGTTTTGTAGAAACTAATTAACTAAGGTATCCAGTGAAATTGTGCTCAACTGCGGCTCAGTAAATATCCACCACTATATTCACCTCCACTTTGGTGAATAATAATGTTTTGTTAATTATTCATACTAAAATGACTGTTACATGTAGTTCATTAATTTAAAAGGACCAATTGATGGCAGGTTGTTTACATCTAATTAAATCAATTGCATGTCAATAAAAAAATTACTAAAACAATAAGACAGTTTAAAATTATTACTCTAAACTCTTAAACATTTACGTTTAATTTCACAGACTAAAGAAAATCAACCAAATGAAGAAATATGGAATCAATTATTCTAAAAATGGGTTTGTGTTTAAATGTTCTAAGCAGTACAGAAAATAAAATAAAATAAAACAATACTAATAAAATTCAGGTTTATTCTTCCTCAAACAATCATAAAAAGCAACATAATATGTCAGTAAATTAAAGAAGTAAAATTATGGCAAAAAGGACATAATTATTTTGAAAAGTCTGCAAATATCAGGCTATAGAAAATGAGATACACCTTTAATTTAATAAATTTAAAGTAAATAAATAAACGAAATAATTTTTTTATAAAATTCAATGTAACTGTCATTTTTATTATAAATGGCAAATAAACATATCAGACATTGAGACTACCTTCCAGTTGAAGGGAAATGTAAAACAAATTGTTCATCTTTCATAAAAATAATGAAAAATATACTTTTATCCCTGCCACTTCAACATATGAAATTTCACATGGATTGTGACACTCAAATTATAGAATAATTTTATATAACATTACTTAATATTAATATATGAAATTTTATTTAGAAGGAAACAGACTCATAAATTCTCCAGTGACAACACGTACTGTAATCTAAAGAGGCCATCATTTCTGGATAAACTCGAATAAGTTTATTAAAGGTTTCTATGCTATATATTTCAGGCTTGGTGCTGTTGCAGACTTTGAGTTGGTCATCAGAAACAAGAATATACAAGATGACGTCATGGTGGTATGTTAGACTATGGCTTAAGTTTTACCGACCTGTCAATGATTACATGAGGGAGGAGTCAGTTTTTTTTTATTATACAGCTTGTAGGTAATATTTCATAAGATATGATTGGCCAGTCTGTGGTTTATTAGTTATACTCTAATTTTAGGTTGCAGGGGACATGCTTTTCCAGGACCGCAACTTCGACATCGACCAGGTTATCAAATACTTCAAATTGAAAGTAAGTTAATTGATATGTTATTTGATATCTAAATTGATATCATATAATTATCATATAATTATAAAATATAGTAACACTTTACAATAAGTTACTTATTCATAGCTGCCTAACCATCACATTTTAAGGTAAAAAAAATAATTTTCGAAGAGAGTGCTTGTCTTAAGAAGTTTCTAAATGAGGCTACTGACTTTGCATTACGTTGGTCTTTCAATAGGTTCTAAGGTTTCAGATTACTGCTCCGTCAGAGCTAATACTTTTTTTTCAAGTATTCAGTACGTAACTTGGTAGAAGAGCCTCAGAGTATGGTGCATTATTTTATCGAGCGTTGTAAAATGATGACCAGCGAGGCAATTCGGTGCAAGCCCATTTCTAATTTTGAACATCGTTAATGCTTTTATTTTATTTATTTTTCATTTATTTTGTTCCCAGTCTAACTGTGACAGCACTAATGCTGAACTTGTTCTATTATCTTCACATACTTTCCTGGCTGCTCTATGCTGAAATTTTCAATTTTTCAGAGAGGACCTTGCCGATGCTTCCTCATACCTCGCTGCAGTAGTCTAAGTGTGATTGTATTAAACTTGTGCATACTGTAACTAGAGTGTCCTGGGCAACAAATGGCCATATCCTTTTCAATGCACCAAGACCAGAGGCAGTTCTTTTTTCGTGATGTATTTAATGTGTTTGTCCCAAGTAAGGTGCTCAACATACACTTCTACTCCCATATTTTTACTACATGTATGGGCGACTCTCTTCGCTGATTGGCTACCAATAACTATTGATTCGATCCATCAAGGCAGTTAGGTAAATCATTAATAAATATAAAAAAATTATAATGGGCCGAGAATCGAAATGTGGTACCCCACATCTAAAAAAAAATTTATTTGACTGTGCACCAAGAACCCAATTGGTATATATTTGATAAATAGGCCTGCAGTAGACCAATAGACTAATCTTGGACCCCACCAAGTTTGATCTGTTGTAATAAGATCTCGTTATTCACGGTATCAAATGCTTTCTTTAAATCCAAGAAAACAGCAATATTGTTACAGGCCACGATCCATACTAACAATCCATTTATTTGTAGAATTTAAGAGAGCAGATATTGTTGAATGGATTTTCAGAAATCCAAACTGCGTATTTGACAGAAGACTTTGATCTGAAAGATACCCATAAAGTTGGTCATGAAAAATTCTTTCATAGCCTTTGCTTATAATGGGAAGGATTGAAATAGGCCTGTAGTTGTTATTGATGTCGGTTCGTGGCTCGGATTTATGCAGAGGGTTAACGTGAGCTTTTTTTGCAGCTATAGGTTGGCTTCTGACTGATGTATAGGTATTAGTGGCTATTCTTTCATATCAAACATTATGTGTTGCTGATCAACAGAAAGGGGAGCTGGCAATTTACTACGAAATGGACGAGACAGAAAGAACAGAGACAAGAGGAATTGTGGAGGTGTGTCCTACAACAAACAGGTAAGCAGTGACTGACTTACATGTATATAGCTATTAACGGAGCTCTTCACGGGCCGAAACGCGAACACGGAGCTCTATACACATAGAAAATCAATAAGGGAAACAGAAAAACAGAAGAAAAAAAGAAAAGAAAACTCATGGAAGTCAACAAAATTTCACACCGAGCTCGCATGTGTCTGTGTGCCTCTGCCTTATGCGCTCGCACTGACCGTACGGTATAAAAGCATTATTTATGTTAAGCCATTTCGAACATAATTATGCGATATACATGTAGCATAGTAACAGCTACACGGAGGCTAGAGAGAGCAGAGTGGCCTACCTGCCCGTGCAGAAACTCAAAGGTCGTGACAGATCGAACCCACCTGTATATTTTGTTATCTACTTTCTATTGTTTTGTTTTTCTTCCGTATTCGTATTTCAATAACAGCTAGCTGTATTCAATATATTAAATAAAGCGACTGATAAGTATATCGAAGGTAGTGCAGACTAAAATATCATGCTAAAATGTTCGCTCACGGTAAAGAAAACTTCAGTTTATAAGTGAAACAGCTAGTATCTACTTGGAGCAAAGACAATAGGGTGTGGCAATGAGCAGATCTCCAAATACGATTTTGCTTTAATATGCCGTCTGAGATGTTCACAGTCAAAGTTACAAGAAGAAAATACAAGGAAACTCTATGCTGCTGTTCATTTTTGCCAATCAGAAAAGGGGGAAGACAAAAGATATTTGAATCACAAATTTGAAGACTTTCCCCAAAACGATTTCTTTGAAATCAGACCACAGTTACCAAAACTAAATTGAAACTTTAAAAGTTATCTATTTTAATGAAAATATATGGTTTTCTATTGAATGTATGAGTATCAACCAATGAAATTACGAGAACTGAAGAAGAATACCCGAAGAATATCTTCTAGAACATTTATTTAACACCTTTTACATTCAGCTGCCATTGACTGCTCCCATTCTTAGGAGAATCATTAATTAAACTATAGTAAGATTGAAGATAATAAGGTTTCTTTGGTATGAAATACAACATGCAAGTTGAAATTAGTTGCTCTATATGTAGACGGCCTTTGATTGCTGTTTTTTTTTTGTCATTTGTAGGATTCTGCGATTTTTAGAAAAACCACGTTCAGAGGACACAACTTCACGACTAGCCAGTGTGGTAAGGAAGTTTAAACGAATTAATTCGTGTACATGTGTATTATAATAGTTTTATCCAGGCTGTAACAGTGGTTTCACGTCCAAAACTATGCCTTTCGTACAGTCTTCAAAAGCCCTTGAATTTGACTGCTGGCCTTGAAAAGCCTTGAATCCAAATACTGCGATCACATTTGGGGCGTTCCAGACATAATGTGATTAGTCAGTTCTCAGCTGTCAATTAACGGGGGTTGCTTGGTGTTACAGATTACCACATGACGTGAAACAAAGTCTTCTAAAGCAAAACAATATCCTGAAGTACAAAGAACTCTAACCCCAGTAAACAACGAATCTGTTACACCAAGAAGCACCCCAATTAATGGTTTCACAGCACATGAACATGGCGTTGACAACACAAAATTCTGTACCGAATTTACTGAAAATCCTTCACCAACGAGAGGTGGCCATGCATACTAGTAATCGTACTCCTGACGATCTTCAACAAATTGAAATTCATATTTTCCGGTAAGTATTCCACCTTCATTGCACTCTGTAAAAACAATGACTTACTGTGCAGGAACATGAAGTTCAAGTGCTGTCCACGCCGAGTTCAAGGTGCTGTCCACGCCGACTTCACGTGTTGTCCACGCCGAGTTCAAGTGCTGTCCACGCCGAATTCAAGTGCTGTCCATGCGGAGTTCGAGTGCTGTCCACGCGGAGTTCGAGTGCTGTCCACGCGGAGTTCATGTGTTGTCAGCGCCAAGTTCATGACAAGTTAATTGACAGCTGAGAACAGACTAATTACATTGTGTCTGGAATGCTCCGGCCCAAGAGTGATTTGCAGTGTGCTCAACTAGAATTAGCAGTATTCTCTTGAAAAGTACTTGAACTCTGTTTTTACAGTGCATGTTTTTTTTTTGTAAAACCAATGGTCAAGCCGGGACCTATGGCCCAACCAATTTGCATCATTTTCCGCTGACTTCAACAAAATAGATAAATAGAATAGACCTAATTCGCTCCCCTCAATGTTGCCTCAATACAGATCACCTGACCAACTGTTTCTTTGCTTTTTTATCCCACGGAATAATGCATAAATTACTCGAACGCCAACACAATAGCCCACTTCCGCGATATGCTTTACTTGTCATGCACAAAGGTTTCTATACGAGGCTCCGTGCTAAATTAAATTTATTCTTTTCACAGAGAAAAAAGAAATTTAATTTAGCACGCAGCCTCGTATTGAAACCTTTGTGCATGACAAGTAAAGCATATCGCAGAAGTGGGCAACATATCCCTGGGACAAAATGAAAATAAACCAATCGTAAAGCGTCATTTTACTTTCCCACAAGCCCTTACAAACTCTACTTCAAGATGGCGTCTGCTAAAATCACAATGTCCCTGCAACATGTCCCCTCGTCTGAACACAACAAGGGATTTGCCCCCTGTGCGCCAACCTTAAAGGCCTAAATCCCCTGGAGACATCACGTGATCTGTATTGGGGCAAAAACGAATTAGGTCTATAATCATTGTAAAGTATCCAAATACATAACCTCTCCTAATAACAAAAAAAATCATTTGTCGGCTGAAAGTACCCATGCACATGGTCACCATTTCAAGCTAAGAGTCTAATTGGAGCTCCGTTTATATAGGCTTTACTATACATACTTTATATGGCTCAGGTTAGGGGTTGGGTTTGAAGTCTATTGCACGATTCCTGTCTTTAGGAGCACGTCTCTGATTGGTTGATAGCCATGTGTTATCAGACTACAGATGATGTCATATTCTTCACAAATCGTTAATTAATTACTTATAACAAATATATGTCATTTCACAGTGCGTCTGTCAAGAGAGTAAATTACACCACTCCACTGCATCTTGTGGAATACATCTTTGTCATATGTGTATCTATAATACAAATAGAGTGTGTCCATCGAGGAACTATTATACAAATAGACTGTGTCCGTCGAGGAACTATCGGCTGATAGTTGCCCGCAGAAATTTGATGTTCTTAAAACAAAATAATATAAGCCCGAGAACGCAGTTCGAGGGCTTATATGCTAGTTTTAAGAACATCAAATTTCCAATGGAAACTATCAGCCGATAAGTCCGAGACAGACACAGTCTATTTGCGTTATTGTTCAACACAAAATTGTCTTCCGCTCTCAGCGGGCACTATAGCCTGACAGTTTGCCTCCGCGGACGACAACTATTACGTCACGTGATCGCTTTTAGCCAATGAGCGCGCGCCAAAATTTTGTGGTGAACTATAACGGCTGATAGTTGCCTGCAGTTCGAGGGCTTATATGCTACTTTTAAGAACATTAAATTTCCAAGGGAAACTATCAGCCAATACATGTAGTTCCGAGACAAACACAGTCTATTTGTCGTTATTGTTCACCACAAAATTGTCTTCCGCTCTCAGCGGGCACTATTATACAAATAGACTGTGTCCGTCGAGGAACTATCGGCTTATAGTTGCCCGCGGAAATTTGATGTTCTTAAAACAAATATAAGCCCGAGAACGTAGTTCGAGGGCTTATATGCTAGTTTTAAGAACATCAAATTTCCAAGGGAAACTATCAGCCGATGGGTCCGAGACAGACACAGTCTATTTGCGTTATTGTTCAACACAAAATTGTCTTTCGTGCTCAGTGGGCACTATCGCCTGACAGTTTGCCTCCGCGGAATACAACTATCACGTCACGTGATCGCTTTTAGCCAATGAGCGCACGCCAAAATTTTGTGGTGAACTATAACGCCTGATAGTTTGCATCTACGGACGACAACTATCACGTCACGTGATTGCTTTTGACCAATGAGCGCGCACCAAAATTGTGTGGTGAACTATAACGCCTGATAGTTTGCACCCGCGGACGACAACTATCACGTCACGTGATCGCTTTTGGGCGATGAGCACGCGCCAAAATTTTGTGGTGAACTATTAAAGGATCAATCCACGGCAAAACAACGTCTCTGTTAAATCGATGAGAACAGTTCAGTAGCCTGCGTGCAGACATAGCTAACAGTTCAGCTGATTAAGACTTATTCTTCTATTTTCTCCATAGGTATTTTACTGTTTTCAAAAGGACACACTGGACATGGTAAACATTTACCTGAGAGACAGATCCGAGATAGACCACAGAGGATTTGGTAGTTATGTGGTAAGACAAAATGATCACTGATAAAACAAAACAAATGACTGTGAAACTGAATTTTAACGCTGGTAAATACAGTCTTTCATATTAATGCAACCCAGACTTTCTTCATTTGGAGTTTTGGCTTTTAAAGTCTACCTCAATTATATAAATTGGATTAGACAAATTGTTTTTTTCCCGGCATTTGAGGCATTTCCAAAAGATGTTTAAAGAGACTCTACTGAAAACCACATTAAAAGCTATATTGTATAGTTAAATTAGGCTGCTGATTTCGAAAATCTAACTTTTTTATTACAATTTTATATAAATTATAACGTCGGGAACGCTTTTTTGAGCTCACCCAATAGTCGAACAACCTGTATTTTGCGTACTTGTAAAAATTGCAGCATCTATATACTTTAGTGATCGAGAGCTTTAATATGATAATATTTTTCTTGATATATGGTGTTCGGCGATTGCTGCCGTATCGAGCGAGCCTGGAGCGAGCGAGCCAGCGAGCAAGTCAGTAAATCTAATCTGTACGGGGATCAAAATCTAAATTTGCTGTTTAACCACAATGCTGTGCAACAATGGTTTTCAAAGTATAACGATGCTTTGTAAATTAACCACCATCCTTTGCGAAGTTTTTTATAAACAAGCTTGGAGTTTGACCGCACATATTTATGAGTCCTGTTTAGTGTAGTTTCTTTATATTTCAGAATCTTTGAGCGAATCTTGTATTTATGTTTCCGTCAGGTATAGGGTAAGCTGAATTTGTTTTTCTGTGATACTTTCAAGTCGCTAGGATTGAGCTAGGATTCGGTTTCTAGGATTCAGTGCTTATTCTACTCTGTGGTCTTAATGCTAAGGTTTAAGAATAAAAGTGCTTTGAGGAAGTCATTATTTCCTCTCCGAAGACGCTGTTCAACTGCTTTGCTCCTACCTATCTGAGAGAAGACAACGAGTAAAAATTGGCAACGATTACTCAGAATGGATGAACGTTAAGCATGGAGTACCTCAAGGCTCCATCCTGGGCCCCCTCTTGTTTAACATATTTATTAATGATCTTAACTTTGCAGCTCTCAACACCTCGCTGAGGTTATATGCAGATGACACAACCGAATATGCATCACACGCAAGTCCTGATATATTACAAGCATACCTGCAAACAGATCTTAATATACTTGTCGCGTGGTTTAATCAAAACTTTCTATTAGTGAATAATACAAAGACACAGACCATTATTCTAGGCAAATCTAGTATGCCACTTCAACTTATGATGGACAACAACAAACTTGAAACTGTTAACGAAATTAAGCTACTTGGCTTCATAATTGACAAATCCCTTTCTTTCAAGCAACATGTTAAAGAAATATGTGGAAAAGTTAACGCGAAAGTCTCTATCCTGAGACGTATCCGTAAAATGATCCCTACTGACCTAATGCTAAAAGTTTACAAAGCCTTCATCCTATCCCAGTTCGAATACTGTTCTCAGCTATTAATTGGTATCAGTAATAACCTATCCCAGAAACTAGAATTCACTAACGCCTATGCTCTCAGAACAATACTCAATATGCCCAAAAGTACGTCCTATGACGATCTATTAAAGTTAGCGTCAATTAATACACTAGAGCATCGCCGTTGTGTACAGGCACTTGTGCTAGTCTTCAAATGTATTTATAATCTAGCACCTCTGTACATTACTGAGATGTTCTCATTACGTGTACTAGATAACCATAATCTTAGAGGTCACTTGAAGCTTAAACTTCCTACAATAACTTCATCTTACAGGCAGCACTCCTTTACCTATACAGCTTCTAAATTATGGAATAATCTACCAGATAGTGTCAGAAGAATAGAATCTCTACCAGTCTTTAAAAGTAAACTTCAAAGTATGCCCATTTCGTCTTCACTTAACTGCAACTGTCACATATGTAAATAGCATTATCCAATATCACATATACATATATATATATATATTAAGTCTTAATTTAGAGTATTTATTGCTATTATCATTATATTAACTAAAACCTTATATGTAGTATGATCATTATTAGTATTATAGCATTGTAACTTATTCCACTCATGTATGTCTTTTTATGCTTTTACTGCAACCATCATTTGTATACAGTTTAATCTTGTAATATTGCACGCTCACGTTTAAAAGAGCCTCTGTGCTCAACCTGTGATACGTGGTTAAATAAATTATTACTACTACTACTACAAATATAGTAACTTTGTGGTTTCCATGATAAAATCGCCTCTGTCGCTCACCGCGCGGTCGTCTGGTAGAAGTCCTGGATCCGACAACTTTCTTTTCGCGTGAAAACCGCTTTCAAAATGGCGGCGGTAAATCGAATAGCGAACCTCGCTTCATGTTACTTGCTTGTTGTAAGATGGCATATTGGTGACCGGCTCTATGGCTGATATGGTTTGTCAGCCTGTGTAAGTTTGCAAATTCAGCTGGGGGCGGCACTGCATCTCTCCCAGAACCGGATGGTACGGTCTTCTTTTTCCTCAAGTAGCGGCCGTACGCGGTGCAAACGTTCTTTTTTTTTTCTCTGTAGCGTCCACGTAAAATGTTCTCCCTAATCTTCTACCAGCAATTTAAGCGAACGAACTAGTTTTTGGAGTCACGACTGAATTTATTGTAGAGGCAGTCGTACTTTTGTACTTAATTCCTCCATAAAAAATACTGTGTTAAACAACTCTGGAACACAGTGGAGAAGGTACGCTGCATTATGGGATAACTTTGGATCGTCCCAATCTACCGAATCATCCCGATCGCCCGCCTCAATCGCTTGGATACTTTTTTGGACAAACGGGGCGATCCGGACGATTATATGGAAACCAGGCTCCCCTACCCTTACTAAATAAAACATAAACAATGACACTCCCTTTACCGACTTTCCTGTATTAATTTGAGACAGGGAAGTTTCTTATAGCGAATTACGTTTAAGATCTTGATCTTTGTCTTTTTTCTACTAGGAATGGTTAGTCAACCAGACGCCCGTGTTTGGCATGAAACTACCGACTGGTTTTCAACTCATTGGACAAGTGGTATGCAATGTTAAAGCATGTATTGTTACTTGATGCATATTAGCAATTCTTGGGTTGCATGAAAGCCATGTTAGTTAGAAGGAACAAAAGATGCCTCATCAGCTACTATTGTTGTACCAACCAACATGGCTGCTTCACTTTTGTGACTTTATTCCCTTAAGCCTTGCAAAGACTATATCGCAACCCCGCCGTCGCAGTGCACTCTGGGATGGATATCTCAGTTTCCATTGTTAAATCCAAGATGGCCACCCAACAACAACAATGGAAAACCGAGATATCCATCCCAGAGTGCACTGCGACAGCGGAGTTGCGATATATATATAGTCTATGGTCAAACGGGTTCAACATCGGTACAACATTTGTTGAAACCCTTTGACATGGCCTTTCAACATCATTGTTGAAAGGTGTTGAAAGAGAGTTTGATGCGTTGCCATTTGATTTAACATCTTTCTAACATTTAATGATTGACTTGTATTGTTCTTGGGAATGTTGAATCATGTTAAAACCATATGATCGCTTCATTCGACATTTGGTGAATACGCGCATGCGCACCAATGGCGGCAGGATGGACGAGAGCAGTCTGGTTCTCATTCCTATGCCTCTCGCAACTTATTTTATAGTATCCAACATTGTGAAATCGATATTGTAACAGTTTGACACCAATGCTTTCAACATCCTTCAACATGATGCAGCAAATGTTGGACAGATGTTGAAACCATTTGACACCCATGCTTTCAACATCCTTCAACGTCATGCAACAAATGTTCTACCGATATTGAAACCGTTTGACACCCATGCTTTCAGCATCCTAATCAACATGATGCAACAAATTCTACCGATGTTGAAACCGTTTGACCCCATGCTTTCAACATCCTTCAACATGATGCAACAAATGTTCTACCGATGTTGACACCGTTTGACACCCATGCTTTCAACATCCTTCAACATGATACAACAAATGTTCTACCGATGTTGAAACCGTAGGAAGTTGATAACCCTACTGCATTGAAATTACATATATATTTGTTTAGAGTTGAAAACAGTGATTTATTTAGTAAGAGTATATTTTTCTCTTTTTGTATATTACCATAACTGTGCATGTTCTACATCATTATCTGCAAAGGGTTTGGCTGATTACGAGAAGTGGGTGGCATACTTTGCCAACATGATCAAGGCAAACAGATATCAACAACCCTTCACGGCACGTGCATATGCAAGGTACTATGGGTAAATGGTGATGACGCTTCTCGCATAGTGGCCATGTTGAGTCCCTGAACCCGGTTTTTCGAAGCAAGGGTATTAGCGCTACCCTGGGAGTTGAATGACTAACCCAAGGGTAAACTGTACAGACTACAATCCAGATTTGTAGCTATCCTAGGGATAAAGTTACCCTTGCTTCGAACAACCGGACTCAGGAGTTTTGTCGTCCATCAGTCACACGTCTTTATACTCTACCTATACCTCTCATGTATTTAAACTCGTTAAGAAAAGTATTAACAATCGCTGCCCGTAGTTTTTAAGAATTATTTTAGTTTTAATAGAGACGTCACCGGCCGTACAACTAGACAAAGTAATCTAATATTACGTTGTACATTTACCTACCCTTATGGAAAAGATTTTCTTGTGACAGGCCTGTTAGCAAGCTTGTTACAGGCATGTGACAGGCATGATTGCAGTAATAATCTAACATGCAGGCCTGTGACATGCATGTGGCAAGCTGAGAGCTGAACATGAACATGTTCATGACAACCCTGTTTACAGTCCTGTCATGTTTGTTACAAGCCAGCAACAAGCTTGGTACAATAATGACAAGCCAGCAACAAGCTTGGAACAATAATGACAAGCCAGTAACAAGCTTGGTACAATAATGACAAGCCAGCAACAAGCTTGGTACAATAATGACAAGCCAGCAACAAGCTTGGTACAATAATGACAAACCAGTAACAAGCTTGGTACAATAATGACAAGCCAGCAACAAGCTTGGTACAATAATGACAAGCCAGCAACAAGCTTGGTACAATAATGACAAGCCAGTAACAAGCTTGGTACAATAATGACAAGCCAGTAACAAGCTTGGTACAATAATGACAAGCCAGCAACAAGCTTGGTACAATAATGACAAGCCAGCAACAAGCTTGGTACAATAATGACAAACGTACCAGCAACAAGCTTGGCACAATAATGTTTGCTTGATATGCTTGGTTGACAACAACAACAACAACAACAACATTTATTTGTTCACTCTTAAAGTTACAAGTAGTAAATAATAAATAAATAATAGACTGAGTAGGAGGACCCGAAAAAAACCACGAAAGCTATCTAGCCGGGACCCCCTTTTCACACCACAAGCTATTTTCACACCACAAGCTATTGGGAGAAGCTATCTCTAAAAAGAACTAAACAAAAGGCTATTACTATGTAATACTATAAGGCCCTTCATGATCTAACCCCAGGTTATCTCCAGGAAATGTTTATCCCACATAAGACTAACTACCAATTACGGGACTCCGAAAATAAGCTATCTCTTCCAAAACCACGCACCAACTACATGAAACGTCAATCAATCACACGTGTCTCTATACTCTACCTTGATTCTCATATTAACGTGAACCAGACTTTCTTCAATTGAGATTTGTCATCCATCAATCACACGTGTCTTTATTCTCTACCTTGATTCTCATATTAACGTGAACCAGACTTTCTTCAGTTGAGTTTTGTCATCCATCAATCACACGTGTCTTTATACTCTACCTTGATTCCCATATTAACGTGAACCAGACTTTCTTCAGTTGGGTTTCGTCGTCCATCAATCACACGTGTCTTTTACTCTACCTTGATTCCCATATTAACGTGACCCAGACTGTCTTCAGTTGAGTTTTGTCGTCCATCAATCACACGTGTCTTTATACTCTACCTCGATTCTCATATGATATTAACTTTACTTTTAGGAAAGTAGGTTAACCTTAATTTAAAATATGGTCTTTTTTTCCCGCAGGAAGTACCTTAATAATTATTAGAGTTATCATTCTTTACATTTAACAGTTTGGATAACTTTGAAAATATCTTTGGGTAAAGTTGTTGTTGAATTTCGATGCTGTGCACTTTTCAGTTGGTCACACTTTCGACTCTTGTTGCCTCATTAGCAAGTCGTGAAATCCCATGTAGTGCATCATTGAAATAATATTTGCGTTGCCATCTTTCCGTGTAATTGTTTTCTTCAGGATCGGGCTAATGGGTAATCCATCGGATGGATTCAACGGAAAAACCATTGCTATGACCATTGCTAATTTCTGGTCTGAGGTTACCATACAAGAAAGTGAACAAGTGGTGAGTAAAGCGAACGCCTCATGTTTTTAAATTGTATCAATAGAGAATAATACATGGACGTGCGGAAATATCTTCGAATGGTGAATGTCGAGTGAGCGCTTCGAACGAGTGTATTATGACAGCTTCGAATTCACCACCAAGCTGCCATGTAATATTATGTTTATTATTCACCACCAAGCTGCCATGTAATATTATGTTTATTATTCACCACCAAGCTGCCATGTAATATTATGTTTATTATTCACCACCAAGCTGCCATGTAATATTATGTTAATTATTCACCACCAAGCTGCCATGTAATATTATGTTTATTATTCACCACCAAGCTGCCATGTAATATTATGTTAATTATTCACCACCAAGCTGCCATGTAATATTATGTTAATTATTCACCACCAAGTTGCCATGTAATATTATGTTAATTATTCACCACCAAGCTGCCATGTAATATTATGTTCATTATTCACCACCAAGCTGCCATGTAATATTATGTTCATTATTCACCACCAAGCTGCCATGTAATATTATGTTAATTATTCACCACCAAGCTGCCATGTAATATTATGTTTATTATTCACCACCAAGCTGCCATGTAATATTATGTTCATTATTCACCACCAAGCTGCCATGTACTATTTTGTTAATTATTCACCACCAAGTTGCCATGTAATATTATGTTAATTATTCACCACCAAGCTGCCATGTAATATTATGTTCATTATTCACCACCAAGCTGCCATTTAATATTATGTTAATTATTCACCACCAAGCTGCCATGTAATATTATGTTCATTATTCACCACCAAGCTGCCATGTAATATTATGTTAATTATTCACCACCAAGCTGCCATGTAATATTATGTTAATTATTCACCACCAAGCTGCCATGTAATATTATGTTTATTATTCACCACCAAGCTACCATGTAATATTATGTTTATTATTCACCACCAGGCTGCCATGTAATATTATGTTTATTATTCACCACCAAGCTGCCATGTAATATTATGTTAATTATTCACCACCAAGCTGCCATGTAATATTATGTTAATTATTCACCACCAAGCTGCCATGTAATATTATGTTCATTATTCACCACCAAGCTGCCATTTAATATTATGTTAATTATTCACCACCAAGCTGCCATGTAATATTATGTTCATTATTCACCACCAAGCTGCCATGTAATATTATGTTCATTATTCACCACCAAGCTGCCATGTAATATTATGTTAATTATTCACCACCAAGCTGCCATGTAATATTATGTTTATTATTCACCACCAAGCTGCCATGTAATATTATGTTTATTATTCACCACCAGGCTGCCATGTAATATTATGTTTATTATTCACCACCAAGCTGCCATGTAATATTATGTTCATTATTCACCACCAAGCTGCCATTTAATATTATGTTAATTATTCACCACCAAGCTGCCATGTAATATTATGTTCATTATTCACCACCAAGCTGCCATGTAATATTATGTTAATTATTCACCACCAAGCTGCCATGTAATATTATGTTAATTATTCACCACCAAGCTGCCATGTAATATTATGTTTATTATTCACCACCAAGCTGCCATGTAATATTATGTTTATTATTCACCACCAGGCTGCCATGTAATATTATGTTTATTATTCACCACCAAGCTGCCATGTAATATTATGTTAATTATTCACCACCAAGCTGCCATGTAATATTATGTTAATTATTCACCACCAAGCTGCCATGTAATATTATGTTAATTATTCACCACCAAGCTGCCATTTAATATTATGTTAATTATTCACCACCAAGCTGCCATGTAATATTATGTTCATTATTCACCACCAAGCTGCCATGTAATATTATGTTAATTATTCACCACCAAGCTGCCATGTAATATTATGTTAATTATTCACCACCAAGCTGCCATATAATATTATGTTTATTATTCACCACCAAGCTGCCATGTAATATTATGTTTATTATTCACCACCAGGCTGCCATGTAATATTATGTTTATTATTCACCACCAAGCTGCCATGTAATATTATGTTAATTATTCACCACCAAGCTGCCATGTAATATTATGTTAATTATTCACCACCAAGCTGCCATGTAATATTATGTTCATTATTCACCACCAAGCTGCCATGTAATATTATGTTAATTATTCACCACCAAGCTGCCATGTAATATTATGTTCATTATTCACCACCAAGCTGCCATGTAATATTATGTTCATTATTCACCACCAAGCTGCCATGTAATATTATGTTAATTATTCACCACCAAGCTGCCATGTAATATTATGTTAATTATTCACCACCAAGCTGCCATGTAATATTATGTTAATTATTCACCACCAAGCTGCCATGTAATATTATGTTAATTATTCACCACCAAGCTGCCATGTAATATTATGTTAATTATTCACCACCAAGCTGCCATGTAATATTATGTTAATTATTCACCACCAAGCTGCCATTTAATATTATGTTAATTATTCACCACCAAGCTGCCATGTAATATTATGTTCATTATTCACCACCAAGCTGCCATTAATATTATGTTAATTATTCACCACCAAGCTGCCATGTAATATTATGTTCATTATTCACCACCAAGCTGCCATGTAATATTATGTTAATTATTCACCACCAAGCTGCCATGTAATATTATGTTCATTATTCACCACCAAGCTGCCATTTAATATTATGTTTATTATTCACCACCAAGCTGCCATGTGATAAATGTTTATTATTCACCACCAAGCTGCCATGTAATATTATGTTCATTATTCACCACCAAGCTGCCATGTAATATTATGTTAATTATTCACCACCAAGCTGCCATTTAATATTATGTTAATTATTCACCACCAAGCTGCCATGTAATATTATGTTAATTATTCACCACCAAGCTGCCATGTAATATTATGTTAATTATTCACCACCAAGCTGCCATGTAATATTATGTTAATTATTCACCACCAAGCTGCCATGTAATATTATGTTAATTATTCACCACCAGCTGCCATGTAATATTATGTTAATTATTCACCACCAAGCTGCCATGTAATATTATGTTAATTATTCACCACCAAGCTGCCATTTAATATTATGTTAATTATTCACCACCAAGCTGCCATGTAATATTATGTTCATTATTCACCACCAAGCTGCCATGTAATATTATGTTAATTATTCACCACCAAGCTGCCATTTAATATTATGTTAATTATTCACCACCAAGCTGCCATGTAATATTATGTTCATTATTCACCACCAAGCTGCCATGTAATATTATGTTAATTATTCACCACCAAGCTGCCATGTAATATTATGTTAATTATTCACCACCAAGCTGCCATTTAATATTATGTTAATTATTCACCACCAAGCTGCCATGTAATATTATGTTAATTATTCACCACCAAGCTGCCATGTAATATTATGTTAATTATTCACCACCAAGCTGCCATGTAATATTATGTTCATTATTCACCACCAAGCTGCCATTTAATATTATGTTTATTATTCACCACCAAGCTGCCATGTGATAAATGTTTATTATTCACCACCAAGCTGCCATGTAATATTATGTTCATTATTCACCACCAAGCTGCCATGTAATATTATGTTAATTATTCACCACCAAGCTGCCATTTAATATTATGTTAATTATTCACCACCAAGCTGCCATGTAATATTATGTTAATTATTCACCACCAAGCTGCCATGTAATATTATGTTCATTATTCACCACCAAGCTGCCATGTAATATTATGTTTATTATTCACCACCAAGCTGCCATGTGATAAATGTTTATTATTCACCAATTAAGCTATAAATTACTGCATTGATTTTTACGCGCGACATAAATGTGTGACATCACAGCCGTGTAATTTTAGGTACTTACTGACTGAGTTGGGGGCCGAACAGGAAAATATTTGGCTCTAGTTCATGACGTACAGACCGAGCGCAGCGAGCGAGGGAGAGCCAAATATTTTCCCGTCAGACCCAACCTAAGTCAATAAGTTTTTTTATCGTATGACCACTTTCAAATGCCAAACCAACGAGAACAAAATTGAGCAGGACTGAACGACTCTTTCCGGCCCATTCACGTCAAATCACGTGACTTTTGTAAATGATTTTGAAAGGAAAGCGTGCGGGGTTTGTATCTCCCTGGAACTGATGGTAGACTTCTTGTTTTAGTTGGCGAGGCGGGAATATTCACTAGCAATACATTCGAAGATATCGTTGACGATATCATATGATAATTGTTTTTGTCGTACGTAAATTAAAGCCCAGTATTTAATTTTATGGCTTAAGTGAATAATCAATACTACAGAATAATAGATGTCTGCGCGGAGATTTGGAATTTATCTTCGAGTGTTCAACTCGATCTCTCTCGAGTGAGTGCACAAGAAGATACTTTCCATATCTCGTCCATGTAGTCTGTTTATTCAGGGCTCGAAATTGCGCCCGATACGGGCGTAAATACGCCTAGATGTTTTCGTTTTACGCCTAACGTTTTCCACTTAGGCGTAAAATTATGCCGAGATCCTCTTACAAACTAAGGTAAAAATTATCGGAAGACAAGTCTTATTTTCTAATCTCTAAAATTATCTGATTTTTTTTAAAAAAATACTACCATTTGCAAGCAAGCGTTTAGTGTAAACTTTTTGTCTGTTGTTTCAAGTTTACTAATTACGCGGCGACGTTTGGCGTGTGAAAAACGAAGTTCCGGTATAAAAAGGTGAGCCCAGTGGTTTGTCACCCTTCAGTTGTCAATCGGCCTTTGTGGAGTGAACATCTGTGTGATGCTCCGCTTGAGGGCTCCCTGCTGATTGCTTATCGCGCGAAATTCAAATGAAAGACAAAAATGTTTAACTTCAGAGTAAGGGCTACAGAGTTCGCAAACAGTCATACAATACCATTGGCAGTCATATATGGACGACTATCTTCCCTCTGGTCACTTTTTTTTATGGCTTGTTTAATTTTAAACCTTCAAAATCTAGCATTTCAAAGGGGAGGCTGATATGCTCGCTTGCTTTCTTCACTGCTCAGCGATTTGAATTTTAAATTTCGAGCTCGCGATGCGTGAAAAGAGGAGGGGCTAACCTATTTATACCGGAACTTCGTGTTTAAGTCTGAACTTTTAACCGCAAAATGTCAAAGTTTGACAGCTCCTATCTATAGGTTTTGTCATGCAAAACAACTTGTTTCGCGCGGGAAAATGGTTTACATTTATACAGGAGCTGTCAAACTTTGATATTTTGCGGTTAAAAGTTCAAACTTCACACGCCAAACGTCGCCGCGTAATTAGTAAACTTGAAACAACAGGCAAAACAGTTTACACTAAATGATTGCTTGCAAATGGTAGTAAAATGCAAACTATTTTTTTGTAGAAAGATGAGAGAAATCGTCTCTGCTTGCCGCTCTATTTGTCTCAACAGCCTAGACATGTACGTTACACTTAAACACTTGCATGGCTTCCTGCGAAACGACCGCATGGAAAAAAGGCTGCCACGCCTTTGTCTTTCTTGTATTGAACTCAATGAGTTTAAAGTGGATGTTTATTACAAAAAAGCAAATGATTTTACACATAAAAAAAAAATTACCCTTTTCCTATGACATACAAATTTCAGCTACTAATACCCAATTATTTACGCCTAAATTTTGGAGAATTACGACTAACATTTTTAAGCTGGGCGTAAAGTTACGCCTCCTTTTTTTTCTTAATTTCGAGCCCTGTTATTTTATATACAGTAGTCCAGTTTCGCATTCAAGGATTGCCGCTGGATGCGATGACTGCAGACGCATTTACTCAACGTTGGTCTCATTCTGATTTAAAATATTCATGAATGCCAGCATTAAGATGGGTTATTCACAACTCTGTGTATTGTTGTAGTTTGAACTTATGCACCTTATCGCTGATATTTGTGAATATTTAACATTGGAATGAGACCAACGTTAAGTAAATGCGTCTGTAGTCGTCGCATCAAGCGGTAATTCTTGAATGCGAAACGGGTCATAATATTACTAAATAACATTGGCGATTTTATTAAATAATATAAAATAGACTGTGTCCGTCCGTCGAGGTACTATCGGCTGATAGTTTCCCGTGGAAATTTGATATTCTTAAAACAAATATAAGCCGGAGAACGAAGTTTTAAGAACATCAAATTTCCAAGGGAAACTATCATCCGATAGTTCCGAGACAAACACAGTCTATTTGTCGTTATTGTTCATCACGAAATTGTCTTCCGCTCTCAGCGGGCACTATTTAACAAATAAAGAAGCCTTAGCCATGTTTTATACTATCATAAAACACGATGGGCATTTGAGAATATGAGAGAAATGTTAACATTTCTCGAGTGTTCTCGAATGACCAGAGTGTTTTATGATAGTTTAATGTTCAAATTTCGTGCATTGTACAAAATCCAAGCATGTGATTGGCTAATGAGCGTGCATTATTGGTGACCACAGCACTCGACCCAGACCCTCTCTTACCTAGGGAAAGGGAGACCTGATACAGTGACTGAGTGAGCATTCGCTTAGCCTTAGTTACGTGTTTGGACGGCTAACAATCGCCTATTTAACAGTGAAAATGTAGACAATTACTAGAAAGGTAACGACAGGATTGGACGCTGTTTCCTGTGTGACAGAAAATATATATTTTGAGGCGAACATTTGCATAATCGCTCGTTGGAAATGGCTGATTTGCGAGTGCTGGAAGTACAACTCAACAAGTCAACATGTGTCCGAGTGAATAAAAGTTTCTACTACACTCTAGCAGTCTTACTGAAGAAATGGATTTTATTTCTGAGACCTTACTCTGTCAATAAGAGAAGAACGTTAAGCGAGAATTCAGTGGATGGTTCGAAAACCCAGGAGTTTTGATTTGGAAAATGTTTGCATCGGAGCCGAGCACATGGAATGAAGCGGGTTTCAAATTCAAGTCAAGATTTCAGTTCACTGCCACACTGGAATCTGCAGGTTAGTTATTTACGAATGAAAGAAACTATTAAAGAAAGTAAACTATCTAGGAGTTAAGCCGGCTAAATAATTGATATTTGAATACATGGCTCCAAGAGAGGGGTTTTCGAGTTAAATGTACAATCATATTCATACTTTTCGCCGGCTCACATTATATTTTGAGGCAAACATTTGCATAATCGTTCGTTAGAAATGGCTGATTTGCCAGCGCTGAAAGTACAACAAGTCAACATGTGTCCGAGAAACAAAAGCTTCTACAACACTCTAGTAGTCTTACTGAAGAAATGGATTTTATTTCCGAGACCTTACTCTGTCAATAAGAGGAGACAATGAAGCGACAATTCAGTGGATGGTTCTAAAACCTAGGATTTTTTTATTTGGAAAACGTTTGCACCAGAGCCGAGAACACGGAGGCCGGTTCCAAGATTTCAATTCACTGGAATCTGCAGGTTAGTTATTTTCGAATGAAAGAAACTATATTAAAGAAAGTATAGACTATCTAGGAATTAAGCTGGCTAAACTGACTTGATATTTGAATACATGGCTCCAAGAGAAACGTTTTTAAATGTACAATGTACAAATCATACTCGCAAGGCGTCAACTAAACTGACCGAACGCCAAAGTAAATATTCTTTGCAAAGTTTATCTACTTAGTTGGATATTAAAAGTCCTGTTTTTATTCATTGTCTGTTGAAATGATATTTCTTTGTGGAGATATTTACCGTAAAATGATTTAATTCATGCGAAAAATTTGACTTCTTTATGAAATATTTATTGACCTCTATGGTATTACAATTAAAATTCACTGCTGACAGTGCACTCAGTTTGAATATTAAAAGGGTTAGAGACTTTATGTTTGAGCTTTATCGGCAAAATACAGTCACTTGCTGACTGTACGATGAACTCAAAATGTCTTCATACTGCATTCGGCCTTCGGCCTCATGCAGTATTCATTATTTTTCGTTCATCGTACTGTCAGCGCGTGCCTGTATTTGTCGATAAAGCACTCACAAGCAGTCTCTAACCCTTACATAAAACATGGATTTAAGGCTTCTTTATCTGTTTTATAATATAGATTTACTCGCGCGATGAAAGGAAACCGCCAGTTGAAAACAATAAAACACGGCAAACCATGTTATATACTCTGATAAAACATGGCTTTTTAGCCAATCAGAGCGCGCGTACTATCGTATCTATATTATAATATACAAATAGACTGTGTCCGTCGAAGAACTATCGGCTGTTATAGTTCACCACAAAATTTTGGCGCGCGCTCATTGGCTAAAAGCGATCACGTGACGTGATAGTTGTCATCCGCAGAGGCAAACTATCAGGCGATAGTGCTCGCTGAGAGCGGAAGACAATTTTGTGATGAACAATAACGAGAAATAGCCTGTGTTTGTCTCGGAACCATCGGCTGATAGTTTCCCTTGGAAATTTGATGTTCGAGGGCTTATATTTGTTTTAAGAACATCAACTTTCCACGGGCAACTATCAGGCGATGCGCGCCAAAATTTTGTGGTGAACTATAACGCCCAATGCGAGAAGATGGCTGAGAGGCGCTATCAACACATGTAAATGATCGTATTTTTACGAGTGTTTAGATACGATATTTCTCACAGCGATGGCAATCCTCGTAAAACACTGTAGTTTATATAAACTTTAATTAATTAATTTATTATTCGAGTATCCCCCCAATTTTGTGCGGATCTCAAAATGGCATTTCTGAATTGCATATTGTCAAGAGCTTATTGGATTCAGTACATACCATCATACAGTAAAACATGCCATAGTAGCACTGCGCAGTTTGAGAGTTTGGTCTTCAATTGCTGCAATGTTTTGAACATTTGTATGTTGGGATAACCATTAAAACGAGGCCGTTTGGCAAAATTGTCTTGCAACACCATTCAAAATTATAAATTAAGATATTAATAACTTGCTATCACGATCAAACTTCGCTGTATTCTCTTTAGTGTACTAGCATTTAAGTGTTACGTTTTGTACTCTATTCCACATTCTGTAGCAAATTACAACATTGCCTTTTTCCAGGTTCTAGTACCACACCCTCTCAATGATCCAACTGAGTTTGGTAGTCTTGGAGACTTGCATGGGATCAGCCGAAAAGAAGGGTAAGAAATGAAGAGTATTAAACCTCTAGGCAGTTTGGAAGTACTTCGTAAGTTCTAACGAGGAAGCATAGTTCACGCAGTTCACACATCACGACATCCATCGTTTCTTGTATTCCCCGATATTCTTGCAATGTTCTAAAATTTATGTAAACCATGTAAATTGTTTATTTGTCGTCCAAGTGGCAAACGAAGATACTTTTTTAAAGTTCTTCTCAAATTACAATGTACTAAGTTACATAAAATTTATAATTTCTAACTATATACATTTCACGAGAAAAGAAAATATGCGCAACATGTGTAAGTCATACATCAGTATGAACATCGTATTTTCTTTGTCAGTTGCGTAGATTATATCTCTAGTTTGTTCCTCAAGAGGCTTAAAAATGCATAACAAAAGGCTGCCTTTTTGTGCAGCATTGAATATTAAGTACTCTTTGGCGACAATTTAAAGGAAAAGTGCCACGGTAATGCGCACGCGTAACACGTGATTGTTAATTATGTCAAAGACAATGGAAAATCACGCTGTTATTTCACGTCACATCAAAACTCAACTGATCTGGAACGACCTTTGGAATTTTTCTCTAGCACGAAATCTAGAGTTTATAGTTTTGTGATTTGCATCAGTTGAGAAGTTCAGGATTTAGAATCGTATGAACTCCCAACTGGACCAAGACATAAGTGCTTCGAAGATCTGCATGTATGGGATTCGGGATAATAGTCTAGGAATCCATTCGACAATGCCGACTGACATAAACAAACAACAACTTCTGTGGGAATTATAATATTCCATTTCGCGAAACTACGGGGAAAGTAATGTTCTGACTTCATAGCTTTGGGGCTTTGTGATTTTTAGGATAGTTGTTGTACAATTATAAGAGCATTTTTCACTCCAAAATTGGGGAAGAAAAGAGTTCGATTTTGCTAAATAGCAAGCTCGAACTGTACCGAGCGAAGGCCGTGTTGACACTGCAATAAATACACGCGAACATTCAGCGTCTTACAAGCAGAGTAAATGTCTCCCCTACATTCTTACTGTCTCCAAGTTTCCTAGGCCATCCATTGTCCCCCTCTCAATGCTTTGGATAAAACTACCAGGAGACAGAAGTTTTCTTCTGTAGCCATTAATTCCTCCGCTCAACGAACCGTCCAAGGGCACTGAATTCAGAGTCAAAAATACTCGCAAAAATTATAGACATGAACGAAATAACATCATAAATCCTAGGATACAAAACTAAATTACTGTTCTAAATAGGTATAAGGTCAAATGAAACTTAGGCGAAGCCGATGGAAGAGGATTTCTTTCGCGTATCAAATCTCTCCCCATCTTTTGATTTCTGGACAACCCAACCAAAATTCAAACATTCGCGCATGGGCACTGAGCATGGCACTGTTCCTTTAATAGACAGTAACTTAATTTATGTCAAAATATTGGCTTTGCATATACGTACAGATGTCATAGAGAACATTACTGACAACATCGTATTTAGGTATCTTGGAGGTCTACGACTGTTACAGGCAACATGCAAAAAGTTCTACCAGTATTGCTACGAGCAAGGGTAAAGCAATAACTATTGTAACACCTCCCGGTTAGTTCAGTATGTCTGTCTTGTGTGCGAGAGGTTGTGGGCTTGAATCCCAGCTGCGTTCTTGGGCAGGGATGTAGAACCTTTGACCTAATTGTGTCCTTCATCTTCTAATCTATACGAGGGGGACATAAAATAACCTGTTGTGTTATTTTGGGAAAGAGTAGGGGATTATCTCCCGGCACAACAGCCCGGTAGGCCTTAGTATCTCAAGCAGAATACCAAGCTGTTTCAGATGGCGAACTTTTCATGTGTCGAATCCAATGCCAATGAGCTAATCTAGTGTTATGCTAATGAGCTAATCTAGTGTTATGCTAATGAGCTAATCTAGTGTTATGCTAATGAGCTAATCTAGTGTTATGCTAATGAGCTAATCTAGTGTTATGCTAATGAGCTATTCTAGTGTTATGCTAATGAGCTAATCTAGTGTTATGCTAATGACTAATCTAGTGTTATGCTAATGAGTTATTCTAGTGTTATGCTAATGAGCTAATCTAGTGTTATGCTAATGAGCTAATCTAGTGTTATGCTAATGAGCTAATCTAGTGTTATGCCAATGAGCTAATCTAGTGTTATGCCAATGAGCTAATCTAGTGTTATGCCAATGAGCTAATCTAGTGTTATTCCAATGAGCTAATCTAGTGTTATGCCAATGAGCTAATCTAGTGTTATGCTAATGAGCTAATCTAGTGTTATGCCAATGAGCTAATCTAGTGTTATGCCAATGAGCTAATCTAGTGTTATGCCAATGAGCTAATCTAGTGTTATGCCAATGACTAATCTAGTGTTATGCTAATGAGCTAATCTAGTGTTTGCTAATGGGCTAATCCATTGTTATTCTAATGAGCTAATACATCGTTATGCTAATGATCTAATATATCGTTATGCTAATTAGCTAATATATTGCTATACTAATGAGCTAATCTATTGTTATGCTAATGAACTAATCTATTGTAATGCTCATTAGCATTGAATTTCACCATCTAAAACGGGCCTTACAATCACTCGATCGTGATTGTAAACGGCATGGCAACTCATTGCACCACAACAGCAGCCGTATCAGAAAACCTTCTGAAATGTGAAGCACATTTGAAAATAGTCTATAGAAATTGCATTATATTGATGAATACAATTTTAAGAGAGAGAAAAAAAGTTGGTATAGTTTGCTTTCAAAACGCTACAAACTGAAACGTTTTTTAAAAGGTTGAAAGACTTCGTTTTGAAATCAGATTTTTCTTTTTATGTTATGTTATATTATTTTGATATTTCTGGATATTTATTTCTTTAGGATTGCTTTAGCCAAGCGTAACTTTACCTTGAAATATGACACCAACATCCCACGACAAGTTGTAAGTTTATTTTAGTTCAAATCTCCACTTATAAACTAAGTCGTTCAATTGAAAATTAACTTATTTTTTTCATAGCCCAATTCCACGAACAATATAAACTCTAACATGAGTTATGCAATTCTCTTCTTCACTGATACAGGGTTTGGCTGGAAGCAGGTAAGGCTTGTATTCAGTATCAACATTCCTCGCTCATGAAGTTTACTTATAGCTTGCGTTTTGTTTCCAATCAACCCGTTTACACTGTCTTTTTCTCAGTGCCATAGTTACTGCCACATTAAGATGCCTCATGAAATTTTACAACCTGACTGACAAGGTGAGAACTTGGGATTTAAATTTACACGCAACACTTTGCAAACGGCTAAGAATATTTTGCCCAAGTCGTGTTTTCGTGTTTTGAAATGATTGCTGCCATTTATAAGTAATTATTGGACGAGGCTGAGGAAAATATGATGAATAGTCCACACAGCGGTCAAACGTCTACGCATGCGTCAAAAGTCTTGCAACAACAACATATTCCAAAACAAATTCAAAGCGAGCCGGCGGCCGTCACTGTTCACACAACCGTTTTCAAACCTTGAGAACTTTTTTGGTAAATTACAAAACAATTTGGTAAACTCACAGTTTGAAGTTTGTTCAATTTCCCGTCGACTGTGAAAATAAAAAGCTTAACTTTCATGTATTTTTCTTAACTTTTGGGGGTAGTAGTTCCCTGTAATATGTTTTAAGGTAAATTTGCAAGATTTTGACGCATGCGCAGACGTTTGACCGCTGTGTGTGAATAGTCCAGTTTCGTATTCGAAAATTACCGCTGAATGCAATGACTACAGACGCATGTACGCAGGGTTAGCCTCATTCTGAAGTTAAACATTCACAAATACCGGCGAGAAGGTGGGCTATTCACAACACTGTGTATTGTCGTAGTTTCGCGTTTTGCACCTTCTCGTTGGTATTTAAGAATGTTTGACTTCAGAATGAAGCTAAGCCTGCGTACATGCGTCTGTAGTCATTGCATTCAGCGGTAAGTTTTGAATACGAAATTCACTGACTATTGTCTGTGGCGAGCTACAGGTTATAACTGGTAGCGAGACACAGACAATTCATCATATTTTGCGATAGTCGGAGTTCCAATAATTGTTTTATTGTTCAGTATTTTTGTTACCTTTGGCATCCAAAATGCTTGCAATTGAGCGGCCATGTTGGATTTGTTGTTGAACAGCACTGCGCATGCTCACAACAATATCTGCAGGCAAACGCTTATTTGTGCGCAGTTATTTGCAGGTGAATCAACCAATCAGAATTCGGGATACTGAGGAACTGAATTATAATAGCAATAAACATGTTTAACTGTGTCGAGAAAGACAAACAAATCTGCTGGTTTCAACTAATTATGTATGTTATTTACCGCTCAAGAGGTCCATAGAGATAAAAACTTTGCCCAAAGTCTTGAGTACGACCCAAGGCCATTTAGGTTGAGGGCCGTTTTCAAGTCCAAGAGCAACATTTCTCTCTACACAGACCTAAACAATAGGCCAGTAAAATAGCTTTTCTAGTTTTTCCTTGTGATTTTTTTATGGTCTTTCGTTTCGAGTTAATTCTGTTGCCCGTCAGATTTGTCAGTCTTGAGTGCGCATAAAATAGAAATTTAAACTTCACCCAAATCACAGGCGATTTTTCTGCAGTCCCCCTTTTTCTTTGGCTTGCATTATCAGATAATGTGGCAGTATATAATGTAATGTGTTCAAGAATACATCTTTGTCAGAATCTCTCCAGAAACTGGGTTAGCCGGTCCTGATGAGAAAAAAAACTGACTGAGCACCGGCCATTTCAGTGGATTCTGGATCAAAAAATAATTCGGTATTATTTATTGGTAATTTTGCAGGACATGCCAAAAGCTCTTCAACCCAAGTTTGTGCTAAATGTTGAGATAGATGAGCTCTTCATCCAAGCTGGACTACAGGATCGAGTAGTTCAGGTATTTCTGTATTGTCTCATATTTTAAAAAGTTTAATTTGTGTCACTGTTTTTGAAATAGGTGCACCTATGTCAATATTCTTCAGATAAATTTCAGCTTCTTTGGCTGTTTAATGAGTGTTATTTAGCATCACAATAAACCTACTTTCTCTTCGTCTCTGTTTTTGTCAGTCGTGGAATTAAGATTTTATTTCATTCAGGATGAGACCCTTTCCCATCCAAAATAAGTGCAAATAAAACTAAAACTCAGAAACTCTATAAAACAACTCGGTTGTTGATTCTCAATACCTGTGTTTCGTTTCATAGTGTTAAGTCTTCATCACTAGAATTCTCTTTCCTCGGAACTTTTTTTAACCTCCCGCAAGCGTCCGCCTTCGTTTGACATGAAGGGAGCTTAAGGTTCATGTCAAAGGTTCAATTGTATTCTATAGTCTCGATGTCATGTAAGCTTATTAGGAAGTCTTTGAAGTTAAAGAGATTTCCAGACATCACTGTTTTCCATCTCCTCCGGTTTCTGGAATTCAGTCTCGTCAACAATGCCTTCAAAGTTTTGTCCCAAGAGCATTCTTAAAAGATAATTTGTTTTGTTTTGTTGTAGGCGTATGAAGGACTGGTGTACATGGATTTTAGCTCCCGTCTAATGGAGCAACAGGGACATGGTAATTGCTACTAAAACTTGCAAATTTTGGAGCATAATAATTATTGTTCGAACATCTAGTCTGTGATTTTCGTTTTTCATTGTTCTAAATATGCGACCTGTTAAACAACTGACGAGTAAGAATTAAGATTGCAATGTTAAAGAGGAAATCGTATTTCTAAATGTGGTTTTACAGTGCGACTACTATACTGTAACCAGGGCCACTTAGGAAACGAGAATTAAACACATTACAAAACGAAAATAAAGCATTCTAAATACAAATCCACGCGAGTTTTTACTGGATCGAAGCTCGAGCAAGTCTTATACTCAACTCTTGTACTCAAGCAAGTCTTGTACTCGACACTTGTACTCAAATAACCGTAAGTTGGAATGCAATGTGATTGGTTCTTGTTGTCTAAGTGCTACATAATCTTTTGCCAGGTCAAACAGTTACAGGAAATAACGCGAGGGTCTTGGGCTTCATTTCCCTTGATTTCCCTTGATTCTACCAGTTATATGAATTTTTATTTTTATCTTTGTTGTCTTTGTATCATTTATCTTTTTTTTTTCGGGTCGTTATCATGGCTTGCCTGAATATATATATATATATATATATATATCATAGATATTACACTAACAGCCATCACTAACTGGGTCCACTTAGACAATGAGAGCCAATCACATTGCATTCCAACTTACGGTTATTTGAGTCAATCAGTGTCGAGTACAAGGCAATAGCATTTCAACTTGCTCGTGAATGAAGAAAATCGTGTCTGAACTCTGAATTTCTAACGGGTGTCTATAAAACGAAGACCTACAAAACGAACACCAAAGACCTACAAAACGAAGACCCCCACAAATAATTAGCAGAAAACTTTAAAGAAGCTTAATTTGCGGGTATTCAGTTCCCTTACATTACCTACTTTCTTTAGTTAGCTGAGAGGAAAATGGGGTCTTCGTTTTAAAGATCCTGGCGATAAAGGTTCCCTCTAGGTAATGTGTAGGAACGGAATACCCACAAAGCTTCTTTAAGTTTTCTGCTAATTATTTGTGACTTTCTTAGCTTAGATTACGATAAAGCTGAGAGAGAAAATTGGGATCTTCGTTTTAAAGACCCTGGCGATAAAAGTACTCTGTAGGTAATGTGTAGGAACTGAATCCCCGCAAAGCTTCTTAAAAGTTTTCTGCAAATTATTTGTGGGGGTCTTCGTTTTTGGTCTTCGTTTTGTATAGGTCTTCGGTCTTTGGTCTTTGGTCTTCGGTCTTCGGTCTTCGTTTTATAGACACCCAATTTCTAATGAGGCCTGAAACAACCATAGGGGCTGGTCAAAGTCAGGACCCGACCAATCCTCAGATCGAATTGGAATTTAGCACGTTGGTTTTTGTGGATGGAGGAAAACCGGAGAACCCGGAGAAAACCCCTGCTCGGAGCAAGGGTGAGATACCAACAAACTCAACTCACATGTGGCGCCGCGAATGGGAATCGAACCTGGGCCACGGAGTTGAGAGGTGAAGCGCTTAACTACTGCGCCACCCAAGGCTTATTAGTTTCTAATTTGGAATGCTTTAGTTTCAATGTTTTTAGGTGTCTTTGTCTAAGTGGCCCTGGTTACAGTAGTTTCAGTGGTTAACTCTATTTTCTCATTTGATATTTGTAGGTAATTACATTTCCTTAGACATCAGTTGTGCGCCTCCCCTGTGGTTAGCTTATTACACGGACTCGAGTGATTCAGGTAAGCACTGAAAAAACTAAAACTTATTATTATTGATGGTTTGCATCACCATGCATGGCACTCGATCTTATTGATGGTTTGCATCACCATGCATGGCACTCGATCTTATTGATGGTTTGCATCACCATGCATGGCACTCGATCTTATTGATGGTTTGCATCACCATGCATGGCACTCGATCTTATTGATGGTTTGCATCATGCATGGCACTCGATCTTATTGATGGTTTGCATCATGCATGGCACTCGATCTTATTGATGGTTTGCATCACCATGCATGGCACTCGATCTTATTGATGGTTTGCATCACCATGCATGGCACTCGATCTTATTGATGGTTTGCATCATGCATGGCACTCGATCTTATTGATGGTTTGCATCATGCATGGCACTCGATCTTATTGATGGTTTGCATCACCATGCATGGCACTCGATCTTATTGATGGTTTGCATCACCATGCTCACATGGCACTCGATCTTATTGATGGTTTGCATCACCATGCTCACATGGCACTCGATCTTATTGATGGTTTGCATCACCATGCTCACATGGCACTCGATCTTATTGATGGTTTGCATCACCATGCTCACATGGCACTCGATCTTATTGATGGTTTGCATCACCATGCATGGCACTCGATCTTATTGATGGTTTGCATCACCATGCATGACACTCGATCTTATTGATGGTTTGCATCACCATGCTCACATGGCACTCGATCTTATTGATGGTTTGCATCACCATGCTCACATGGCACTCGATCTTATTGATGGTTTGCATCACCATGCTCACATGGCACTCGATCTTATTGATGGTTTGCATCACCATGCTCACATGGCACTCGATCTTATTGATGGTTTGCATCACCATGCTCACATGGCACTCGATCTTATTGATGGTTTGCATCACCATGCGCATGGCACTCGATCTTATTGATGGTTTGCATCACCATGCGCATGGCACTCGATCTTATTGATGGTTTGCATCACCATGCGCATGGCACTCGATCTTATTGATGGTTTGCATCACCATGCGCATGGCACTCGATCTTATTGATGGTTTGCATCACCATGCTCACATGGCACTCGATCTTATTGATGGTTTGCATCACCATGCGCATGGCACTCGATCTTATTGATGGTTTGCATCACCATGCGCATGGCACTCGATCTTATTGATGGTTTGCATCACCATGCTCACATGGCACTCGATCTTATTGATGGTTTGCATCACCATGCGCATGGCACTCGATCTTATTGATGGTTTGCATCACCATGCGCATGGCACTCGATCTTATTGATGGTTTGCATCACCATGCGCATGGCACTCGATCTTATTGATGGTTTGCATCACCATGCGCATGGCACTCGATCTTATTGATGGTTTGCATCACCATGCGCATGGCACTCGATCTTATTGATGGTTTGCATCACCATGCGCATGGCACTCGATCTTATTGATGGTTTGCATCACCATGCGCATGGCACTCGATCTTATTGATGGTTTGCATCACCATGCTCACATGGCACTCGATCTTATTGATGGTTTGCATCACCATGCGCATGGCACTCGATCTTATTGATGGTTTGCATCACCATGCGCATGGCACTCGATCTTATTGATGGTTTGCATCACCATGCGCATGGCACTCGATCTTATTGATGGTTTGCATCACCATGCGCATGGCACTCGATCTTATTGATGGTTTGCATCACCATGTGCATGGCACTCGATCTTATTGATGGTTTGCATCACCATGCGCATGGCACTCGATCTTATTGATGGTTTGCATCACCATGCGCATGGCACTCGATCTTATTGATGGTTTGCATCACCATGCGCATGGCACTCGATCTTATTGATGGTTTGCATCACCATGCTCACATGGCACTCGATCTTATTGATGGTTTGCATCACCATGCGCATGGCACTCGATCTTATTGATGGTTTGCATCACCATGCTCACATGGCACTCGATCTTATTGATGGTTTGCATCACCATGCTCACATGGCACTCGATCTTATTGATGGTTTGCATCACCATGCTCACATGGCACTCGATCTTATTGATGGTTTGCATCACCATGCTCACATGGCACTCGATCTTATTGATGGTTTGCATCACCATGCGCATGGCACTCGATCTTATTGATGGTTTGCATCACCATGCTCACATGGCACTCGATCTTATTGATGGTTTGCATCACCATGCGCATGGCACTCGATCTTATTGATGGTTTGCATCACCATGCGCATGGCACTCGATCTTATTGATGGTTTGCATCACCATGCGCATGGCACTCGATCTTATTGATGGTTTGCATCACCATGCGCATGGCACTCGATCTTATTGATGGTTTGCATCACCATGCGCATGGCACTCGATCTTATTGATGGTTTGCATCACCATGCTCACATGGCACTCGATCTTATTGATGGTTTGCATCACCATGCTCACATGGCACTCGATCTTATTGATGGTTTGCATCACCATGCGCATGGCACTCGATCTTATTGATGGTTTGCATCACCATGCTCACATGGCACTCGATCTTATTGATGGTTTGCATCACCATGCTCACATGGCACTCGATCTTATTGATGGTTTGCATCACCATGCGCATGGCACTCGATCTTATTGATGGTTTGCATCACCATGCGCATGGCACTCGATCTTATTGATGGTTTGCATCACCATGCGCATGGCACTCGATCTTATTGATGGTTTGCATCACCATGCGCATGGCACTCGATCTTATTGATGGTTTGCATCACCATGCGCATGGCACTCGATCTTATTGATGGTTTGCATCACCATGCGCATGGCACTCGATCGCAAAATTGGTTTGCATTGATGAAATTAAATGAAACATTTTGGTTCTTGTAGAATTAACAAGCAAAAATCCACCTATAGCCCAAATTTTGGAACATTAGAATAGTTCCTAACGGAGCTGTCGTTCGATGAATGTATCACAAGTTTATAATTATAACTGTATGCGGACTTCTATCTTGGTATTCTCATGATTTTCTTATGCTTGTATTTCCTTTACAAGTGTACACCAGGTTCACTGTTCGGTTTCTCAGATTGATTACAATGTCCAGTTTTCTATTGGATGCAAAGAAACAAATGAAAACAAAATATTTCATAGCTTATGTGGTTCCAGGAACTTAGCTTTACGGGTTTATTGCTATCGTACGGTGGTTTATAAGGGCCATCACGAGAAACCGAGAATGCGAATTACGAGAATGCGAGAATCCGACATGCGTGAATCCGAGATAGGAATAGCGGGGAGGCCTGGGACCTAATTAAAGTCCAAAAGATGGAATCTCGTATAGAATAGAGTTAAGTATGGTAAATCAGGATGCTGACTACTTACTCAGTAACGAACAAGATAGATTAAAGCAACTTACTTCTGTACAAGAGTCGGCCTATTATGCACCAGTTAATTGAAACCACGACATAGCGGAGCATTTAACATTTTTTCTTGGTCAATAACAGTTCTTTCCCCTGCCCCCAAAAAACCTTGTTCCTGTTGAAAACATTAGACTACCCCTACCACCGGGGTAGGCCTTTCCAGATTGCGCTCGGCAACTTTTTAGCGCAATTTGGCTTTATGAGCAACTTTATTGGCAGACAGCAACTTTTTGGCCACAGAGCAACTTCTGGCAACTTTTTGGGAAACACGCCATTTTTTAGCTTTTTTGAAGCAAATTACTGGATTTTTTGTTTTATATTAGCAATTTCAAGTTCTCTTGGCAACAAATTCTTTCCCATCTACACTAAAACTGGTGATTTCATCTTTGACTGGGTAGCCTGTGGAATTAGTTAATGACTAATCTGATGCCTAATAATTAATTGATTAATTAATTTTATATTTATATAATCTGTCTTAGGCTTTACTTAATTTCGAGAGAAGCAGAGAAACGGGTATTATAGGAATGAACATTGGTTTAACACATTAATAAAAGTACGTTTGTTTATTAATTATTTGTCCAATTAGTGACTTTTATTCAACAGAAAGTTGCCTTAAACCAGTTAAAACTATAGTCATTTAGTTGCAACTGTTATTAAAATAAAGACCAGTCTATAAAAAACATTTGAGCAACTTTTTAAAATATGGTAGCACTTTTTTTTATTTTTGAGCAACTTTTGAGCAACATTTTGGATTTGGAGCAACTTTTTAGCAACTTTTGGGCATTTTTGGGAGCAACTTTTTAGCTTTTGGGGAGCGCAATCTGGAAAGGCCTACCCCGGGGACCCTTGGATACTATTAATAGCTCAGATTTGGGAATTCTTTTTAGTACTCCGTGGCATCTTGGAATGTTTTGAGAAGTTTGCAATCATTCAGAAATGTGTCGATCGCTGGAGAGTGGTTGCCATATACAATCCGAGATATACCTATAGCCTAACCCAAAGCTCTGAAAATGTTAAATCCGCGCTATTTTGACGAATATTTCTCCACTCAAACTGTGTTCTGCTAAAGCAATGCATTCTTTTCCCGCTATCATCAGCTATACATTATTGTTAGCTCACATGGCTGCAATTAGGTCCCAGGCTTTCCCACTTTTCCTAGCCTAACTCGGATTCTCGCATCTCGGATTCTCGTCTCTCGGATTCTCGTCTCTCGCATCTCGGATTCTCGCATCTCGGATTCTCGCATCTCGGATTCTCGCATCTCGGATTCTCGCATCTCGGATTCTCGCATCTCGGATTCTCGCATCTCGGATTCTCGCATCTCGGATTCTCGTCTCTCGGATTCTCGTCTCTCTCATCTCGGATTCTTGCATCTCGGATTCTCGCATCTCGGATTCTCGCATTTCCGATTCTCGCATCTCGGATTCTCGCATCTCGGATTCTCGCATCTCGGATTCTCGCATCTCGGATTCTCGCATCTCGGATTCTCGCATCTCGATGGCCCTTTTAAGCCACCTACTATCGCACAAATCCTCGATGTTTGTTCAATGTCCAATGTTTGTTATTCATTATTCATGTTCAATGGGATCAAGGTTTTTTAAAATAGGTGTATATTTCTAGACATTGATAATAAAATCTACACAGAACATTTCAAGTCGATAGGGTGTTTTGTTCCAGAATAATAATTTGTTTGAATTTTGCGACACAATGCCCAGCGTGTTTTCTGTCGGAAAGACATAAAACTCCAAGTAGATGTACACGTACTTGTGCCAATTTCGTTTTTAAACTTGATGAATCCTAAAAGTTGCATCCAAAGAGTTTTGAAGTGAAACCCACTGATTTGGATGAGAAATCAGCTTTATTTCAGGAATACCCAATGAACTGTTCTCCGAAATATCTGTTCTTCTGGGCCACTCAGCTAACAAATTCTGCACTTCTTGTTTCACAATTTTTCAAAAATATTGAATAGGACATCTTCATTATGGCATCATTTGACTACAACTACCAGAATCCTTTTCAAATTCTTTTTCTTATTCAAATTTATCAACTCCTTTGAGAATACGAAGACAATGGTCCAAATTAAAGGAACAAAAGAATCCGCGTAAAGAGTTCTGGTAGTTGTAGTATGTGACATCATCATACAAACGTCCTATTCTGCAGGGTATCGAGATTTTTCTATTGAATGGTATTAAATTTGTAATATTTCAAGCTTGTCTTGTTGGCCAATTCAATTCCTCTCTACATTAATAGTTTGTGATTTCTTCATGATCTTGACTCATTTTCTACCACTGTATTCACTCAAATTTTCCAGCTGGGAAATTTAGAAATTCTTAACGAGCTTTAGACTGGCTTGCACTGGTATACCCCTGTTATATGTATCGTAGTTTGACATCATCGGGCACTGGTAGCCTCGTCCCTATAGGTTTTTACTCGTTTTTTTCCCAAAATGGCGGCCGTCTTTGCAACTCCCGAGTAAGAAGCATGGCAAAACCTTCGCAGTTAAACTCTCGCAAAAGGAAATATATAAATATAATATGTATTTTTGGAGTCTGTTAATGTTTTTGGCCTACGTAAAGTACATACGGCAGAACATTTCGACTTACGTTTCACACACATTTTTTTCATAGACCTCTCAAAATCTACCATAGACCTCTCAATTTTGCTTTCAAGATATTTTGGCCAGGCTTCTTGGCGTGGGGTAAATGGAATCGGTGACATCATAATATCCAGCCGCACGTAAAGGGAAAGCCTCAGGGACGATGCTTGGGTGCTGCCACGACGAAGCGTGCCATATTATAACATTACCATGCAAGTCCAATTTTAGGTCAAATCATTGTTCAATGTTTGTTAAGTTCACTGTTCAATGAGATCAACGTTTTTTAAATAGGTGCATACAAAGAACAGCGGTGTAGTACTTACCTAGAATAGTTTTTATTTTTTTTTATTTTTTTATGATGTCACATGTAAGTTGACAGGGCTAGAGCAGATTTCGCTTGAGTTGGGCAAACTACATGTATGTATGCATGGCACTGATTACAGCACGGTTGTTTTTGTCTTTCTGATCCAATCAAATTACAGAGGTACAGTACAGTAAGTTACAGTATCGGTTACGGTATGGCATGGCGTTATAACGTCGCAGTTTGTTTTTATGCACTGTATACAATAACATTTGTCAGTAGTAAATAAAGGTAAACTCTCAAATGGTTACCTGTCTTCTGCTTTACAGGGAAAATTCACAGTAATGTCAGATTAAAATGGAACCAAGGTAAATACAGGCTCATGTTCTGTCATTGCTAACACTGGTTGTATATTAACTAAGGGTGCGCTCGATTGACCGTAAAGATGGAATAGTCATCAACTAACACTACGTGTACACTAGCTACATGTATGCTATAAAGGTCCCGCAGGTTCATATTGTTTTACATTCTCCTGGGAATAGAGAACAGTATGAATCAGGAGTATTTTTCCTAAGTGTACACAGCCTCCCAGGGTTGTTATAATTAGCAACCATTATCAACTGATAAACTCTGGGTGCATTCGATTGACCGTGATTCGGACAGAATGTTCACTACAAATCGTTGACATGGTGATATTTTAGGCATTGAAACTCTGTATCAAATGGTTTATTTGCGTCCAAGATACAGGGAGCTGTTACCGTGTCTCCCAAGCCAGAGGCTTATGATTAAGTATTCCAACAAACTACATATCCCGAATATCCCATGTCAGCAAGAGTTTGTAGCTAGCTTACAGTGCAAAACGAACCAGGGATTTCCAGAGAAAACAGTGGCTGTCACTCAGTTCCTACCAATGCAAATCTACACTAATTCTTACAAAAACTACGATTGAAAGTGGAGACACCTTTGAAAACTTGAGATGTTGCTCCCTCTATATATATTTTGATGTAATGTATTGTATGCAATTTTCACTTGTGTGGGCCGCGTCAGGCAAAAAGGGCTCATATGACAATATCTTTTGAAATTGTTCTCTGTTTTGTATACCAGTCCTGTGGTACTATTACGATCTACATTACGAGTGCCACTTGTTATTGTGCTGCTTCTAAACATGTAGTGTTGATTTCATTATTGACAAGTGAAATTGAAGATGAAATTATTTGATGATATCTTTAATTTCACAGGGGGTTGATCGCAATTTTAGCAAACACAAATAATTGCCTATCATCCGGCAATCCCTTTAACGTCCAGCAGGAATAAATGAATGTCATACATCAAAATCATCCCCTATGACAGGATTCCAAATTTTGGTGGTCATATTGTAATTGGGTATTTGCATCAAAATCACGTAAATTTCACATTTGATATTTGTTGTCAATTTCGTGAAACTGACATATAATTTTTGGAATGAAATGTAGCACTCCATGTCTATAATACAATACAATCTTCAAACTGTTAATTATTACGAACACCTGAATGTCGTCCGCGCCCTTTTAGCGTGACAGCCCGGCAATTTCGAATTGGAATAGAACATCAGTTCTTTTTTTTCTCAAAGGCGATCCCGATGTGATAGCAGCCATGGAGAAATTTGCAGAACTAACAAACCTTGCAAAGTAAGACTTTATAAACAACTGCAATTCACTTTTGTCCAGATCAAAGCCATGGATTTTGAAAAAAGAAAAACTCATTGTTGAAATTATCATTCTTAGTTTGCACAAGAGAATTTGAAAAGTTATAATTATATTACGAAAGAGCAAACTTATTGCATATAACTAAGGAGAGGAGTTATTATGGTGCAATTTTTGGTAATTTCCGAAAACCAAGTTTACCCGAAAACTGGAATAATTCCCCCAGTTGTAGTACATCGGTTTATACTGGTTTTAGATCACTAAAAAAAGATGTCTGGATGAATGTGGTGCACTCCAGTTTTAGTGTATAGGTAGATTTTCACTGTCACGTACGTGTGTCAAGAAAACGGCTGTCAATAATTCTACTGTCGCGTTTAAAGTTCTTAATTTAAAAAGCTGCGATCTTTTTTTACTTACGTTTTTATAGTTGAGGTTTACTCACGTAAAAAATCCTTTTTGCTTCCTTTTTTACGCACGTTTAGAGAAAAACGTGACAGTGGAAATCCATCTCATAAAATAGAAACTCTGCATTTAGAGTAACCAAAATATACACCTTTCAGTAATTTTGTGTGTTGTGAAGTCAAAAGTATATGTATGTATATGTATATGTATATGTATATGTATACATACAGTCAATGCCAAAAAGGTTGTCCAGCAGAACATAATATAATACTATAATATCCATTGTTTTGGGCTATTGTCTAGACCAAGACAATAGGCCAAAACAATGGATATTAAAGTATTATATTATGTTCTGCTGGACAACCTTTTTGACATTGACTGTATATACATATATACATATATATATTACTAGCTATTTCGGTTGGACTCTAGTTTCTCCATTATTTAGAAAGTTCGAGTTTCTTAACTCATGGTATATATCTTTACGATAGGGAAGCTCTTCTGGACAAAGACTTTGAAAGGTAAGCCACACACTTTTGTTTCTCAGTTTAGTAGGTAGTGGTCTGTGGAATTCCAGGCTTTGCAAAATAGTCCATGAAAGATCTCACAATTTCGCAGAAGTTTCTTAAATTTGTCGAGATGGGTCCTAACATCGAACTAGCAGACCAATAATAAACACATTAATTGACAGCACAAATACTCATCTATCATGGTGTTGCACACGTAAAGAGTCAGTGTTCGATTGGTGGCTGTTAGAGCAGTTTTCAGTTGAGTGTAGTAAAACCAAACGCAAATTACCCACAGCCAGCCAATCATAGGAGCGAGTAATCACAAGTAACTCATAAATGGCTTCCCTGTCAGCCAATGACAAACCAAAGCAAAACCAAAAGCAATTTGCATTTGGTTTTACTTTTGATTCTGATTGGTTGGTTTATTTTCTCAGCCAATAGGAGAGCTTAATTAGTAAACGCAAAACCAAAACACTTCCGACACTCAATTGAAACCCGCTCTACTAAACTTTTACTGATTACAATCTTTTGTTCTTCCAAACTCGAGGCAGGGACGAGGTTGCGTGATAAAGGTTTATTGGCTAAAAACAGTTCAAGTCCCCTCAGTGTTGCGCAGGATGTCAAAATAGAGGCGGGACAGAGGTGGGATCCCGCCAATCCCACCTGGGATCCCATGTCATCTGGTGGGATCCCACCTATCCCGCCTGGCATGAAAACAAAATCCCACCTGGGATCCTTACTCTAAAGCCGGGATCCCTCCTCTAAAGCCGGGATCCCAGGTGGGACATATGGATTTCAGGTGGGATGGAGGGATCCCATGCACCTATCCCGCCTGGCATGAAAATAAAATCCCATCTTGGATCCCACCTCTAAAGCCGGGATAGCTGATGGGATCCTGGCATTCCCATGCAGCTATCTGTCTGGGATATATATGACAACAAACTTCCACCTGGAAAGTAAATTACAGCAATCAGTACATATATTTTAATATATAATTTCCAATGAAATACCAGTGTATACACTACTATAGTGCAATATCCTATGAAGACCACATGAAAAGGCTATGAAACTAGGCCAACCTATGAAATATCCCATGAAATATTTTCATAGCACTATGAAGGTTTTTTTTCATAGACCTATGAAAGACTCAAAGGCTATGAAATTTTATAAAGGGAAATTATATCCTATGAAAAATACAGTACCGGTACCTTAATTTCATAGCCTCTTGTTATACTAATAGTCTGATTTCATAGGATGTAAATTTCAAAGCCAAAAATTCATTGGGTACTATGAAAATACTATGAAAATACTATGAAAACTGTATGTTACAGTGTAAATACTAAATCTTTTCATAGGATATACATGTGGAAAGTTATATGCAGCACTTGCTTCCAAATTTGCATGCAGCTAGAACATATATATATATTTCATGAACACCCTAATATTTATTGTTGTGGATTTCACAAGGCAAAGTTTGTTTGGCACCTTACCACCTGACAGATCCATGTCCATAGGAAACATACACTCAAACAATATTCTTGACAGAACAAATTGGAACTCCAACCAATAATAAATTGGCTTTCAAACGATCTAAAGTTACTTACAGAAGCGCAGATTTCATAACTTAGAACCACAGTTTTGATTTCGTAAAAGTTCTGTGGAAACCTTCCTGCTAAATAAAGTTGGCTAAAGTTGGCTTTCTTCAGTTTATTAACACTGAAACCTTTATTACACTTGGTTTCATACACTTCAATGGTTTCACTTGGTTTCTTTCACTTCGATCTGTTACAAATCACCAAATTGAAGTGGGGGCGAATCGACTTCAAGTGGGGGCTTCAGTTCACACTTAATTTTCTTCAGTTCTGTCCGTTAACAGGTTTCATTGATCGCCGTTGTTTGTTTGTTGGGTTCTATGGAAACCTTTCTGTGCCTTAATTCATCTAAATAAAGTTTACGGCGCACACTTACTTTGCTAAAGTTGGCTTCCTTCAGTTTATTTACACTAGCTGTACTTCGATCTGTTTTATTGAACACCATTTCTGTGAAAACCTTCCCGCTAAATAAAGTTTGCTAAAGTTGGCTTTCTTCAGTTTATTAACACTGAAACCTTTATTACACTTGGTTTCATACACTTCGATCTGTTACAAATCAAATTGAAGGGTTCAATTCAAGTGGGGGCAATCGACTTCAAGTGGGGGCGAATCGACTACGAGTTGGGGGCGAAACGACTTGGGGGCGAAACAACCGGATACCCTTTCTTCCATCGGTTCCATCATAGGCACAGCGGATTTGGCACAGCACTTTGTCACTTGATCTCTTGCAAGTGCTTGAACAAGGAGAGGTCTATCGATTTGCAGATCAGATCAAGTACATATATATGAGCTAGAAATTGTGTGGATTAAGTTTTAGTGAGCCTGAGTGCAGTATGAGACCATGAAATAATTATAATGGACATTAAATAATTTATAACAGCAAGTTTGGTAGTTTGCAATTAAAATTCTGCCATGTTTTGTGGTAGAAGTCTTTTATTAGATTTTATATTACCAGTTTATAGACAGGGGTTTAATCATACCAGAAGAGAGTATATTAACATGATTTTATGGTATAGACATAACAACCATTTCAGCTTTTCTGAGCCCTTCATCTCTTTATTAAATTGATTGAAACACTGGCTACCGTAAAAGCTTTCCTATTAAGCTTTTTTTATAGGACCCAGCAACCCTATAGTATACATATAGCTATAGAATGTCCTATGTCATTCACTATATAATTTATTACCTCAGTGCCAATCATGTTAATTAAGTATCTGCTATCTCAATAGGATATATCATGCAGTATGTATATATATATATGTTTTCTATAAATTAAAGTTTACATACCAGTATACAACATATATTATAATGCAAGTGAGAAAATGTGTTTATTTCAATGGAATATTTTCATAGGTTGACTTTCCTGAAATGAAAAAATTCTAGTATGTATACGAACCATATTTCATGGAATATGCTGGCTTTATAGAGGTGGGATCCCGGGTGGGATTTGTTACATCCCAGGCGGGCTAGCTGGGATCCTGCCAATCCCAGCTGGGATGGTGGGATCCAGCATTTGCATGGGATGGCAGAATCCCAGGTGGGATATGTCTAATAATCCCGGGCGGGATGGTGGGATCCCGGTTGGGATGGTGGGATCCCGGGCGGGATGGTGGGATCTCGGGTGGGATGGTGGGATCCCAGGTGGGAAGGCGGGATCCCAGGTGGGATTTTCTGAGGCGGGATATGTCTAATAATCCTGGCTGGGATCTCACAAGATCCCGCCTGGGATCCCAGCTGTAAAAAAGGTGGGATCCCAGGTGGGATAGGTGGGATCCCGCCTTTCATTTTTACATGGGGCATGCATGCATGCATGCATGATTCAAATGATACACAATATGTTCCTTGAAGACTGGATCTACTCACAGTTTGTTAGTCATTTTGTCATATTTACTTTTATTGTAACCATCCCACTTGTGCACAAGGTTCGTCAGTTCATATGAAAATTGCTGAAAATAACTGTGTCCACACAGAATGATTGCGAATATAAAGACCTCTTATAATGACACAGCCCCCGGCTATAAGGGGTATTAATGGTCCCTCAAAAAATAGTGAGTCTCGGCAAAATTCCAGCAAGTCTCGAAATCTCGCCGTTTCAAAAAGTCTCGGATTTTGAAACAAGGGTCTCGCTGTCCCGCCGAGTCTTGACCATTCTATACCCCTTAGAGAAGTAAGTCTCGGGCTCGGATTTTCAAACAAGGGCCTCGCCGAGTCTCGGATTTGACCATTCTATACCCCTTAGAGAAGTAAGTCTCAGGCTCGGATTTTCAAACAAGGGTCTCGGCGAGTCTCGGATTTGACCATTCTATACCCCTCGTACAATAACCGACTATCCACCATTTTGTCTGATGGAGGACTAGAAATGCTAGAAATGCGATTAAGTTGCTTCTTACTTACTTGCCATGGACGAGACCGAGCAAGAATGGTAAATTCGGTTCTCGTGGTACTTACAGTTGATATTAGTTTTTGCGTTTTCTTACCTCTGTGTTACGAACAAACTTAGTCAAGTTACTGTATCCTCTCTCCCCTTGAATAATACACCCAGAACGAGAACAATGGATGACTGTATAACTGTAACTAAAACTAGTGTAAAGTAGTTAGGTATACTTCAGTTTAATCTAACCACGCCGTTCTGTCCAATTCCCGAGGGTTTTTCTCCGCTTTTCCTTCCTCCACAAAAATCAACCAAACCAATTCAATTCGATCTGTGGTTTAGCCGGGTCCTGACTTTGATCAGCCCTGTTGGTTCAGTTTCAGATCCCGTTAAAATTTCAGAAATTCAGAACAACGACGAGTTGATAAGTGTCGTGATGCTAATCGCTGCGGGAAGCGACAGAGCGAGAAGGCTAGACCTAGAGTTATTAGCTTTGTTCTTTGAAGTGCGACCCAGCTGAAAGTTTCAAGTCTCGGTGGTAAAAGCTTTGTGTGAGACTAGACAGACTGGATTCTGTGTTTCATTGCCGGTCGGCTAAATGCAATTTTCAAAACGAGACTTGAAACTTTCACAGTCGCACTTCAACGAAAACGGTAATAAATTAAACTGACTGACTATGAAACTGTTCTTTAATTGTGCTGCATTTCAGACTTGCTGGATTAATGAATCAGAACTTTGACCTAAGGAGGTAAGTTGTATACCACAAAGGATGAGGGCACATACTGCAACCTTGCGCGCAAGTTTACCAGAGAAACTGCAACATCTATCCACCTCTGAAATTGTTTCATGTCATGTTGCAGCATGTACCAACCCTTTTCTACGGTGGCCCGGTCAGGTTACCATGAGAGAGCCTAACGTGTTGTTCCTTGTAATAATTGTGTGACAAAACAAGTTGTTGTTGTATTCTTTGGTTGATGTATTTGACAGTTATGGTATTAGTTTAAATCTACTTGAAAAGAAACTAATTTCGTTCAATGAAGAGCTTTAAACTGAGATGAAGGAAACATTGAGGCAGAATCAAAAAGGCAAACAGCAAATAGAGCAAAAAAAAATGAATGCTGAATAAAGTCTTGTTGTTGGTAATTGGCTAGATTGTGAGCACAAGTTTTCCCGCTTTGTGTGTGAGGTACTATTCATAAAATATAATTAAGCCCGTGTGCTCTTAGGATGCTCTAGTAATTTATGTTATAAACAGGTCCATTTATGGCGATCAAGCAATAGGAAGGGCAAACTTGAGGATGGTCGAACTGGCAAGACAGGTACCAAATCTTATTCTTTCTTCACGGTTCTGTTTATTTAATTTTTTATAATAGAGATAAAGCATCACATTTTTCTCCTCGTGAACTGCAGAAATGACCACTTGCATGACCACAATTTTCCCACATTTGCTGTTTGCGGTTTTTTACGTGATGGTAACTTGTTGTGAATGTGAGAATTATTTTCCATTTTTCTTATAGATTTATTTTAAATTAGTACTTTGAGGAAACATAAAAAAATCTGACATTTCTCATAAAACATGGTGCTTAATCTCTATTATTTTCTTGATAGTGTCCCAAATTTGAATAATTTGTTAGTCAATTGGCAATTACATGTATGTCTCTATCATTTCCAACCAGAAGATAATCAAGACGTGATTTTTGCACTTGTGGTGATCTATAAAAGTACCGATCATGCACAGATGACGTCTCAAGGTCACATGCATGCTATATTTTGTTGGGAAATTAAAGTTCACTAATTATTGTATAAAGCATAGATGTCATTTTGCTGTTGATCTAGATCTGTTCTCATAGGTGCACAGATGATGTCACAACATGAAAACATCAGTTACATCACTCGACTGCTGCTTGTGGCACTTATTCAAGTTCAGGTTCAAGTTCAAGTTCAATTTTATTTTGCACTATTTACAAGTTCAGTTTTAACAATTAGTAGGAAAGAGTGGAGAAAAAATAAAATAGGTATTCAAGGTTACAATTTCCAGGAAATGTGCGTAGTGGCCAAAGGAGCAAAAGCTTTCGAGTTGGCCACTACCACTATTTGTTCTTGTCACGTTTTGACATCATTACTGTGCATGATCTATAAGAGGACAGGACTGCATGGCAAAATTACATCTTTTTTCAATTCTGTGCTTAGCATAATATGCAAAAATTTGCATTAGCACAACCTCGGGCATCCTCTTATTTCTTTTAGTCAAACATCAAGTTGATTAGAGCTTTAGAGCAGAAGAGTGCTTCAGCACTCGTAAACCTCACCTCCAACAGTAATGGTTAGCATACTCTAGATCTATCAGGTTGATAACATTATTAACTAAATAAATGTAACTGCCATAGTTTTGTAGTTTTGTAATTTCTTGTTTTCTTCTTTTTAATCCTTGCTCAGTTTGGCTCTTCTGCTAAGTTCCCGGGTAGTGGTGGAGCAGTAGTTGGATTATGTCAAAATCAAGAGCAACTGGTAATTAAGTATATATTGTTATCACTGTATGTACGTGTCTGCAAGTTAAATGCATCAATATGTAGTCTTCAAATGACCAGAGCCTAAATATATTTTTAGCAGTGGTCTGAAAAGGCTTGCACCTTTCAACATAATGTACGAAAGATAAGCAGATTTTTTTCAGCTCTTGCAATTTAAGTCACATCTTTTTTGTTTTCCTGTGAATTAAAAGTATCATTTGCCAATTAAGGTCCTTAATACATACTCTATGGCTTTCAAGCCAATGGAAGCTTGCATTTCCCCTGTGGATTGTTTATGATTAACCTTCTTGACAAGGAATTGCCACTTCAGCCATTCACTGGAGGATATGCTTCACATACATGTACTGCATGCCGAGTGAAAAAAAACACTTGCATTTCATGACTTGGTTCCAGCAGTAATATAACACAATATAACACCACTTGCCCTAGTAAATAATTTTATTATGTCCTTGTTGATGGGTGAAAAATATTTTATATGACAACATGCATCATGGTAGAGTGATTTTACTTAACCCATGAAATAGATATTAAGACTAATTTTCTTAGATATTTACTTCCTATTTCATAGTTTACGCTAATACTGGAAGGTGCATAAAAGGATAAAACAGTGAAAAAATACAACCTTATAACAACAACAAAGTGCAGGTGCAACAATGGAGGTGATAAATATATAAACAAACACGCAAATAAATAATCAGATAAATAATGATTGCTGAAGTAAAGTCAGCTTATAAGCACCTAAGATATGGAGAGGCATCATTGTCTTGATCGCAGGGCCAATAGCAACTTTAAATAGACTGATATGAGGTAACAATTAGACCCTTAAATTCCATTGTTTTCTTTTGTTCCTACTTGACTATAAAAATATAGTACTAAGATACTGACTATTAATTTTTGTTTCATGGGTTAAGTAAAACCACTGGAAGTTGTTTGTCCTACATGTACATTATATAATAACTGCAATTGATTTCACTTTTCTTCTTTGTACAGGAGGATCTGAAGAGAGCATTCCAAGCTGAGGGTTTTGTAATATGTGATGTTGTACCATACATTTCATAACATTTATTTAATATTGACCCCTGTATTAGTGAGGCTTAGTAGCTGATACTCAATCACTTTATATACGACATACATTATACAGTGATACATGTATGTGTTTACCCTGAATGAAAAAAAAAATTTAAAAGATACAATATATCACTGACACTGCAATTAATTAATGCCAAAGTTAAACCTTTTCTGATTTGCAAGTTTTAGGAGTCAAGTGTGAGACTTGAAGGGACTAGACTGCAATAATCTAAGAAATGTCTTATGTACCTGTAGATTAATTATTGCAGCAAGTAACAGCAATAACATGAATTTATTTAGATATCCTGATATAGGTTATAGAATATTACCATAAATTTCATTTCTCTTTGCATGAGTAAAGGAGTGTAGCAATTTAAGTACACAAATGAAAAGATAAATAATTTCCTAATCAATAGAAAACATGCGTGGTCTATTGTATTGTGCTGTCAAGTACCAGCCAATCAAATCTCACTAGATTAGTTGATTATAATGAGCATCGTGTTCATAATTGAACATGCTGAGCTTATATTCAGTTACATGTATCATCATGGTTCTGGTCTCACTCAAAATCATGCCAAATTTTACGGAATTGGATATAGAGTAAATTCATGTAGACTGTGAAACTTAAGCTGATTATATAGAACCACTCCACTGTATATATGTACGTGCTTATGTGTTGATCTTAAGATTAGGAAATATATATATTTAACATAATTTATAGTTAATATAAAATATATATTTTTATAAATTTTAAAGTTTTATCAAACCTTTATTCACACCATCTTAATTCATGCATGCATGCATCTGATGCCTTTATTTTTTGCCAACATGTTTTGGATACATGAGTACCTACAGATAACAAAATTATTAGAAATAATAATTAAGTTGGTCAATGATATTAAGATTAAAGTAAATAGATAATAAATTAGTAATGCTTGATCCTCAGCTCTGGAACTGCACATACCAAATAATACCTGAACCTGTTGTTATCATCACCAGCTCTTTGGGTGATACTAACTTGAACCAAAATAAGATTTGAATAATGACCTGCTTCACTCGGGACCCCCTTGGGGGGAGGGGGTACTCCATATATGGGGTATATAGTTATGTGCCGCTTGACATAGTATTGGTTAATTCAATAATTTTAGTCTGGAACAGGGTATCAATTTTCCAAAACCAGAAGGGATCGAGATATCATTTTACCAATGATACTTACAGTAATCTGGAATAGGGCACTTTGTGCCACATTTTATAAGCTGAAACACAAAAGTACCGAATCTTGGTCTGGTACAGGTAAGGGTTTCAAGGACCATGTAGTAGCTATAGTCACCCCTATCCAAATTTTGGCAAGTACCCCTTCCTGCCCTGAGCTTGGACAAATTGCCCTCCATTCCAGGCAAGGTGTCAGGAAATTAAGCTATCAGCTACAAACTTAGACAAAATTACTTATCATTAGTAAACAGGAAGTTCTGGTATAAAAGGGCCATTACCACACCATTGATATCTTTGCAGTTGTCACTCGGCATTTGTCAAGTGCACATCCCTGTAATGCTCTGCTTTAGTGCTCCCTGCTGATTTGCTTATCATGCAAAATTCAAATCTGCAAACACTGAGATGTAAACCTTTAGAGTAATTAGGGCTACAGAGTTCCTAAACAGTAATAAAATACCATTGGCAGTCATTTCTTCCCTCTGTTCAATTTTATGTGGCTTGTTTAATTTGAAACCTTTAAAATTTGGCATTCATTTCTAATAGGAGTGGACTAATACATATACACTCGCTTTAACTCCCTGTTCTGTAATTTGAATTTCAAATTTTGGGTTCCAATATGGCATGAAAAGAGGAGGCCACGGCAGTACATGCTATTACCCTTTTATACTGGAACTTTCTGTTTGAATGTCTAGTGATTTGGAGAATAAAGACTCAACAGAATCTTTCTTTTATATTTTTTTGAGGGATCTTGAGGAAGAACAGGAATCTTGATGCTTTTAAACATTAGGGGCCGATTTTTTTAAATGAAGCCTAAATCTAAGATGTCTGTGTCTTCTATCTATTTTGAACACCTCTGTACAAAACTATAGATAGATGGCATTTCAGACTTATAATTAGGCCTATCTGCACAGGCGAGTTGTGCAGCAGTTTGAGCTGCGATTTCAATATTATATTCAATAGTATTCAATTTGAAATCCCCTTGGGATTGTCACTCAAATTGCCAGTGTAAATAGTAATTTAAAAAATATCAGCCCAGCTTTATTGTTTCAATTTGGAATAGACAGTTTACGAGGCAGTTGTGCAAATCCTTTGTTTAGGTTTGGCAGGCCACCAGATGTTAGACAATGGTGGCCCACCAGTTGAAACAAAAGACTTGAACAATTGTGCATGAACTGTGAACTAGTCTATTGTGATGTAATTACCTTTTGCTTTAGGTTGGGATTGTGGAAAAGCATGCATCATAGTGACAATAACAGTATGTAGAGATAGAAAAATGTTAGGTGGAGGTCAAAGAAGGATTAGGAAAAGAAGGGCCAAGAAAACCTTAATAAAATGTATACAGAATTTTGTGAATGTAAAAAAAGTGTAAATTATCTACAAATTATGGGAAATGTTTGAATAATAATAAAATGACAATGTTATTCCAGCAGCAAAGTATCTAGTACTTTCCTTTCCACTCAACCTTTAAAATAATTAATAATGATTAATTCTTGCCATCAGTATAATAATATTGACACAATTATGGTCAGTTTAAGGTGCCCATGACGTGAGTTAATAATATTATTGAACCAGATCCAGCTAACTTTTGTCATGGCAGCCAACTAAAGCAGAGCAATGTTTTGTTTACCATAAACAACAGCTGCTTTTAAGCGTTTTTAGGTAAAACTGGGGAAAAAACACTGAATTTCTAACAGGACCTGAAACAACCATAAGAGGAAGATCAAAGCCAGGACCCAGCTAAACCACAGATCGAATTGGAATTTAGGTGCATTATGCTGGTAATGATAATTATGATAATTATATGTTAATTAAAATCTTAACCAATAATTGGCCTAATATAATTATATTCTAAAATGCTTCCCTAATGCAACTATTAGTGACTTCATCTAACTTAAAGTGCCCCTAAACCCTTTTGCAATTTTCATATATATGAAATTTTGAAAGGCTTTGAGTACTTCTGCAAAGAAATTTTTGGCTTGCAGAGAATACTCTATGTTCTAGGCTTGTTTGAAATGGTGAAAATGTGACCTCTCCTGACCCATTACCATGTAAGAAAAATCCTGGGTTGATTCCATATCTTACATCACCTCATTAATGCATTATTATCCATGCATGGCACCTTTCTATCACAACAGCATCAATATATAGAGAATATACTGTACACAGTCGGAGTTTTAGTAAAGAAAACAGTTATTTTAGACAAAATGCTAAATATTTATTCAAGTTATCGCAAAGTCGAATGAATTGGATGACGTAAGATCAGGAATCGACCCAGTCTTTTTCTTACATGGTCATGGGTCAGGAATGGTCAAATTTTCACCATTTCAAACCAGCATAGAACATAGAGTATTCTCTGTAAGCCACAAATTTCTTTGCAGAAGTACGTACTCAAAGCCTTTCAAAGTTTCGTATATATAAAAATTGCAAACAGGTTTAGGGGCACTTTAATACACTTAATACAACTTTGCACTTTTAAAAATTGGATGAAGATTAAATTTGTTTTAATAAAATATATAGTTCAATTGTCTTAATTGATAAAACTTTTGGTGATTTAACCCACATCAATTTGCTGTCATTTATTCATGCAGTTAGCATAATTTTAAAAAAAGAAGATAAAATGAAATCCTTATAAACCCACACAAACTTCTTATTATATCTGGCCTAATGATTTGGCTGTCTGTGCTTATTGAGCTAACATCTCAATCAAAATTAAGTCACATTTTAAAACATTAATGGTAATTAACTTTTTTTTATGTATTATGATTAAAAAAATGTATTCCTGACAATTAACAGGAAGCACTGATCGAGCCTGTACAAATGATAATAGTGCTCTTTGATATATCTATTTTGAAGAAATCTTTGGAATTCATCAAACTAACACATACCTTAGGTATTGAAGTTATGATGTACTTTAGCCTTCAACATATATGCACAATACAAATGATAGCTACCTGCAAGTCTCATGCCTCAGTGAGTGGCGTGATTGTCACTCAATCCTCACCATTTATTCAATCAATCAATCAATCAACAACTTTATTAACGTGTCTAAAAACTTCTAGCGCACCACAGGTGGTGTACTAATCGGGGACACCTAAATATAATATATATGTATATATAAAAATCTGCACAATACAAATATACATAGAATATGATTGGATATGTTATGTAAATACTTTAAACATGAAATTGCTAAAATAGGAGAATACTCCTTATGATATCCTACTGTTAAAAGATAATAATAGTAATTATAATAATGGATAGATCCGTGTCATAAATAATAAATAATTCACATATTGCAGAGGAAGCAGCTAGGTGGGCATACCTTCTCTACAAGTACTGCCAGATTCTGCTTTCTTATGTTTTTCTTAAAAGAGGTAAGCGTTGTATAGTTTCTGGATGCAGAAGGGAGTTTACTCCATAAAAAAGGTCCATAGTATCGCAAGGAGTGTTTACCAAACTTTATAGTGCTGATCCTAGGTAGTACAAAGTCCGCATTCCTTAAATTGTAACTACTACTACTGGTAATAAATATTTTTAAAATGTTGTTTGGTAACAGCTTGTTTTTGACCTTGAACATAAAAATAGCAATGTCATGTAGACGTCTATTATATAAATTAGACATTTTAGCTCTAACTAATAGTTCGATATATGTGGTGCTCCAGTCATTATATACCGCCCTGAGGCCTCTCTCGTTGATTTTTTCAAGTTTGTTACTATCAGACTTCCAACAAAAATGCCATGTTAGTCCGCAGTATGTAAGATAAGGGAGGATGGCAGCTGTGTAGATCCTTAGTTTTGCCTTAACCGGGATTAACTTGCGCAGGCGCATCAGCACTCCTACCCGCGAACTTGCCTTCTTGCACATAATTGAGATGTGCTCGGAGAAAGTTAGATTCCGATCGATAGTAACACCAAGCAACTTTAGTTCGTCCGTTGCCTTGATTGTCATCCCATCTATCTCCATATCCAGCTCATGTGTATCTTGTTTGGATATGATCATTGTTTGGTATTTTGTGAGATTTCCTTCCAAGAAGTTCTCCTTGTACCACTCAGAGGTATTTTTCCCGTCCGTGTTTACTTCCAATATAGCTTGCTCCGGTTTTTCGTGAGAAAAGTACAGCTGATGGTCGTCAGCATATGCTGACAGCTGACATTTTCGGTCCACGTAGAATATATCATTCTGGTATATATTCCAGAGTAGTGGTCCCAACGATGATCCTTGCGGACAGCCTCTAGTGACATCCTCCCACCTGCTTGTGACGTGACCAAGCTTTGTCCTATTCTTACGGTCACTAAAATATGATCTCATTAGGCTCAGGGCGTCCTCACTTAATCCATAGGCCCTCAACTTAGCAAGCAGCAATGTAGGATGCAGGGAATCAAATGCTTTACTCATGTCGGTACTTAGGATCCCAGCTGTATGCCCCTCATCCATGCCTTTTTTCCAGTCTTCAACTAAGCGTATGAGTGTTGTTTCGCAACTGTAAAGCTTTCTATAGGCGGACATGAATGGGTCAAAGATGTTCTCAAACTTGACACTCAGCTGTTGTCCGATTATCTGCTCGAAGATTTTATCGACCGCAATGAGTATAGTTACCGGTCTATAGTTAGTTTTATCCTGAGGGTTCTCTTTCTTAAACACAGGAACCCACTCGCCCATTTTCCATTCCTTTGGCCATGTACAGTCCCTTATAACCTTATTGAATATGTGTGTGAGCGATGGTGCTATCTCATCCGCCACAAGTTTTAGGACCTTTGGAGGAAGCTTGTCATGTCCTGTTGCCTTGTGCGGGTTTATGGTGGCCAAAGCCTTTAAAACGTCTTCTTTCGTGATCTCACTGAAGTTGAATGTACTTGCATCGATCCTAGCGCTGATCCTATTTACGCTTGGACATTGGCTGCATGCATCCTCACACAGGTTCTTTGCTTTATCGCCTCCGATTGCATCTGCTACTGTAGAAAAGTAACTTGTGAATTCTTCTGCTACTTCATGGCGGTCTTGTTGTATTTTCCCTTGTATTTCAAGACATATTTCGGGCCTGTCCTTGCTTTTCGCACTGAGGAAGGGCGTGAACGTACTGAAGAACTTCCTTGGATTGTTATTAAGTTCCTTAGATACTTCCCTCCAGTAGCTCTTTATCGCTTTCCTCCTCAGCCGAGTTGCCTCATTTCGCCATTTCCTCATTAGCTCCCATGATTCTTTGCATCTGTCTTTACTGAACTTCTTGGCGTATCTTCTTTTCCTTCGAATAGCAGCTTTCCATTCGGCGTTCATGTAAGGCGCGTCCACTTTTCTTACTCTCATCTTCTTGATCGGCAGATGTTTATCAACAACGTCCATAACCTTAGCTCTCCAGTGCGCGTACTGCGTGTCCACATCAGTGGAAGTAGAAGGAAGCAGTTCAGACTCATGCAAGTCTTTCTTTAGATCGTTTAAGTTAAGATTCTTCGTACTTCTACAGTTTATTGTTTTTGCTTCGTGGTATTTTAGGCGGACTTACAGAGAAAGGAGTAAACCATTCTATGGTCACTCAGTCCCAATTCTGCTACGTCTGATTGTTTAAACAGATCTGCATTGTTGGTTAAAATAACGTCTAGGAGAGTCTTGGAAGTGGGTGTTACACGTGTAGGTTTCCTGATGAGGCATGTCAGTTGGTGAATCTCCTCTAAGTCTAGTAGTATTTTCCCCTCCCTCTCGTTGGGTTTGAGCCTATCTAAGTTCAAGTCCCCTAGGATCACTATAATTGGGCACTTGGACATGGCCCACGATGTAATGTGGCTCAACTCCTCCTCTAGCTCATGGTAATAGCCTGCTCCTTCTTTCCGGGGGGGTCTGTACATACCTATTTATTCTCACTTTCAGTGCACACTGGACATATATTTCATGCTTCAGCCTTGCTAATTAGCTGTATAATGTTTGTTATTAAAACCTTTTAACTTAATTTGCTCCAAAGTGCATGCATGGTCTCAAAATGCAGGAGACCTTAGATTTTCAAAATTTCATGGGGAGATGCAGATGCCCCCAGACCAGCTGGCCCCTACATAGTGGCTCGTGCCATTGTCATTCATGGTTTAATGCCCCTCAATCACACTCCTGAAGCATGTGCTATCCACAATCATGGGCTCAGTTTCCAAAAGAATGAATTAAACATTGGATTTTGGTATAATTTTTCATAATTTAATATACCCCATTCACACCAAAGGCTATATAGCTTAAATGTTTTAAGAGCCTGTTTAGTAAAATCTATGGTTTAAATATTTAAAATGAGCCTTGATCATTCATTGCTGTTCAACTGTTAGGCTGAGTTTAAAAACTATGGTTGAGGAAATATACTGCAAAATTATATAATTATGTATCAGTAAACCAACTGAAGGTTTAATAGTCGGAATGGAGGTTTATATAGAGAAGAAGATTTGTTATGATTCAAGAGCTAAATAGTATCTCAGTATTAAAATAACGAGTGCAGAGGATCTTGGAGTTAAACTGGCTCCTACTCGTTAGACTCCGCTTTTCCAATGGAATAAAACACTGACCACTGTGTCTAGAAAAAAATTGACATGGATCAAAGAAACACTGTATTATATTATCTTGTTCTCTTGTGAATATAACAGTTATGGGTTCCTGACACAAAGTGGCCTTTTGAAAATTTAACATGGTTGTACATAATTTTAGCATAACAGTTGTAATGTTTATAAACATGAAACATTGCTATTAGGGATTTTAAACAATTGCAAGTACAGTACTACTAATGTTATATGTTATTTTGAGGCCGTAAAATTTTGATGTCAGATGTCACATTGTTTAAAAATGTTAATTTGGATTTTTATGATTTTTGGTCGAAACAAGTGATAACTATACTTATCTAATATATTCTGATTATACAAAAATACTCTTTGAACACTAAGTCTGGTTCGCACTAGCAATGCAAGCATAATTAGCGTAAGCAATGTACGTCAGACGCAGTGCCGCAATTAAAAATAAATACCTTTAACCAAGTGTGAGGCCCAATTGGACCAAGTCTTTCCCTTTTTTATATGGTCCAAAAGCAAAGCATGCAGGCCATAAAAAGGGGGAAAACAATTAGGATCCATAATCTACAGTATGGACTGAGCAATCAAGGTTAATAAGCTAGCTGTGTCATTTTATTTTGGACCAGAAGTGGGCAGAGGTCCATATGGGAAGTTATGGACTGCAAATTTACCAATCATAGCTCACGAAATTACTCAGCTGTAAAATAATCACAATTCCAGCACTGCATCTGCATATGTTGCTTCAATGCATCACTAGACAGTGTGAACCTGGCTTACAATTCAGTAATGGACACCAGCTAATTAATACAACTTGAAAGCATTGGCTCACCTTTTTTCAAGTTTTTCATGTTAATAATATTTTAATCCATTTCTGTTATTGCCACCTGTAGCCGGTCAGCACCTCTGTAGTAATAAAACTAGACAATTCTATGTTGGTTTCTAATACATAGCTAGATAAGATGTGATTGTGAACTTTTCAAGTGATGATAAAAATAGCTGACAATTTAGTCCCTTTGAAATGATTTTGACCAACCCTATTTTAGTTTTATTTATTTTCAAAGTCAAGATGAAAATTGAGGACGAAATAAAAAAGTTAAATCGGGATAATTCCTGATTTTTTAATCATGATTAAAGGGGCTGTGTCACGGTAAGACTTTAAATTCGTTTTTCCGGGCCGGAAAGAGCTATTTCTACCGATTTTGATATGAACTAACGAACCTCTCGGCCATGTGGGATGCTTAAAATGAAAGGAAATATGCAAAAATGACTAACAAACAGTGTATATAAACAGTCTCCAGGGAATATATCGAAAATCCTTTCAATCAAGCATTGAGGGAGGGAAGTTTAACTGTTTGTATCCAATTAACAGCCACTAAACGAGCGATTACTCGATACATGCGCAGTACCATGACATAGCCCCTTTAAACTCCCATGCATTTTGTTTCACGACTGCGCAGTTTGAGGTCTCGGTCGAGTGTCATATAATCAGGAAAAAGCCATTTTACACCAGCACTTGTAGGTTCTATTGTTATGGATTCTTGATCTGTACATCACACAATGTACTAGTAGGTTCCCTGCGAGCAGAGGTTTCTGCAGACGGGAACTGTGACTTGGTCGTGAGCAGAGCCTGGTCGCTTTTTGCAAACTTAAACAGGTTGTAGACAATCAAGGATTCAAGGAATGACAAAACCTTTTTTGCAGAATTACTCCAAGTATTATAAGAATTTATGTTAAGAAATTTTTAAAAATGGGGTTGGGGCACTTTAAGATATAGTCATTTGTTTAACTGTCACTGCTAGCTGCAGATAAAACATTCAGTGGTCTAAATTGTTTGTAACTGTTATAATGTTTGTCATGACTAAAGTACAGTCAGGAAGAACAATTATTGTTTGTCATCAAGATAAGTCTAATCCCAGCTAGCAAAATATGTAAAACAAACAAAATTATATACAAAAAATTCCTTAAAACCACAACATACCATATAATATAGCCTTTCAAATTGCTAGTATGACCTACTTGAATGAACTGTATTTCAGCACATTCTGTCCTGTATAAGTTCAAGATATTTGAAGGAGTATAATTTACTGGATTGTGTTTTCATGTGTATTATGTTATCATCTTTTGTGAGTTTTAAAAAGACTAATTTGATAGCTTTATATGGATGATGTCATGTTATAAATTGTTTATTGCATCATTAGATGCCCATTATCTCACCACAAGAAAATGTGTTGATTTATGTCTAAAAACATGCAAGTCCTAGATTTAGTTATCTTAGAATGGACTAATATATGGCTTAACCTTCAATCTACTCTACATAAAGGCAAGATGGGCATAATATATATTTCCATACTTTGTCAATTAACCAGGGATATTCTTTTACATGTCTGTGAAGGATATTCGTGCAGATCTTAATTTGAAATGTTCAAAAATATCGGAAAGGTTTTTGAATAATTTCATGAAGGGGTTCATTTTTATCAGAAGAAATAATGTTAAGAATTGGGATTCATACATTGGTTTCGATTCTCTTGAAGGCAAAAGTAACTATACGAATTAACCCCAGTCATTTAACAGGGAAAATGCGTCTGCAAATGATTTCAAGCCGAAAATAATCTTATCAAATTCTCTTACTTTTTACTGATTTCAGAAAAAGAAACTTTCTTTACCCACTCTGAAATTCGAGAAGTTATATATTCCACATATGTACGTGATTCTGTCATCTGTTCTTGTGGCGGGATTGACTGTTGGGTTTTAACCACAGGCCAATAGCTATGATTATTTTATAATTTGTCTGGCAAAAACAACATTATTTTCATGGCATAAAGAGAAAGGAATGTGATACCGTAGATTTCAACTTCAACTATGCATTTTCATTGGTAATTCAACTTCAACACTGCATTTCCAGTGATAATATTCTTTTGTAAATATAAAAATAATAAATACTGTTCAAAATTCCTTCCCTCAATTAATTCATGGATGTTTTCGCCAAATGACTTCCTTTTTGTCAACACATCCTCGCTTACGATTATGAAACGATCAGTAGCGCAAAATAGCTGAAGTAGAAAGTGGAATTAAAATGGCTAAATTATAGTTTAGGATAAACGTGTTCGTTTTACAAGAATTAATGTATTCTCGACAACCACCCACGGAAAGCTAAAACCTGACAACTTTTGTCATATTGTAAAATACTTCTAGTTCTTTTAATGCTTAAATTAAATTCCCTTATTACTTTACAAAATATTGTAAACTTGTATTTCATAAATTCGATTAATTTCTGTACATATTTCAAAAATTATGTCTTCCTCTTCGAAGAATCGATATTAAAAGTACGCGTTAACCGTCTACTTACATCGTATTTTATGTACAGATCGTTCGCGAACGTTCTAAAATATACATTTATATACTTATCGCAAAATATCAATACAACGCGATTCTTTCTCTATGTACAGGAGACATTAAATATTTCCAATAAAGCTTTTCAGAAAACTAGCTAAAAGATTAGGAATCAAACCCACGAATGTTCATGTTAAATCGGTCCTCGGTTGTTTCGTTAGTAAACTTGTGTAGTTCTTTGAGTGTAATCCCTGTTAGCCCAGTGGTACCTATTGAAGTTTTCCTTGTTGTAGTTATAGATTGGAGCTTGGTTGCGGGGAAGAACAGAACAGTGGTACGGACTAGTGTTGAAATTAATAGGAGTGAACGGTTTTTGTCGTGTCGGTGTTGTTGTAAACGTTGCTCCATGACCATAAATCGTACGGATTGGAAGCCTCCCAACACGGCAGCAAACGTCCTCAGGATCAATCCACAGTGCTAGGCTATCAGGGAATACTTCTTGGAGCTTTAGCGGTGATATTCCACTTGCTTTAGAAGCTTTTACCAGTAAAGGGTCGACTGTTGTTGTATCGATATTAATGCAACGGTAAGCGTTCCCTTTCATCGGCTTACTCGGGTGCCAATGATTCTGAAATCGCTCTGTAATGAATCGTTCTAGGTTGTTCCTAAACAGTTCTATCTGTCCTAGAGATAAAGCAGTTTTTGTTAGATTCTGTGTTAAGAAGTTGACGGCAGAACTAACTTCTTCTTTCATTTTTGTCTCGTTGAATTATCGTCTCGCACTTGAATGGTTTGCGTGCAGCTAAATGGCTTTCGTTCTCTCGTTCAGGGATTCTGTACTTCAGCTGAAATCTTCTTCAAGGAGTGGTAAAAGCACTAAAAAAAGTATTCCAACCCTTTCCTTTACTCCTAAACGTGGGCGAGTAAAACCTATCGAATGGTCGTGCTATTTATCCAGGTTGGTTTAGGATATTCGCGTGTTTTCCAGAATCGGGGAAAATTACCAAGACGAAAATAGCATCGGCATCACAGTGAGCCAATCAGAACGCAGATAAAGACAATGGTGCCATGGAAACCAGGGCGCTGGCATTGCGCGTCAGTGACGCAAGAAAGTGAAGGATTTGAAATATTACACGTGTTCAATGGCGTAAGCGTCATTACAGGATTCTAGACAATGGTAGAGATTATGTGCGTGCCTTGTTGACATTCTAGTTTGCCTTTGGTTTTGACGTTTTAGTGATAGGATTTCTAAAAGATTATCTTTTATTTCTTTTACCGCATATTTGTTTGTTTCGACAGGAAGTGTAATAGGTTCGAGCATAAGACGTCATCGCGCTGAATTGCTAAAGCTCTCTCGTCAAAAAAATATCAACATAATTAACTTCCCAAAACCCAAACAGGGAAATGACTTACAGCAATTTAATGACCGATCCAAACTACCATTTGGTGGCCAGGAGCAGAATTATTTTATCGCATAGACAAAACAATAGATAGTGTCAAGTCTGTCACGAACGTGACAAACACGAGTGTTTAGCGTCATACCGATTCGCTTGCTTGGCGCATGGCCAGCCCGTGAAAAACTCCTAAAACCACCCTAAAGGGGTTCCAAGAGACGAAAAACCACAAAGAAAACAACATGAAGCGAAAAGGTATGTTTATTTATACATTATACACAATTTAAAAGGATTTATAAAACCCCACACATCTTCTTACAGTCACATTTTTAAAAATCCATAGATTGGGCTGCCTGTGGTGTAACTTGTCATGTTGCGTGCATAAATCCGACTCTAATCGCTGGCGTACGTAGTACTTGTGACCCTCTGGGAAAAATCTAAATAAAGCCAAGCGATAATGCATCAGTCAATTCCAGCAATGCCCATCCCCCTCCCGGGATATGGTGGGGCATTTGCATACTTTGAGATCCCGAGAGTGGGGCATTTGTAACCTTATATCGGCCCGGTGGTCGGGGATTATTCTACCACGGGGCATTTGACACTGCCGAAAATAATTCTGGGAAAGAGACTGCAGGTCTCGTGGTAACGACGTCATACTGTATCAAATAAAAGAAACCAATAAATCTGAGTAGTTGTAATTATTCCAGCTGCCTGTGGATTCTATCTATTTCTCTAAACCTAGACTGAACCTGCAGTTTATACCGTCTTATCCATGTTATTTGTATACGCTAGGAAACGAAAAAGCCGGGAAACCTATGGATGTTTAATTTTTACAATATAGCTAGAAAATAGCAGTTCTCGTACGTTCACCGCCCATCTAACACTGATCTGCAATCCTGTATTCTTAACTCTACGCTACGCTAAAATGTTAATTCAGGAGGCACTCGGGGCCCAAGCTCTGCTGGTCCGAGTTGGAAACGATATCAAGTAGTTTGTTTACAAATATACACTGTTTGCTGCTGTTCATCGGACGAACAGAAGTCACACTATTATTATAAAAGTCTGTCATGTGGTTTTAATAAGCGCTTATTGTATAACGTTAACCGCGGTGCGAATGAATGAAATATAAACTATGTAAATTAATACCATTTCGTTCCAGGCAGCTCAATAGCATAATCACTGATACAGCAGTGAGTATAAATACAAATACAAAACAAGATGGCGGATCTACAAAACCGTAACGGAAACTATCAATGAATAGATAGAGAAGTAGCACTTCTCTGCGCCTTGTGCATTTGCATGGAATTAAACTTGGGCAGTATACCGTTATGGATGTGCCCGGGGGTGGGGCATTTTCCTTACTACTTTGGCTCTACTGTGGGGCATTTGAACACCTTGCTTGTCCCCACCGTGGGGAATTTGGGGAAAAAATAACGAAAATGACTAATGCCCGGGGGTTGTCCCGGGGAGGGGATGGGCATTGCTGGAATTGACTGATGCATAAGAAATGCTTAATATCGTCCGGATTTTTCTTAAAGGGGGTGCTGCTGTTTATTTTATTTACCTTTTTCTGACACTGAAGTTTTCCTGTCACTTTTTACGTTACTGTAACTAGTCTTATATCCGTGATATTTTCCGATCATAAAAGGAAGTGACTTGGCCAGGTTCTACTAAAGTCGGCCTGGCAGGGCGCCGCTCCTAGGGGGGTAAGGGGTGGGGCATTTGCGAGAGTCTAACCTCCTCCCCCCCCCCCCCCCCCCCTGCACTTTTAGGTCATGTCGTCATGTTTTTCAACTTTAGTATCCTTATTTACCCACGGAGTCTCTTCATACTTCATGTTCTTCCAGAGAGCCGTGTCTAATACATAAGTTACAATGTGACTAAGAAAGACTAAGACCTATATTAAATACTCAGTATACTGTAAAAACGATAAAATTGATGAAACTAATAAATTATCCTATAGACCCTTTTAATAAGTGGTTGGAATTCAATTACCCTATATCATTATGACGTCACTGCTTGTTTATGAGGGGGACAGAATCGACTTGAACAATATAATTTTGAACTAAACCTGCTCTGCTGAGGAAAATTTAACTTCGAATTGTCTGGTTTCCAGATATCAGCTGTATCAATGTTTATCCCACAATATTTACCTATTTGGTGGCTGTTACCGCTATTCTACGTTCTACAAAATGTATTTGATAGCGATAGCCTTTGTGTTGTTGCTCAGTGTTTGTCCCCCTCCCACGACCATGATCCTTAGCGTTTAAACGATAGATTGTTTTGATATGACGTCATAAGACAATTATAGTGACGTCAATTGCGGAAAAGCAACAAATCGCGAATATTTAACTCATGATTTCTTGAATAAAAGATGGCAATATAATTCAGACTTTGCAAGATACGACAGAGGCGCCGGTATTAAACTACATTTTAAAACAGACATGCAAGTCCTGATACACGAGAAGTACGCGTATGACATGCCTGATGGCAGTGATTTTACGAATTTAGCATAGGTCAGTGCACAAAATATTTTGTCCTCCGCCCTCCTACCCTCCGGAGAGTTCGTTCGCGCCCAATCCGCGCTCGGCCAAAACATCGTTTTTCGTGACTAGAGACCAAGAAAAATAAAGGGACTGTTCGCAGTCTAAGTAAGATCCAGATTGAGGAACTGTTTACGGAATATAGGAAGAGAACTAGCAGATCTATTTTTACAGGCAGCTGATTCCACATGTGAGAAGCCTGGTTACATACAGTGATATGAAAGTTGCATAACTTTACCTTTATGGCCTCTTGGCACGCCCTAGGTAGCCTGCGACGGCTGAAATTCAGGCTACGCCCGAGGAAGTGAATTCCACAGTACTGCACCCCTAAAACCTCACTATTTGGTCTCGGTACAAACACAGGTGAATCCGAATTTCTAAGATTGTATTGATGGATATAATTTGTTTGTGTCAGTATAGAATGTCACTAAGATAGCCTGACACGCTATCGTGGGTGTATTTAATTTGTAAACCATTGAAGCAATAATTATTACGGCTTCTTCCAACCCAGTTCAGCTAAAATGTGATTAGATTAGTGTTCGCATCAGTTGGGCACAAGGGCTTGACAACTAACAAGTATCAGTAAATAAACAACAAGACCAGCGGGTAGGCTGAACTTTGCTTGGGCTTTTAAATTCAGTATACGTACTAGTTTGGCATTAAAAATATATGTTACTGGCGGCTCGAAGCTCACTTAAAACAACTTAAAAATTGAAGTAGTTAGGACATCCCAATAAAATGTTTCGTTTACCATCGCCCTCGTGAGTAGTAGTAGTAGTAGTAGTACAACTTTATTTAAACACGCTTGCCCCGTCAACTGTTGTTGATTTCCACGAGGGGCGTGTGGATAAAAATTACAATCTTTTAAAAAAAGATAAAAAAACCTTAGTGTATAACATAATATTTTGCTATTCTAAAAAAATATATATATACCCATTATAAATGTAATTATGTATCAAGTTAATAAAAAAAAAATGTTAAGTTAAGGAATAGGAAAGATGTGAGTGGCAATTTTATACTTGAATGAAGGGAATGACTCGCAGTTGCGTCTAAGCGGTCTCCAGATGATTTATACGTCTCTAGTATAAAGACGGCCATTGTTTTGCTTTTCCAAAGAAAAAGGGTCGGTCGGGCGATAGTAAACGTAACAATTTATTGGGATGGCCTTAACAGGAAAAAAGTATTTGATCACATAAAACTCACAACAGTTCTTGAACAAATATTCCATAAGAATATTTTGGCCGAAGAATTAAATAATTTTACCGAAGAAATGCACGAAAATGTCGTGAACTTTGCTTGTGATTTTATAGTATACTTTGGCTCGATTGTCCTTTCTTTAATTCAGTGTCGTTCTTCCAGTAATTATAGAGATTTGACCGATGTTTTTTTCACGGCCAAGTTATTTCGGACCGTTGGCTGCACCATTCGTCTCAAATCAGTTCAGCTTCCATGCAAAACACATACGTGTCATTGCCGAAAATCTTTGCCGAATATATTTGAAAAAATTGCTGGACAGGTTCGGGGTTCTCAAATTTTGCAGATCTCGAATACTGCATAACTTAGTACGTACGTTAGAAAACAATTATTGTTCGAGACTCAAGCGTACCAAAATGAAATGAACTCAAAGACAACAAAGAAATAAGGAAAATACGGAGGAAAAGACAGAGAGAGCAAACATATCTTTACAACGACAGGTAACTAGCTCCTGTAAAAACTAGTGTTGGTCTGCGTCGGCGGGGAAGATAAACACTGGTATATAATCAACTAAAGTCGATTGAGGTATGCTAACCGCCGTGAAAAGCGAGTAGCAGCTGACGTTTCGAGCGCTAACCCTTCGCCCGATTTAATGAACACAGACGAGCAGTTGACAAATTTAATATTAAATCTAAACTTACCACAGTTTCTGAACATTTCCTTTCCTGCTCTAACCATTCTAATACTGACATGCAACTTATCCCCTTAGAAATAATTTATTCTTCGCGAGACTCTATTCGTAAAGCCAGAGAGTCATATCTTATCGACATAGCTAAAACTCTCGAACCTCTCGGCATGAACAAACGTGATGAAACTTAATATGTTATCTTGTAGACCCGTGTTTTTATGTTATCTCAAATCCATATTTTTACTTACGTCATTTCCTTTTTCCTCTTAGATTGTGTAATCACCTTGATATTTATACTTGCCATTGTGAAATATTCATTTGTAAGATCTACCTGAAGAATTAAGGCTGGTTTGGCCAGCCGAAATATCGTAGAATTCTCAATATATACGTTGTTCGATCAGCTTTTCTGTAGTCCTTGGACTTGTTTACTGTTTAGTAATAACGTATTCTTTTTAGAATAAATATATTTGTGTACCCTCAGAAAATAGCCAGACGAGTTCAATTTTTTAGGAATTTTATAGGTGAAATGCATTTGGCTAACACTCACAAGTCAAAGTATTCTCTTTTTAAAATATCATTTTTTTATAGTTAAGCTTGAAGTATGACGTCACTAATAATGACGTCATGAAAATAGTGAATCGTCCATAACTATATTTATCGTAGAAAGTTCAAATTTCCACCAAATGAATCTATTTCATAAAGGCATTCTGATGACGTTATATGTTTGAAACGTATTTTAAAGGTTAATTTTCACCAAAAAAGGAGGCATTCCTTATGAAGTCACAAAACGTCAGACTACAGAAACAATTGTCCCAAAAAATGAAGTTTTACTTTGTTACCAACCTGCCAACATTTCGTCAAATTTAGAGTAGAAGTAAGGAAATAGCGTTACTTTTACGTTTCCGGTTACAGTTTACACCGCCGTTTTTACGGTTATTCCAATCTCGTACCCAGACCCCATTTGTTTCTTACTGCGCATGCTCGACGAAAAAAATAGGGCTCTGGAAGTCCGCGAATCACGGACTTCCGTTGAATCTGCGCATGCTTATCATTACGTCACCCTCGATTCTCTCTCATCGCCTCAGGCCTCGGTTTTGCTTTGGATTTGGACGTTCACCCGGTATCTTGATAGTGATCTTTTGCTTGCTAGTGTCAGGGCAAGCCTTGGGGAGTCTCTTTCATCTTCTGCCGTTTGTAGTTTGGATTTTAAGGCTTTATTTTCATGCACCAGGATCGTGTTTCTTTATCGTGTGATGGACATCACAGATTCCTGAGTGCACAAGAGGATTCATGGGGATCGAAAACTCGCTGAAATTGCCTTACCTGAGCCAGATGACCACACAATTTAACAGCAACTGAATACACCGTAGAAGCAAGTCAAGGCATTTTTACTTACGATTCTCTCGTATTTTTATAGCTCCTTGAAAGCTGGAGTTCGTTACATTCCCATACAAACGCTTATATTTAAGCGATCAGCGCCTGTTCACAACTTTACGAAATCGGAAAACGCCACTTCTGTCTATAGAGCACTTACGAACATTGTTGTTAATATGGGAATGTAGAGTATTACCTATCTGTTACGGTAAATACCGCGGCTATATCCAGTTGAGTTCGATTTTCGAATTCTGAGAATATTCATGTGCTGTGTGCGATGTATGTTGACGATGAAGTGATACGAACTCCCGAGTTGATACAAGCAAATATCTAAGAATCCCTGAAGATTTTTAGCAGCATCCATTTAGGTAAAATCCAACGGTTTTTAGCGTTTAGATAACCCGGCCCCATATTTCCGATGCCTTTGTCCAAATAAATCAACCCTCCAGAAATGCTTTATGTTTGACTTCCGGTGAAATTGCATTGTTCAGAACAGCCAATCAGAATACACAAAAATCGGATTCTCACAGAGCCCTATTATTTCGTCGAGCATGCGCAGTAAGAAACAAATGGGGTCTGGGTACGAGATTGCGGTTATTCGTGCCCGGCGTGTACAAGAGCCGGAATCACGTGATAGTTAGGATCTATCTAGACCCTCCCATGGGCTGAGTTCTACAAATTTATGCATTCAGAAAACAAACAAAAAATTACTCAAGGGAAACGTCAGGTGATCTGAATTAGGACAACAAAGAGGAAATTGGAATGAAAAGAGGAACTCTCAACCCCCAAATAATAAACCGAACCATAAAATGTAGCCTCATTTGGCTAAGGGCCAACCATTTGACCTTTTAAGGGGGTGGTCTGGGTGAATTTGCCGAAAAAAATTGGCAAGTCAGCTGTCTTGGAATCAAATTTCTTGCAACTACGAACTTTGTATTTTGAGCAAAACAAATTCCTGCGGCAACACAGCCAAACAAAAAAATCTAGCCTGCGTCGCATCCGACTTAACCGGGGTTCAGTTCGGAAAAATCGAGCACAGACAAGATCACCCAACCCCCTCCCCTTCAAAAGTCAAATGTTTGAGCTGCCTGTGGTTCGTCGACGCCATCTTGGATTAGGCGCGCAAGAATGCCGAAGGTATACGTATGTATCATAGTTTTTTAAACGAAGGAGCGAAAACATTTATAACGAGAATAAGTAAGTGGGCTCCAGTAAGTGTTGTACATGTAGTTGGGTGAGGAACGGACTACTTTTTTAGAGAGCTAGGGATTAAATTCAGGGCCGTTAAGCTAGGATATTTTGTCTGGGGCAGTGCATGGGCCAATGATGGGGGGCTAGTCTCCCAGCCGTTCTTAGTGTCGGGTTTCCTGTCCCCCGAAACGGCTGCGAGGGAGACTAGTGGGGGGCAGACTCCGCACAGCCACGGGGGACTCCCGTATATTAGGGGCGGGGATGCTCGTCGCAGATTTTTGTTTTCACCCCTAAGAGGTACAGACAGACACTGAGACAGACAGACTTTATTCATTAGCTCTTTGCACTACATTGGTACATCAGATGATTGCTAACAAATTTAAAAAAATGGTTAATGACGGATAGATTGTTCTGTAATCTTAAAAATATAATATATATATATAGTTATCATTAAATTAGCTTACATTATTTGTGTTGAAATTATGGTGGTCGCATGTCCATACAATCATAAACATATTTTGCTGCTACTGTTGTGACTTGTCTCGGGGGATCAATGATTACCGAAAATAGTTCTTTTTCTGTCATTTTTCTGTTATCTCATTTCGTTAGAGTTAAACCCCTAAGAGGTACTTTCTTGGTACTTTCCCCCTGCCCCCACCCTCCCCCCCCCCCCCCCCCCCTCCCCGCTAGCTACACCCCTGAAATTGGCTATGTCATGGTACACCCCGCGATGATGCGGGGATGATGTTGACAGTACTTTTAATATCCCCTAAGAAATTAATCTTAGAGCTTTACCCCCAGGAAAAAAATGCATTTTTGTCTTTACCCCCTCATAAAATATGATCAAAATCCAAGTCACTGGTCCCAGCCAGAAAATCACTTGAAGTTGAAAATAGACCACCTCAAAGTTTTCGACGCCATTTTGAAAGGTATGCAAGATTTTCTAGCGTGGTTACTCAGTCCCCATACAAACCTTTGTAATTCAGATATGCTTAGCCAAAGCGCTCTGAAGAAAAATTGTAATTACAGCAAGATGACCTAATAATTCTACAAGAACCAACAACAGAATCAAAGGTAAGATAATAACGAAGGCCCCCAAGTCGGAATCGGGTCAAGTTCCCCAGTACTTGCCAAAATGCATTTGTTCTTCCATCTACATATAGCTTATTAATAAGTCACTGTGCCTTAGGACCCATTAGTCCCTCTGAGTGCTGCCAAAATGTTATTCCCAAAGTTCCCATAGCCATGTAGCCAAGTACTCAGCCATTTAGTCAATAATAATAATAATAATAGCATTTATTTAAACACGGTATTGGTGATACTGCAGCATTCAGAGCTGATGTGGCCGTGATAACACAAAAGGAACAATAAAAAGATCTAGTTAACCTTATTGATTATGTAAATTACAAGATGTTGATGGAAAAAGAGACTATTGCATTATAAGATATTGAAATGGTACTAACTGACTAACTAGTTGAGTGACTAACTAATTGACTAATAACCTAATTAGATGAATAAGGAATGGCAAGGTACATGACTGTATTCTTTGAGTTTATCAACTGATTTACATGCATCTAGAAAACTGAACCAGGAAGTTCATACGGTTTCAGAATCGACAGTCCTTTGAACAGCCAGACATCTGCTAAGCTGCCGGTTAACTCAGATAGCAAAGCAAGTACTCAGTGTACTCTCCAAACTCACCGCAGTTGCTTGTGTTTTCCTTGCTGGTATTTAAATCAAAGAATTATCGACAAATTATCTTCTTACCTTCGTTTTAAGAAGGAAGTGAAATACTGAGTAAACTGATTCCTTCAGACAGACCGTGACAATATTCTCAGCAGTTGTTCTTTGCTGGTGCTATCTCGGCTTTGCTAGGCGTTTGGATGTCACCCAAAAAGTGTCTGCGAGTTTCAGTTCAATTAAAAAGGATGCCCTTAATAAGTTCTTAAGAAGATAATTCATCGTATGTGCATATACAATATTTAGTAACTACATGTATCAGGAGTAACAACTATGTAAGCAGATTCTTTACATGTATACATTGCTGGTCCCAGAACTGAATTTCATAAAGCATCACAGGGTATGCATATTGCCTGCCCAATAAATCCCACAACTAACTTAAATTATTAGTACCACCATTAACTTAGTACTTACAGCTATACTACCACCACTAACGTCGATGCTACCACTACTAAACTACCCCCACTAACTACCACTGAACACGAGTACTTTCCCTGGTGACATTTCAACACTACAAAAATCATGAAATGAGGATATTCAGTTTTAGTATAGATTGTATATACTACACAAATAAATAGCCTAGTGCTTTTCAAGTCTCTGATTGGCTACTCAAACTCAGAATATCTAGCATTAGTATATTATACCACAAGTGAATAGTGCTTTTCTTTTCATAGACATGCAACACAGAGAAATAAAATTATAGCAGAACTTTTGAATATATATTATAAGATAATGAAGGGCTGTGTGCCACAAGCGACCAAGTGTCCTTTTCAGGAAAAAAAAATTCCTTAAAAAATTCTATTAAAAATACCAAAAGTGAGTACATGGTAGCTTAAAAAAAAGGCCTGAAAAGGGCATGTAAGTGGTCCCTTGTGGCACACAGCCCTTCGATTCATCTATATTTTGAGAGATATGTGTTAATTCTAGTAGATCACTGTGTTCAATAAATTTATTATAACCAAAATTTACTCCTTGATGTGTTTGGGTTACAGACAGTTCCACCATGGCCAAGAAACCAGAGATTGTCGTCATTGGTGCTGGTATTTCTGGTCTTGCATCAGCTTATCATCTTGTTCAGAGTGGACAATTTGAAGTGACAGTCATAGAGGCAAGTGACCACATTGGTGGACGAATTAACTCCAAAAGAATTATGGGTGAGGTGGTGGAGTTGGGTGCAAACTGGGTTCATGGAAAAGTAAATAACCCCATCTATGACTTGGCAGAGAAGAATAATTTCTTTCAAAAACCAAACACCAAACCAGTTAATGCCTTGGCACTGACTGAATTCAAAACCTCAGATGGGGAATTCTGTGATGCAAAAATTGTACAAGAGGTTGCGTCGCTGTTTAGAAAGCTTATTCTTGAAGCTTATGACACAGAAGCAATGAGAAAACTCCCACAAGATTCATCAGAGGGAAGAACTCTAGGTAATTACTTAAGGAAAGGGTTTGACGACTATTTAAGAAAGTCATCTGACAATATTCAGTTAAGAAAATTGAAAGAAAGTATTTTTAAATTGTACGAGGAAGCAGAGTGCAATAGTTGTGGCTGTGGGTCATTGACCCAGCTAAATTTGCAGGATTTTGGAGGTTATATAGAGTTAGCTGGTGGAAATTGTGTAGTGTATGGCGGTTATGAGAAAATTCCAAGATTACTTTATGACCAATTAGGGGAGGAGTCTGTTATCTTTAAACACCAAGTGACAGAAATTACATGGCAGTGTAAAGAGCTGCCGCACGAGACAAATCAAAATTCATATGATGTAAAGATTTTGTGTGAGAATGGCAAACAGTTTTATGCCAACCATGTCATTGTCACACTTCCACTCGGAGTTCTCAAAGCACAGCATTCTCATCTCTTTCACCCTCCCCTCCCTTCTACCAAAGTGTCTGCTATTGAGAATCAAGGTTTTGGTACAGTCAATAAAATCTTATTAGAATTTGAAAAGCCATTTTGGAATTCAGGGTTTTACAAATTGAATCTCTTGTGGGACAAAGATGAGAGCTCTGGTGCAGACCATACTTATCCCGCTTGGGTGTATGGGCTCTACACTTTCTTCACACCTGTAGAGGGTTCAGCAATCTTGTTGGGCTGGCTACATGGTGACAAAGCAGAAGAAGTTGAACACATATCCATTGAAGAAATAACAAAGAATTGTGTGAATGTCATCAGTAGATTCACTGGAATCCACACCAAGTCCCTTCCTATAGTTCTCAGCTGCCATAGAACACAGTGGCATTCAAATCCATTTTCAAAGGGGTCTTACTCCTATATTGCTTGTGAGTCGAAGGAGCAAGACATAGAAGTGTTGGCATCTCCCTTACCGAGTCCAAGTACTAGTGGTGATTACAATGGGGTGTTGCCGCTTCAGATAATGTTTGCCGGTGAGGCAACACATTGCCAGTTTTACTCTACTGTCCATGGTGCTTATTTGAGTGGCATTAGAGAGACCAACAGGCTTATAAATCACTACCTTAGTAGGCACTAGTCTTAATAGTTCATCCAATTCCTTGTGAGGTTCTTCTATCAGTGTACGTGGCCTTTAAAGTGCCCCTAACATTTATTTTGTTATCACAAATATCAATTCCACATCAAGTGATTAGTTGAATGGTAGAACATTTCTTGATTTGGTTGTTGCATCTACAAGTTATAGAGGTTTATCTGCAAAATACTAATGATGTGACGTCAACCGATGCAGGGGGGTCAGGGTTCCAATTGATAAGTGCAAGGTTTTTAATATTTAAAATTAAAGCCATAAAATACAATGTATGACCAGTTGGAAGATAATTGTTGTTCATTAATGACTGCCAACGGTATTTTATGTAGTGTTCACAAACTCTGAAGTTTAACATTTACATGTTTGATTTAAATTTTGCGTGATAATTAAGCAATCAGTTAGACTGCAGCTATATATCAGACTTTTATTTTCACTCCTAAACTCAAGGAGTTTTGTCAAGTTTACGAGAGTGAAAATAAACGTCTGATATAGCAGTCTAGCAATCAGTACAAATGAGCTGAGTGACAAGTGCAAACCCCAGGGCTCCCCTTTTTATACCTGAACTTTGTATTTAATGTCCATGCATGCATGTCTAACTAAAGGTTATCGGCCTAGACCAAGGGGGTATAGGATTTATTCACCACGGGCAGAACCTGAAGTTAGTATATCCCCGAGTGGAAGGCTGATACAATGCTTATTTTTCACAATGGCAAGGTTTTATCATAAATTGTACACAGTATCTCAATCTCTGCATAAATCATTAAAAAGCATTGTTTTCCAAGTGCGTTAGTTAAATAAAATTACTATTCAGAAGACTTCTCGTTGTTTTTTGTCTCGGTTCTTTCAACCAACGTAGCTTATTGTGTAATGGATAGGACAGAATACTAGAAACCAAGATAGTGAGGGTTAGAGTTCCAGCTCGTAACACATTCCCTTTTTTCCATATTTTACTTTCAAGTTACTTCTCTTTAGGTAAAAAGTTGAGGAAATAGGTGAATGTTTGTTTACGTTTTTTCTTCTTCATTAGCATACATGTACATCAAACTTCAAGTGACGTACATACAAACAGAGTCCATAAATCAAAAGAGATTGTCACACTTGATAATCACCGAAAATTTGAGAGTGATATGATAAATATATTTTGAGGAATGAGCATTTAAAAATCTCCTCAAAATTTACAAAGAATTAATGTATGGCTGTCAGCACCTCTTGCCACCAGCCCATTTTACAGCTTTGAAAAGTCAATAGGCCCTTTGCAGGACCTGCTCACATGACCTTTTTAGCCTGTCAATCAAAAACAATTTGGCACTAAAACAACATGAATGCCAGAAATGGAAAGAGCAAGCCAAAATTAGTAAAAAAGCCCAAGTTTTAGGTTGACATCTTTAAAACTGAAGGAATGGCAATTTTTTTGAAAACTATAATTTAGCTTAATTTAAAGTGCATATAAGCCCTAGCCAGTTATCCTTGATATCGATTGTACATGAAGTCGATTGTACATGAAGTCGATAGTCCAACTGTAGAATATTTCTTGATTTGGGTGTTGCATCTAAGAGATATAAAGGTTTATATTTCGAATATGCTAATGATGTGATGTCATCACCGACATCACTTATTATACAAAAGCATGTTGGTAGAGACAAATTACCTATTTTTAAATTCTAAGTTATATTATTTTGAAGCTTATCAAAGTGATTTTACAAATAAAAAATTAGAAAATAGCTTAATTCACAAGAACATCACATCATTAGCATATTGGAAATATAAGCCTTTATATCTCGTAGACGCAACACCCAAATCAAGAAATATTCTACCGTTGGACTATCCACTTCGTGTACAAGCGATATCAAAGATAACTGGCTTAGTAGGGCTTATATGCACTTTAACAGAGTTTGCTAGGCTTTTTTTTGCCGACTGGCAATTAAATAATTGTAAAGATGAAAGGGGAATATGTATTAAAGCATTGATAAAATGGAATATATTAACAATAATCTATTTGCGGTGTCTAAATATGCCCTGATATTTAATCCACGGACACTATCTGTTCTGAGAAGAGAACAGTTCTCAAGAGTGAAGCTCGAGGGAAACAGAGGTACAAGGATCAGATAAGGACAAATATCAGGGCATATATCGATGCCACAATCTAGGTGGTTGTTTTTCAATATCATCCTTCAAATATTTTCTTTGACCCACGCTTACACTCACAGGGGGTGTAATTTTGCTGATATTTGTTGTCTGGGAGAGAAAATATTGGGTCATGTGATGCATTCCACTAATCACAAAGAACAAGGAAACTGAGGTGTGATGTGAAAATAGGAGATAAGACTCCCTCAAAAGAACAAAGAAAACAGCCATGTGGAATTAATATTAAGATTTATTGCCTTTTATATTATGCTGCAAATCACATACTGAATAAGCTTTCATGTGCAATAAATTATTGTGACAGAAGCACTCATCAGTAATATTGCTATTTTTATTTATCAAAATATGTATGTACACTCTCTGTCTCTCTCTCTTTTGGACTACTTGTGACTGTGAATATCCTGGTTTGGATTCTTTTAAACAGATTTTGTCTCTGTTTCCAATAATACAAATAAACAAAATATTTATGTCTGAACTTCTTGTACATCATTGAATTCAGACCATTGAATACCACCTTATATTCAATGCTTTGTTAGCCGAGGCTTACCTATATGTACTAATAAATGTATATTATGTACTGTTTAAAACACGAACAGCAGTGTTTTATCAAGTTTAAAAATTCGAGGGCGAAGCCCGATAATTTTTAGACTTGATAAAACACGTGCTGTGAGTGTTTTAAACGGCTTCAAAAACGCTTTAAGAATGCAATGAAAGAAAGACGCACATCTCAAGGGAATGGTTACTTAATGAACCATTGAACCTTTGTATTCACAACGCCATGCAAAATATTCGAGTAATCACAGCCTGCAATTACAAACATCTCAAGGGAATGACATGAAGAAATTAACATACTATGTTGTTTGAAGCGGCGTTTCGCAATGCAAGAAGTACCTGCACTTGAAGGATTTGGTGTCGTGGTTTACCTCGATAAAGTTCAAGACTTGGAAAGCGATGTGACTGACATGACGGCAGACTATAAATTTTTGACTCCGGCACAAAATATGTAAGTTTAATGCACGTTTTTATTATTTTACGGCTTTGAGTTTGGTTTAATAATTGGAACTAAACAGTGGCTCGGTAAACAAGTAATGGTAGTTGGATAGCTTCATTTTAAAAATATTATCTGTGTAGTATCTCGGTAGTCTGCTGATATTAGTAAATTCTGTGCAAAATTTATTATCTAGGTACCTTATGTTCCGTGTACTTTTTGCTATCTTTGGGTCTTTATCAGTGAATTCTTAATTAGGATGAAACTTTATATAACATTTCATGTTCATTAGTATTCTTTATATAAAATGTTCATCCTAATTAGCAATTCAATCAGAAAGCTGGAACATCAATAGAAATTCCATTGTCTCAATCATTAACCCCGTTTCCCCCTGGGATAGAATTCAAATCCCTCCGCGGGCCTTTTAGAATGATGAAATTTTATCAGGTATAAAGGGGCATGCACGTGACTGATTTGCTTCATTTGATTGGACAAAATGCTCATTAATTATTCATGACTTTTTGAAAGACATGCAAATCATCGACTGTAATGTGACAATAATTATAATTTGAGCTCTTTGAAAAATACACAAATTTGAATTGATCCCAAATTACATGATAAAATTACATGATAAAACAACATGAATATATTTTAATTACCATGAAAAAAATGACAATTCAGTCACAATGGACCTTTTGCAGGAATGCAATCACATGGTTGTACTGGGTTGCAAAACAATCTTAATTCATATATTTAACGGCACTCGTACGAGATTGGTACTGTTATTAGCAAAACCTGTTTGTAAATGCTATTTTCCACCTCCAATCGATTGTCGATCTTTCTAAAACTTTTTTTTAAAGATAGCTTGCCACCCAGCATCCATGGCAATGCCTTTCCCATTGGGGGGGCGGCATCATAATTATATTTATGATGCTTTGGCCCTCACCTTTACTGGGCCAAAATCATTTACCAGATTGTAAATATTTATCGAATGATAATTTGGTTATTTATTAAGAGCGGCTTTGGGTTTTTGCCCTCAGCCATTTTACTCCAAATATTTGGTGTGTGTGCTTTGTTTATAGTCAATGCCCAGTAAACTAGCCCAGTCAATGCAGCACTAAAAATAATACAAGTTGTCCTTAGACTAGTAAATCAATCATCTTAAGTTCTGTATTATATAGCTCAGAGGGAAAACATAAACTGTTTTTTTTAAAGATAGCTTGCCACCCAGCATCCATGGCAATGCCTTTCCCATGGGGATCCCAAGCTCAATTCATTTGTTAACGATGTATATATCAACACGTGACTGTTTCCTGCAAAAGTCTTATTATTGCTCATACAAAAGCAATACGTAGCTAGGTCAGTCTTATTGTGCAGTCTTTGTTCGAAAATATGTATTAAAATCTTTTTACTCAAATCACAGGCAATTGTCATGTAGGTTATTATTGTAGTACATGTAGATAACTACATATAAAAATATTCAATACATTTACAAAACTAGACATCAATTAAATCTCCAAATAGTGAATGACAATCATTTCAACAAGGGCTGCACCCCAAACTTCGAGGCAATGTTTTGTTACTTTCAATATCTGAAAGGTCAAAAAGGGGGCTATTAAATATTCACTTGTTATATGGGATTGACACCTTTCTTCTGGCATGAAAATCCACATCTACCTAATTTCTTGTGTTCAGTTTCAAATTGTCTAGAATCCTCTTAGCTTCTCTCACACCACTTATGTATGCACCCTGTGTTGTAGCATATGAATTGCGGCTTGTTGCTTCGCCTGCAAATAGAATCTGCAGTGGATGGCTCCCATATTTGGCATTCCTTTCATAGTTCGGCACTGGGGTGGCAAGAGTATCAATATCTGAGCCACACGAGTTCTCTGCAACATATGTATAACATCCTCGACTTAGCTTATTTCCATTCCAGCATGTCTTCACCACTTGCAACAATGCAGGCAAATTTGAAATTCCAATAAAATATTTCAAAACTTTGATGCATTCCACTCCAATCTCTTCCTCAGATTTATTCTCCATCTCAATAGCAGCTTCTCCTGACAGCCAGGTAATCAAGATATTTGATTCCTTACTGTGTGGGTAAAACAGATACAAATCCTTTACCCAGCTAGGCCATTCGTTAGACAGTGGGCCCACTGGCCACAGTAGGCCCATACCTTCATGCTCTGTTGACCAGAACGGCCTTTCAAATTCCAAAAATATTCTATTTATTGTCCCGAACCCAAGACATTGGATGGCATTTACCTTGTTTTCAGGCAATATTGGCTCGAATAAAATTTTGTGCCTTGATTTTAATACACCCAACGGTACTGTCACTATAACGTGATCAGCCTGGAATGCATTACCATTGTCACACAATATTGAAACAGGATGAACTTGTTCTGTTCTCTCGTTGCTCCATTTGATTTTCTGTACCTCGTGATTTAGATGAATTAATTCTGGGTTCAAATCAGCAAAAAGGCAATCAAGTAGATTTTTATATCCACGAGGAAGTATGTAGCTATTGTTTTCATCTACTTTGTATTCCGAGTTACTTTTTATGTCAACACTTTTAAGTGAATTTACTCCACACGTGTGACATTCATTCCTGACGAACCACTCGAATACACTTCTTTTAACGGCACTATCCTTTGGATTTTCCTTTAAGTAAACTTCAAATCCTTGCTCTACGTATTCTCCGACACTTGAATACTCACTCGCTTTACCCACAACCGAGATTTCCTTACATACGTCTTCGACTAATTCTTCGAAAATTGCGTAAACTTCGTTGATTACATCACTAGTTGGCCTTTTGCTTTTCTGAAGAGAATACAGTTTCAGTTTATTGTACTCAGTTGCGGTACAATTAAACCCAGTTGTTAGAGGAATATCATTTTCTTTGGCTAATTTATAAAGGGGGTTGTTTTCTTCACCGTGAAGCCATCCAGCGCCGAGTTCAACACGCTCATTTCCAAATTTCGTCGAATGAATTCTTCCCCCGATACGTTCGCTTGCTTCAAGTACACACACATCAACCTGGCCAGATTTTTGAAGAGTTGAAGCAGCAATCAAACCTGAAATCCCAGCTCCTATAACGATAACCTTTGGTCGTGTGGCTTCCATTTCTTTTGAAGCTAGAAGTAGAACTTGTAGTGCTGACCGATTTCGAAACGTTGCCTTAAACGCCCGAGGGGGGGGGGGGGGTACTCCTGTTTGTGACGTATTATGTTTGAGCTCTGTTTGGAATTTGGGCAGGTAGGGTCAGGATTTGAGTATAATTTGTGTGCAGTCTGGGTCGGTGTTCAGGTTTTTTAGGCAGTTACGGTTCAGTTTTTTTTAGCTACTATGTCAAAAAAGACATTCTGTTGCCGCATTTTGATCGCCTGCCCACATGCAAGCACTGAGGTTCCCATACATCGTGACGCCGCTAATTCGTACTTATCTATGTACTTCATCTGCTGATTTGTTTACCCAATGACACGTCCCGACTTGAAATGTTCCGTATTTTGCATGCAATCCCGGTACGCGGTATACCGGCCGTGTATACCGGCCGTGTATACCGGCCGTGTTTTGAAAAAAAAATAAAGAAGGGGCAATCAGGGTTTTGTAGCTCGGATTGGGTCAAACAGGGTCAGGGTTTGAAATCAGTGGTAGATTCCGGCAATTCTGCTTTTCAACGAAAACACAAATGCTGAAAGCTGAAAAAGGCCAACTAACTAGGTTTTGCATAGTTTACAACACTTTCTAAGACAAAATTTATACCTTCTTTGGTGCTTGACTCCTTTTTGAGAAGCCTTTCAAAAAGGTACCTTTTTTGCTAATAAAGACTGGACATTTTTTGGTTTCATCTAAAAATCCAGAAAGCTGAAATCTCATACCTTTTCTCAGCTTCGATTAGCCATCGCGAGAAGGGCGAAAAAGGTACCTTTATTGCTCTTTCATTCGAAAACCAGAACGCATGCAAATTCCTACCTTTTTTCAGCTTCGATTTTACTTTGCGAGAAGAGCGAAAAAGGTACCTTTTTTGCACTTTGCACTGAAAACCAGAATACACAGAAATTCATACCTTTATTCAGCTTAGCCGCGATATTGCGAGAAGTGCGTAAAAGGTACTTCTTTCGATCTTTGTTTATTGGCTGTTTGATTGGCGTGAACTGCCGGCACTGTACTATACTAGCGTGTTAATATATACGGCCGTATAACGTTAACTATTGGCTATTGCCTGATGATTGACACCGAGACAAACTGAATGGTTTCCATTGTGAACCAACAGTTCCCGCCACTTTTGCTAGAAGAATGGATTATTTGGAGGCTAATGTTGATCAAATCGAATAAAACGTCCTCACAGATTAGCGATTTATTCAAAACAGTATTCCCAGAAGTAAAGAATCGAAGGGCTTTTCTGCTCGAAACATTAGACGATTGTGCTCCAGATACGACATTGGGCGGATGAACGCAGTTGAGGTAGATGTCATCGTTCGCGTTCAAGACTCTGTGACCGAGGAAGCGCCGACTACTTTAAACGGTTATTCGTCCTTTTATATAATCCTAGCCTGCGAATACAGCCGCCTCACATCGGGTGGAAATAAGCCCCCCGAGAGAGACGTCTGCGAGTTGGGTGTAAAAATTCCATACTGATGACGTAAGTTCGTCAAGAATCCGGACGAACGCGTTGATTGGTTGCTGATTTGATTGGTTGCTGATTTCATACACGGCTGTGAATTTCAAGATGGCCGAGATGGCGGATGTTGTTGTATCGCGGACACGTCTTCGTGATTGTGTCGATTCATTAGTTTCCCTCTTTAAAATATCGTCTGTCACTGATAACCAGTTTGAGGCTTTGTACTGGCTTATATCTGGAAAGGAATTTTATGTTAGTTTACCCACAGGTAGTGGAATATCTTTAATTTTTCATGTGGTTCCTAGTCTTGTTCACATGTGGATGTATGACAACGAAGACAGCAATCAAAACAAAGTCTCCTGGAAAAAGGTATAAGCATTCAGTGTGCTTTTAAGGTTTATTCCATGTAATTAATTAGCACGTACACATTTAAACATTAAAATGTATGTCAAAGCGAGATAGTTGATAAGGCGACTAAAGAATATCGTGTAATGAATACAGCTGTATGTCAGGAAGCATTTTACAGTCTACAAAGAGGAACATATACAACATAATGCAGGCCGTTGAGCAGCAGAATGCACTGGGGCATAGGTTCTGTTGTGGTTCAATAATTATTATTGTATGGTTTGATTTCTATTAAACTTTATTCAAGTGTTGGTAATAATGAACTGAACATGAAACAACACACCGGTATATATGAATCCGATACCTACCTTATATTAGTACCATACATATGTAAATCAATGACAATACTTACTCATAAATTGTCTTATTTATTGTACTTTTTTTCCTCGACTATCTTCTCTGTGGTAGTGGTCAACTCGAAAGCCACTGGCTACGTATACTTTGATCACTACGCACTTTTTCTCAAAGCTGTAAATATCTATTTCTTATCTTTGTTCCCCCCATATATTATATTATATAAATATGTTTGTAATTTTTTTTTAAATAGTGCAAAATAAAATGAATCTGACAACATAAAATAAAAGTAAGGTAACATTGAACCACAGCATATCTGGCGTAGTTCAAATATATACATTTGTTTAAAGAAAAAAAAATGAACTGGTTTATTTTTTCTAAAATTTTGAAACTGGTTTATTTTTTTCAAAACAAATTAAACTGGTTTAAGAATTTCAGCAAGGTAATTTTTTTCAAGATTCTAAAAAGGGAACTTTGATATTTAAACCAGTTTAATTATTTTTTAACTGGTTTAAATATATTTAAACCAATGTATATATTTGAACTACAACATATCCACTTGGAAGAAGTTCGGAGTAGGAGACCCTTCAAGGTTTTAAGAAAAAACTATATACCTCTAAACTTAACTTTTCCTTCCCCTCCTCCAAATGTAATGATGGTCCCCGAGCCAAAAAAGGCTCAACAATGTAAAACATGATTTAATGTGTACATACTCTTTAAATATGGCAATGATACATTTAAGTTATATATCAAAAATGTGTTCAACTGTTTGACCATGGTATCAAAACATCTAGAAGCAATGAATCTTGATTATGCTTTTGATGTGTTTTGAGACCATGGACAAACACGCAAAGTAGTTTTTGATATGACTTCTCAAAACAATAATTATGCATTCTTAGATGTATTGTTTTCCTGGTGTTTTGCCGAACAGAATTTTTGATCAAAAACCTTGTCATTGTTAATTTGTATGGTTCATTTCAACAAGCATCCCAATACGGTTAGTGGGCAAGACAGTAGGAGTCAGGGGCATTCATGAGGTTCATGATTTATATCTTTTTCATCGTTTCTTTCATGTAAATTCATACGTATGATGTAATCCTTGTAACTTAGTTAAAATGGAAGTGTTTGATCCTGTTACAGCTGAGATCAAAACCCTTAAGATCTTGATCCGTCATTTGATTGGACATCAAGATTCATGCACATGACAAATTCCATGTTTCACCGGGTATCAAGGTACATGCACCTGACCAAAATAGGATGCCCCAATAGCCCACTTTCAATATGTTTTACTTGTCATGCACAAAGTTTCAATACAGTACGAGGCTCTGGGATAAATTCCTGTTGGGGGGGGGGGGGGGGGGGGGAATTCCCATATGTGGACTATATGGGGATGATCTGCTGGACAGGTATGGTAATTTTGAGTTTCTGGTCTTAGACAGGGTATCCATTTTCACATCGACAGATCTTGAACAGGGTATGCTATTTATCTACTTTTGTAGTGCTTTATTTAGTCTAACGCTTGATAGACACTTTTCAGTTATGACACTCATTGTACAAGATCACAAACACTGACATCCAAGTATAGATGTTATTTGTCTTTTTCAGTGATATAAAATTTTAACACTTTGTCTTGAACAGAGTATGGAAATTTGAGTTTTTTTTGTCTTAAACCGAGGGTAAGGGTTTCAGAGCCCCAGTGGCTCACGAATCACTGAGTATTATTCCCGGAGCCTCATTTCAAAACTTTTGTGTGTGACAATGAAGCATGTATCAAAAGTGGGCTATTGCCCTTAACCAAAACGAGTAGGAGACTTGGTACTAGTTTTTCGCGCAGGGCCTGGACAACACGTTTCGATAGATCTAGACAGGACTTTTCTTCGCATCGAAACAACAAGGCGGCGAGTGAGCAATCTTCTCAATGTTTTCATGTTTCTTTAGCTGAAGAGGACATTCCTGGTGCAAGTTTACCTCGGAACACTCCAGAGGAACTCGGCAATTTAGTGGCTTTGGCATATCTCTGTAAACTCTTGGAACACATTCAAACACTTGTCATGTTGTTTCGATGCAATGACAACAGACAGACAGACAAGTCCTGTCTATCCAAATGCATTGCCCAGGCACCGCACGACAATTTAGTACCTAGTCTCCTACTCGTTTTGGTTAAGGGCAATTGACTGCAACAGCAATGCCATGCTATTTTTGCCATATGTCAACATGTTTCAAGATATCCTCTAGAGTAAATATTATGTCAGAGTGTTCCACAACTTGGTTAATTTGTTCTTTACCAAGTTCTAAAAATACAGTTGGGTAAGAGTGACATAACAGTAGGGGTGTAGTCCTCATTGACAATCACTACTTTCATCACAAGCCTTTTCTGTGACTGTCTTAGCTTATAGAGAAGTGTACTTTTCTGTCCTTGTGAAACCTGTCTACATGCATGGTGATGATTTGGTGACAACAATTCTGCATCAGTATAGGTAGGTGGATGTCTTGATTCACCTTGGCATTTACACTTTTCACTGCATACATCACAGCAGTTGTGTCCACTGGATAAATTGGGCAGTCAAAGTGCCTCATTAGCAATTTTCTTCAACAACTATCTGTTTTCACATATTCCTTCATGTCAGCATCGGCATCTTTCAAATTTAAGCCATTGAACAAGAGAGCAATACTTGGCTCTCCTGCTCTGCCACAGCGACCACTCTCTTTTATATAAGCTTGAATTGACTTTGAAGGGCCAAAGTGAATAATAATAAGAGTTTAATAATAAGTGAACCCCTCAATAGAGGGGGAGCGGATTTTAAATGGAATGGCCCATTGCCATTGGATCCTAGTCGTAGTAGTTTATTTAATCACGTTTCACGGAGTGAGCACTAAGCTCGTTTAAATGTGTACGTGCTAATTAATTACATGGAATAAACCTTAAAAGCACACTGAATGCTTATACCTTTTTCCAGGAGACTTTGTTTTGATTGCTGTCTTCGTTGTCATACATCCACATGTGAACAAGACTAGGAACCACATGAAAAATTAAAGATTTTCCACTACCTGTGGGTAAACTAACATAAAATTCCTTTCCAGATATAAGCCAGTACAAAGCCTCAAACTGGTTATCAGTGACAGACGATATTTTAAAGAGGGAAACTAATGAATCGACACAATCACGAAGACGTGTCCGCGATACAACAACATCCGCCATCTCGGCCATCTTGAAATTCACAGCCGTGTATGAAATCAGCAACCAATCAAATCAGCAACCAATCAACGCGTTCGTCCGGATTCTTGACGAACTTACGTCATCAGTATGGAATTTTTACACCCAACTCGCAGACGTCTCTCTCGGGGGGCTTATTTCCACCCGATGTGAGGCGGCTGTATTCGCAGGCTAATATAATCCTCCCTCGGTACTAATTAGGCTATAGACTACAAAACATAGCAGCTTTATCTTAAAAGCTTATTTTAAGATAAAGCTACTACGTTTTGTAGTCTATAGCCTAATGAATACCGAGGGAGGATTAAAAGGATGAATAATCGTTTAAAGTAGTCGGCGCTTACCTCGGTCACAGAGTCTTGAACAATGGCATCTACCTCAACTGCGTTCATCCGTCCAATGTCGTGTCTGGAGCACAATAGTCTTATATTTCGAGCAGAAAAGCCCTTCTTTACTTCTGCAGTTCTGGGAATGCTTCTTTGAATAAATCGCTAATCTGTGAGTACGTTTTATTCGATTTCAAATGATCTCTTATCTGATCAACATTAACCTCCAAATAATCCATCCTTCCCGCAAAAGTGGCGGGAACTTTTGGTTCAGAATTGAAATCATTCAGTTTTCTCGGTGTCAATCATCAGGCAATAGCCAATAGATAGTATAGTACAGTGTCGGGAGTTCATGTCAATCAAGCAGCCAATAAACAAAGAAAGAAGGTACCTTTTACGCACTTCTCGCAATATTGCAGCTAAGCTGAAAAAAGGTATGAATTTTCGTGTATTCTGGTTTTCAGTGCAAAGTGCAAAAAAGGTACCTTTTTCGCGCTTATCGCAAAATCAAATCGAAGCTTAAAAAAGGTATGAATTTGCATGCGTTCTGGTTTTCGAATGAAAGCGCAATAAAGGTACCTTTTTCGCCCTACTCGCGAAGGCTAATCGAAGCTGAAAAAAGGTATGAAATTTCAGCTTTCTGGATTTTTAGATGAAACCAAAAAATGTCCAGTCTTTATTAGCAAAAAAGGTACCTTTTTGAAAGGCTTCTCAAAAAGGAGTGAAGCAACAAAGAAGGTATGAATTTTGCCTTACAAAGTGATGTAAACTATTCAAGAACCTAGTTAGTTGGCCTTTTTCAGCTATCAGCATTTGTGTTTTCGTTGAAAAGCAGAATTGCCGGAATCTACCACTGATTGTTTGAGCCTCTTGGCCTCACATACATACCCATTTTTCATGTAAGTAACCAACCCCCCCCCAACCCGGGCTTAAACGTCGACGTCCCCCCTCCCCGTCTAATCATGGACCGTGTTTCAGCCATTGTTTTCATTTTGACCAATCAGAGCGAAAATTTCATTTTTAGAGAACTGAGGTATGCGTGGAATGAGTGGAATGTCTATTGGAGCCTGAAGGTGAAGCCAAATATGGCTTTGGAGAAAGGACCAGAAAGCGTGCGAAACTTTCGGCATTTCTGAATTATTTCCCGAACAGAGAAAGGCATTATTATCCTTCGTTTCCCAGAAGGACCTTGGCTATCACAGCTGCATGCGAAATAACTGTGTTATCTCGCAAATTCAATCAATTATCCAGTTTTCCTATTAACACTGATTCCTGGAGGTCAATTTATTTCCATTGCGCCATAAAAACCGTCACTATTGGGCGACTTGTCACGTTTGCAGTGTTATGCATTTATAGGCGATGACCAGGTCGAGAATCGAGAGAGGTCACTTCGTCTTTGAAGCATTTGATGTAAAACGACAATTAACTTTATATACGGTATCTGTATAATTTATCTGATCTTATTCCAATATTGGCTGAGGTCACACTGGGACGTTATCTACAGTAAACCAGCCAAACTATGGTTAAGGTTTTTTTACTATAGTTAAAATAGTAACCTTGAGAGAATCGGACGCTTGTCAGACGCGCTTGTCAGACAGGCGTCTGATTTTCTTGGCTGAAATCAGTGAAATGACAAATGATGCATTCCAACGTGATTGTTGACAGTTCAGAAACCACAAACTAGGATTTAATTACATCAAACATCAAAATAGATGACAAGCTGTCAACTAAGCCAATAAGTTTAGATTAACTTAGGGGTGGACCATTAGAAATCCTGGGAGGGGGGGTGGGTAGTCCAAAAAAAATATTCGTGCAAGGTTAAATGTCCCAAAAGAAAATTCCTGCAAAGCACTAAGGCACAAAAAAAAATTCGTGCAAAGGAACCGATGCATTGTTCAATTTTTGTTTTGAAAAAATACTAGCAATTCAGTTTTACCAATTCAAAATATAGTTCTAAAGATTACCCACACAGTCTGTGTAAGGCCAGATAAAAACAAATACTTGGTTAGCGTCCCCGCCCGACCTGAGAAATGTCCCCGATCTCTATTTTTTTTCATAAAAAAACTTTAGAAAGTGTAAATGCGCCCGAGAACACCAATTCTTGTACCCAGACCCCTACATGTACCACTTAAAATATGCGCCGGCGCATTAAATATTTTAACATCGACGCCATTTTCACATAGAAAAAAAAAAAACTCTCTCCCTACCTGGAAAAATTGAAATGGGTGGACGCTAAACAAGTATTTTTTTATCTGGCCTAACTGATTTTCAGGTATTTTCAGATGAAAACAACCTCCCCAACCTTCATAACAATAGTTTAGTCACTGTTGTCATGGAAATATCAACTGGCCTTAATTCCCCCGATAACTGTAGCAAACCACAAGAACAAACACGCTCAAATGTTTGGCCAAGAGAGAAGTTTATTTGCGGTCTAAAACACTAGAGAAGCTAAAAACAGCTATATTATTGGCAAATAAACCTTCTCTGCAATTACTGAAGCCTCAAATTATTCTCTGATGCTAGCAGTTTTTGCAACCGAGTTTAACGTCAGGTTTCATTGAGTAAACTTCAATGTCCACATTTTCAAAGATTACAGAGTCTGTGCCAGCAATTTAGAGCACATAGAAATATTTTCATGTATTGTCTTGTGCAAAACATCATGGACAATGAAATCTTGGGGTATGCATTTTTGATTTGGCCTGAATCGGAGCCAAGCAATGAAAGACCGGGACTATATGCATTCTAAGGCGATCAAATTAAATTCCTCACATCACTGGGCTCGTTACAAAAAACTGTGGCTCAAAGTAAATAAACAAGTCAAGGAATGTAAAGCAAATTACTATAAAGATCTGATTTATAGACAAAACAAAGAAATTCAGGTGCTCTATGGAAAACTATAAATGATTGACTTGCCATAATAAGATTTAACAGAGCCAGCGTCGATCGATCAGACCTTTGTTAGCAGCAAAGTTTCAATCTCTGGTCGGCGCCATTGACATCATTACTCCAGCTAGGACAAATAACAGTGAAATTGTCTTTCGCTTTTCGAACATTTCCGAGAGCTTTGTTTTTAAACAATTAAGAGGTTTGAAAACAAACAAAGCTATTGGTTTAGACCGAATCAGCTCGAGGCTACTAAATGACTCGACTGTGTGTATGACTCCTGACCAGTTTTAACCAAACTGTTTAATCGTTCTCTGGACTCAAGTATTTTCCCAGCCATCTGGAAACAAGGAAAAGTTACCACCCTGTTTAAATCCGGCGATCACTCTGATTTTAACAATTAACAGGCCTATCACAATTATATTCTACCTGATGTAAGTAAGTTTCTTGAAAGGGCTGTACATCAACAACTCTACGGCTATCTCTCGTAAGAGAAAATCCTCACACCTAATCAGTTTGGTTTCCGCTCGAGGTTATCTAATGAAATTGGCTTAGCACACTTCACTGACAACATTCTACGACACATGGACAATGGCAAGGTGACTGGTGCAGTATTCTTAGACCTGTCCAAGGCTTTTGTGACTGTGGACCACAACCTTTTGCTGACAAAGCTCAAGGCCATTGGTGCTTGCAGTGAAGTTGTAAATTGGTTTACCTCCTACCTTGATAACTGACACCAGATAACTGCAATAGGCGTGCTCTTCGTGCTCAGTGGGAGTTGGCGTGCCACAGAAGTATTCTCGGTCCTCTTTTGTTCTTGGTTTACGTCAATGCCGACCTTCCTCTTACTGTAGATCATTGCCAAGTGACCATGTACGCTGATGACACCGTGATATACTGTAGCCGTCCTTCTATCAATGACATCGAACATTGCTTAAATCATGACTTGGCAAAATTGGCCTCTTGCTTTCGTATACATCGCCTAACTTTGAATACTTCTAAATCTAAGTTTATGTTAATAGGTAGTCCACATCAACTGAAATCTTGCTCTAGCATCGATGTCATTATAGACAACGTGCCCCTCGAACGCTCTGACAATATTAACTACCTCGGTATTATAATTAATAAGTATATGACTTCGCATGACCTGGATTGGTCTGGCCAAGCGTATCAGGCACTTATTGCCCCTCAAGACACGCCTTACTTTGTATAATAGTTTAGTATGTCCACTTTTTGACTACCGCTGATGCGATATGGGGTGACAAATACAACTCAACCCTCATAGACGATCTTCAGATTTTGCAAAATAAGCGGCCAAGATAATTCTTGAATTTACCTGGTTAAAGTTCTTCAGCACAAGCCTTGTCAAATCTCAATTGGCCTACTCGTTCCAAACGTCGTCTTGTACATCGTCATATTTTAATATATAAGTATGTTAATGGCCTAGCTCATTGATTATGATTTTAATCTCTTAAAGAACTTTCACATGTATAATACAAGAAGAAAGAACGATTTTAGACTTCCAATAATCAAGCTTAATTATGGCAAACAACGTTTATTGTACCAAGGTTTTAGTGAATGGAATACTTTAGATAATTCGTTGCGGGAAATCGAATCCCTAACTCTTTTTAAACAAAATGTCAAAAGACATTTTAGCTCTAGTCACTCTATAAATGTATTTTTAGCCTAGTTTTTTTAACTCTAGATTATTAATGTATTTTTATTTTTTTGTTGCTTATTTATGTTATGCAGGGCTCTATTGAAAAAACTCTTCGGAGACATATTCTCTGCTATAAATAACATTATTATATTATATTATATTTTGTTCTCATGGTGGAAGTACACTGAAAAATCTCTATAGAATGTGCACTGAAAAAAATAAATCGTGCAGAGGTATCGCCTTAAAAAAAAAATTCTTGCAGAACTCACACTGCTAAAAAAAAATTCGTGCACAAAAAGTTTTCCACCCCCCCTCCCAGGATTTCTAATGGTCCACCCCTTAGCGATAAACCCATCTTTTCAGGTCGGCTATTAAACTATAGTTAACTTTTCTTTCTTCCTGCCGCCGTTGTCGGAGCAACTAACCACAGTTGAGTTTACTACGGTAAACCGTAAAATGCAGGTCACACTCAGGATGCCGTTAACTATAGTTAAATCTGCTTAACTATAGTAAACTTCATCCAGTGTGACCTCAGCCATTGTAGGCTAATAAAGTTGATTGAGGTCGCCAGAATCACGCACTTTCGTGCACTGCAGAATGTGTTCTACAGCTTCAAACTTATGAAACAGAACGTGGAGAAACATGTTGTCCTCAGACGAAAATCTGATAGGAAGCTCTCGATATAGCGATGTTTGTGAATCTACCTACGGGCTTTGGAAAATCATTAATCTTCCTCGACCGCTTTAACTCGGTGATTACCTTATTATAGGAAATTAACAATGCACGTTGACAACGCGAAGAAAATTTACGTTACACTAAATTAACGCGAATTTTTCAAAAGTTAGGTTTACATGCATTAAATTAACGCGAATTTTTCGATAAGCATCTTGCTTTATTTACTGCGATTTTCATAATTCTGCAAACTCGCACTTTACATTTCTGAACGCCAAACTGCGTTTTGGCTTCCGTCAATAAAACCTTCCAAGACAAGTGCACGGATGTTTCTAAGTTTTTTTTAAAGCCGAAAATTTGGGTTTGAAGCCTAACTAGACCCTATCAATTCAAAAGATCTTTCAAAGCCTCACGGTGAAATCACCAAGAGCTGCTCACTCGTTTGATTGACGGAAACCAAACCGCAATAGTGACTCTGAAGAGCCAATAGAGGAGTCATGAACTAATAAGGTTTTGAAATGAAATAAAGGTGCTTTAAAATAACAATGTTGTAAAATAGCGTGCATTAAATTTACATCGACATTAATTAAGATACATTAAATTAACGCGAATTTTGTAAAATCGCGTTAATAAAGTGCATTGTTAATTTCCTATAATAAGGTAGTCAAGTCGGTGCGTTTCCCGGCGTGCTTATAGAGTGGGGTAACCCCAGCATTTTTCCATTCATCGGGAAAATGGACTGATTAAATCATTTAGACTAGTCGGTGAATCTGAACTTAAATCACAGGTAGCCCAAGCTTGGGATCTGTATAATATTTAACAGCATTTGTATGAGATTTTTTTAGTTTTCATGTACAACGTAAATCATGAATAAAACTCGACAAAAACCTATACAGTGTCTTCTTGTGTTCCTTAACTATGTCTGTGCCATGTTACAACGAATTTCAGCAAAAAAATTCCCTTAAAACCCTAACCCATACGAAGGAAAGACAAGTCTTTGCACAGACATAGTTTAGGAACACAAGAAGACACTGTATAGGTTTTTGTCGAGTTGTATTCAACATTTACGTTGTACCGTGGAAAATTAAAAAATCCCGCCATACAAATGCTGTTTTAAAATATTATAACGGCAGAATTGGGGCGTCCAGGCGTGGACGTCAGCTAGTATGGGACATTATAAGACCAAAACAGTCCTGGCAAAAAACAAGCCAACATGGTAGCCATGGCTTCTGAAGTTGAAGAAAACTGTTTGGACTTTCGATTTAAATTACAGAACCAACCAAACATGCAGATGTTTTCATAGTCCTTCTTCCAGTCTACGGAGCGGTCGAAAGAGACGCCAGGTCAGGACTAAAGTTTCTACAGGCCAAGTAACGAGAAAATCGATCCAGCTTCTTATCGACTAAACTCAGTGTGATATCGTAAGTTAACGACAACAAAACATTGTGATGGTCCCCAAGGTACCCTGGGTACCAGTAGTAATAAAAAGGGGGGGGGGGGTGGTTTGGCGAGCGAGATGGCAAAAAAAGTAACTCGATCACCATGGGAGGATTTTTTCTGGGGAACTTTTTTCTGGGGAACAAACTGCAAAAATGAGGCAAGAGGAAACTGTGTTGCTGAAGTCCTAGGCAAGAGGAAACATTGTTGGCGATGTTTCTTAAGTCCTAGGCAAGAGGAAACATTGTTGCTGATGTTTCTTAAGTCCTAGGCAAGAGGAAACATTGTTGCTGATGTTTCTTAAGTCCTAGGCAAGAGGAAACATTGTTGCTGATGTTTCTTAAGTCCTAGGCAAGAGGAAACATTGTTGCTGATGTTTCTTAAGTCCTAGGCAAGAGCAAACATTGTTGCTGATGTTTCTTAAGTCCTAGGCAAGAGGAAACATTGTTGCTGATGTTTCTTAAGTCCTAGGCAAGAGGAAACATTGTTGCTGATGTTTCTTAAGTCCTAGGCAAGAGGAAACATTGTTGGCGATGTTTCTTAAGTCCTAGGCAAGAGGAAACATTGTTGGCGATGTTTCTTAAGTCTCGACCTGGTCGTCGCCTTATAGATGCAGCTGTGGTAGCCAAGATCCTTCTGGGAAACGAAGGATAATGATGCCTTTCTCTGTTTGGGAAGTAATTCAGAAATGCCGAAAGTTTCGCACGCTTTCTCCAAAGCCATATCAAGTCCGTTTGTATCGCCACTTATTTGGCTTCACCTTCATGCAGGCTCCACTAGACATTCCACGCATACCTCAGTTCTCTAAAAATGAAACCTTCCCTCTGATTGCTTGAAATGAAACAATGGCCAGAACACGGTTTCTGTCAAAGTCCATCAGACGGGGAGGTGGGAGGAAGGGAGCGGACGACCTCGTACCATCTGAAAATCAGGCTATTAAATCCTAGGCAAGAGGAAACATTGTTGCTGATGTTTCTTAAGTCCTAGGCAAGAGGAAACATTGTTGCTGATGTTCCTTAAATCATAGGCAAGAGGAAACATTGTTGGCGATGTTTCTTAAATCCTAAGCAAGAGGAAACATTGTTGCTGATGTTTCTTAAGTCCTAGGCAAGAGGAAACATTGTTGCTGATGTTTCTTAAGTCCTAGGCAAGAGGAAACATTGTTGGCGATGTTTCTTAAATCCTAAGCAAGAGGAAACATTGTTGCTGATGTTTCTTAAGTCCTAGGCAAGAGGAAACATTGTTGCTGATGTTTCATAAGTCCTAGGCAAGAGGAAACATTGTTGCTGATGTTTCTTAAGTCCTAGGCAAGAGGAAACATTGTTGCTGATGTTTCTTAAGTCCTAGGCAAGAGCAAACATTGTTGCTGATGTTTCTTAAGTCCTAGGCAAGAGGAAACATTGTTGGCGATGTTTCTTAAATCCTAAGCAAGAGGAAACATTGTTGCTGATGTTTCTTAAGTCCTAGGCAAGAGGAAACATTGTTGCTGATGTTTCATAAGTCCTAGGCAAGAGGAAACATTGTTGCTGATGTTTCTTAAGTCCTAGGCAAGAGGAAACATTGTTGCTGATGTTTCTTAAGTCCTAGGCAAGAGCAAACATTGTTGCTGATGTTTCTTAAGTCCTAGGCAAGAGGAAACATTGTTGCTGATGTTTCTTAAGTCCTAGGCAAGAGGAAACATTGTTGCTGATGTTTCTTAACTCCTAGGCAAGAGGAGACATTGTTGGTGATGTTTCTTAACTCCTAGGCAAGAGGAAACATTGTTGCTGATGTTTCTTAACTCCTAGGCAAGAGGAGACATTGTTGGTGATGTTTCTTAACTCCTAGGCAAGAGGAAACATTGTTGCTGATGTTTCTTAACTCCTAGGCAAGAGGAGACATTGTTGGTGATGTTTCTTAACTCCTAGGCAAGAGGAGACATTGTTGCTGATGTTTCTTAAGTCCTAGGCAAGAGGAAACATTGTTGCTGATGTTTCTTAAGTCCTAGGCAAGAGCAAACATTGTTGCTGATGTTTCTTAAGTCCTAGGCAAGAGGAAACATTGTTGCTGATGTTTCTTAAGTCCTAGGCAAGAGGAAACATTGTTGCTGATGTTTCTTAACTCCTAGGCAAGAGGAAACATTGCCGTTGCTGATGTTTCATAAAGGAGCTCATTCGACCAAGATGCATTGCGAGTCACAGTTATTGTTTTCATACGGGAAACTACTTGAAATCGGACAGCTGCCAATCAGAAAATGTGATATCGGGCTTTTTATAAATAGAGTTTACGAGTTGAACTGAATGGCCGAGATCGGCGGGCCGGGGAGATCGGTTGCCTTTATACTTGAAGAAATATAATAGAATGAGCGGAATTACTACGGTTCTCCGATAAAAAATCCTCGACGTGATGCTAGCAATCGATCTCATGCTCGATCTAGCGAACCAACTTGTCCAACTTCTGGACCAAGTTCCAGCGGTGCAGATCGTGTGGTAAGGAAATTAATCAATTCTACGATAGCGTTATACATTTAGAGTTCTTTCCATTCTAGGCTTGTGCATGCAAGAACGTGTAGTTGAAAGAAAGGAGCTAGGATGTCCCTGCCAAAATGCTGGTTTGAAATGTTGAAGTACTGTTTGCCACATTCTATTTGTGTTCAAGGTCCGTGCGTTCGCCATACCACATTTTGACTCGCCAATGCAATATGCAAATTTGAAATCAAATTTGAGGAATTGGATGTGTATAATGTTATTGTTTGTTAGCCTGAATTTCAGCCGGTTTGTGTCATTTTAAAAGCCCCTTGACTTCCGTTAATCGTACATTGGATATGTTGGGTAAAAAAAATCGATCAATCAGTTTTCTGAGCGCCCAGCGGCACTTGATTGAACTTGAAGTTTATTCATCAGCAAAGAAACATTTATAAAATAGGTTTCCACTTTACAGCCGCTCAATGCAGATATCAAGGGCACCCAGCGACGTTTTCGGTTAAAAAGTTGTTCGGGAGAGTAAGTTAGCCTAAAACTTTCGGATTTGAAAAAATTGTCCCTAGAAAATTGTTTTCTGAAATACTGGCTAGAAAATTTGTTTCCAATCTCTAGAAAATTATAGAAGAAAAGGGAGACTAAAACGTTTCCTCTAAAATATCCGTACGTCCCAATTCGTCTGATCAATAGAGTCAGAACAGGAAAAAAGAATCCCTAAAAAATTCGTACCTCCACAAAACTTGGCAACATGAAGTTACTTGGGCTAGAAAATACTTGTTATGACTTATGTTCTAGACTACTAACAAATTCGTAGGCCGGGAATATTTTGCCATAGTATTTTCGGTTGACGCGATTTCCACCTAGAAAATCCGAACAGCTAATAGCTTTCTAGAATATGTCAAAAGACATAGTAGGCGCCTTAAAATGGCTAGATAAGCTCATGCACACAACTGGTTTCAAACGAATTTCAAAAAGTACTCGTTGGGTGCCCTCGAGATATCAACACAACATTGCACTTTTACTTACTTTAATTGTCTCAGCGTTGTCCATGTACATTGAGCGAAAACCAAGACTATAAGACTAAGAGAGAAACTGCGAGATTTGTAATCTTGCATGTACCGCGCGTGTACCGCGTACTCGAGTCTTCAGTCAAAGCAATTTGCTTTAAATGTTGTAAGTGTCCGATAATGATAAGCAAAAGGCTCAGCTCTTCTGACCTTTAAATTTCTTGTCATTTAGGTATGCGGGCCGATCAAGCCAATGTAGAAAGGCCCTGGTTTGGATAAACTGTAGGAATTACGATCAACCAGTCGGCTAACTCCAGTACAGGCTCTAGTAATAATTTCACTGACCAAAGGCGACTCCAGAGTACGTTCAATATTTCCCCTGGCAGGTGAAAATTCGGAAATATACGACTGAACACAAAAGCTAATAAATAAGGAACATTTTCCCCTATAAGTAATCAACTGGTATGCCCCTGTGAGACCGATGGAATAGGATTTGTTTCAAGAAACTCTCCAGAGCCATTATCGGGGGCCCCGAAAATGGCGGTTCGAGAAATTTGAGCTCGCAATGCATCTTGGTTGAATGAGCTCCTTTAAGTCCTAGGCAAGAGGAAACATTGTTGCTGATGTTTCTTAAGTCCCAGGCAAGAGGAAACATTGTTGGTGATGTTTCTTAAGTCCCAGGCAAGAGGAAACATTGTTGCTGATGTTTCTTAAGTCCTAGGCAAGAGGAAACATTGTTGCTGATGTTTCTTAAGTCCTAGGCAAGAGGAAACATTGTTGCTGATATTTCTTAAGTCCTAGGCAAGAGGAAACATAAACAACTATCTTCCCTCTGTTCACTTTTTACTAATGGCTCGTTTGATTTTAAACCTTCAAAATTTTACATTTCAAGAGTCCATGCCGATTCACTCGCCTACGTTCTTGGCCGCTCTGCAGTTTCGAGTTCACCATGCGTGCAGAGAGAGGGCTTACCCTTTTATACCGGAACGTGTACTTGTAAAAGAACTGATTGGTCTGAAATTCAACATCAATATATCAAAGTTTCATGATTTATCAATACATTTATTGTTCCTTGTACAATCTTACATAACAAAGTGAAAACACTGGATTCCAAGTTGAGAGTGTAAAGAATAATTCCCTCAAAAAGGTTTCCAACTTTCTCGTTTGTTTTAACGTATAGCTGCTGTAAATACTACAAATGCACTGTTTAAAGTGCCTATGAAGTGAGGAATCGACCCGTTTTATTTTAATTTCTTAAATTGAAATCTTCTTAGTCATTTTGTGCAATTAAAAATAAGATTGGAGCGCGCAAACATTTTTTTTTCGTATCAAAGCCCGTCATAAGTCAAAATCATGCGACAATTTTTATGCTGTTAAATGTTGCTAATCACATGCGTGACATAAGTTGGTTTGCACATGTATATTCACCAAAGTAAAAATACGACCCACGCCAAGTAAGACATTTAGAATGAGAATTATTCAAAAAAGCGTACTGTAAGTTTTATTATTTACGAAGACGAATATAGATATGCAAAACACTTGACGTTAAACATGTGATTAGAATTATTTAACAGCATAAAATTGACGATTATGCATAACTTTGACAAGGAAAAACAAATGTTCGCGCTCTCCAAATGTATTTTAATTGCACAAGATTAAAATTTAATAAAATAAAATAGTTCACTTCATAGGCACTTTAAACAAAGGTGCTTCTGTTTAGGAACTGATCGCTTGATAGATGCCCGCGGAAATGTGATGTTCTTAAACAGAAAGTTCTGGAATAAAACGACCATGGCCAGGACACGGATACCTTCAGTTGTCACTCAGCCTTGTGGAGTGAACATCTGTGTGATACTCCGCCTAATTTTCTTAAAACGAATACAAAACCCGAGAACGAAGTTCGAGGGCTTAATTATATGCTAGTTTTAAGAACATCAAAGTTCCATGAAAATCTTTCAATCGATAGTCCAGAGACAGAAACACTATTGTCTTTATTGATCAACACAAACTTTTTGATAGTGCCCACGGGCGACTATCGCCTGATTTTGCAATGTGGTGATACATTTGATATTCTTATAACTACCATATAAGCCCTCGAACCAGGCTCATATTGATTTCTAGAACGTCAAATTTCCGTGGACAACTATCTGCCGACAGCTCGTCACGTGATCGCTTTTGGCCAATGAGTGTGTTGAACTATGACTGACAGTTTGCATCCGCACATGACCACTATAACGACACATCCAATCAGAATCAAGAGAGAATTAGTGGTGAACTATAAATAATTTTGACAAACACTTGCAATACACTGTCCCACGGGTTTGAGTGGTCCGTATAACACATAAGATTGCATTACGGTCAGTAGAACTTAGTAGTACCTTAGAGTAATTGGACAAACTATGTGAACAATATCTTATAGTAAAGTACTTGTTTCTGTGAAGGAAACAAAAGGCAACAATGTATCTATTCACTAATAATAATGACTTAACTAGTCTCGTCACTATCACACGTTCTGTGTAATTACTCTACTCTTTAACAATCACACTCGTACGAGATACTAATGTGTCATACTGGATTACACACATTCACAAGAAACATAAATGAACTGTTCCTACAACCTTTCCACATAACAGCCGACATTCGATATATGCTTCACTTGTTACATTATAATTTACCTGGGTAAATTAAATTGATTCTATTCTCTGAGAATCAATAAATGTAATTTACACTGGAGCCTCGTATTGAAACCTTTGTGGGTTACAAGTGAAACAAATCAAAAGTGGGCTATAGAGTCTTGATCAAGTTCTGTCACAGGTTATTATTACTAAATATTAAAGGGGTTGTGTCACGGTACTAGTCTTTGGATTCGCTTTCCGGCCCGGAAACAGCTATTTCCAGGAACCTCTCGGCCATGTGGGATGCTTAAAATCAAAGCAAATATGCAAAAATGACTAACAAACAGTGTATATAAACAGTCTCTAGGGAAATATTGAAAATGCTTTCAATCAAGCATTGAGGGAGGGAAGTTTAACTGTTTGTATCCAATTAACAGCCACCAACGTGCGATTACTCGATACATGCGCAGTACCATGACATAGCCCCTTTAAGATCATTATCTGCTGTCATATTAAAACTATAGAAAAAGCCCCCAAAAGGTATTAAAAATTACAGAAAAAAGCGTTTAATCCTACATGTTTGTTTCTCCAAATTATGCTATATTCCATATTACAGTAACTTCGAACATATCTTATGCAAAATATTTATTAATTCTATGATACCAAAGACAATATCTTCTGCCTATCCTTATGTTTCTAGAGCTTCAGACAACCAACATTTAAGGAATTACAATGACAAATATAAAATTATACATATATTTTATTAACTTTATGACGTGAAACCATCCGATTGCTTTTTTCAACAAGGATTTTTCATCTTTTTATTTCTGAAAAACGTGATTGTTACGAAATTTAAGGACTTCTCAAGGGTGGTCTCAAAACAGACTGATGCAGTTTGCTTCTCTGTTGCCCCATATCAAACAATTTATTGAGAAAAGTGTGGTTCCTGATAGCTCCCTGTGATATCCATATATGGTCAATATATTCCATATTTGGAAAGCAGGACGGATCGTCGAATACTAGAACACGTTCAGGAAGTGTAGCGAGACGGCAGAAGAGAGGCGGATACAACGTAGACTACAGGAAGTGCGATTAAAAAAAACGATTCGTGTTTTTTTTAAGATTCGATAGCGAAATTTGAAAAGGATGAGCGTACGCCTCACTAGCATCTAGTCAGGCCCAAATATTACTCTGAACGACACCAATTCTTTGATATGCATTGTGACAGCTTTCCAGAGGATTCAGTGCTTTGTTTTCGAATTCTAGAAATGTTTGTATTTCCTCTTGGATCCAGAAAAATGAAAAAAAAAATTACTAAAGGCAAAGTCAGGAGAGCTGAAATGGGGCAACAAAGAGGCAAGCTGTTAAGATAAAGGGCTTTTCAAGACTGGAAACCATGCTTACGCAGGTTCTTTAACCACCAACCTTTATATATACAGTGTACACGTATAACGTTCTTAAGCGGGCTGTCGATCAAATCGAACTTCGCTAAATATCAACAAAAGTACTAAATCTTCAAGTAATTCATCGGACTATGCGATTCAAGGAAAATCACATGCCCAACTCGGTAATTCCACGTTAAATTGCACTAAAAACGATATCGGTTTTCTCGTGCAATTTAACGTGGATTACCTCATCATGCCGCCATGTGATTTTACTATAAAAGCAGTATTTTTAATACACTTGAATCTTTACCATCCTTCAGAATTTGTTGGTCAAATTTTCTCCAGTATACCTGAAAAGCATACTCTGTTACCTGAGTAGTTATTTTGTCTTTTGTAATGAGTTTATAATTTTGGGTTTGACAGTACCCCATTAAGTTGCAATACAGAGAACTTTCCTGAATGCAAAAAAATGCATGTTAATCAAGCATAATAAGGTAATCAGAAATGTGGGGATTTCGCAGCTAATACAAAAACTCAGGGGAGTCGGGGTGTAGCAGTGGTTAAGCACTTCGCCTCTGTGGTTCGATTCCCGGATGCGGTGCCAAATGTGAGTTGAGTTTGTTGGTATCTCGCCCTTGCTCTGAAGATTTTTCTCCGGTTTTCCTCCCTTCTCAAAACCTAAATTCCAATTCGAGTTTGTCGGAATACTTAAATATAAGCCTCTGGCTTAGAAGACCCGGTACCAGCTTCCTGTATCTTCGACATAAAAATAAACCATTTATTTATTTATTCATCAGAGACCAAAACTAATAACAGATGGCGAGAGCGCATTGAAATTACTAATTTTACCAACTGTACAAAGGTTTGTGCAGATGTTTTAGATGCCAACAAAGTTACGAGCCAACAAAGTTACGAGCCAACAAAGTTTGAAAATTTACAGATAACTGTATTGCCATTTCTTTATAAACTTTTGATATTTTGAAGTTTATAACCTTGTAAGGTAAAAGGTTTAGCCCCTTAAAATATGGCAATATTGCTTGTTTTTATGTGCTCTTTTAAGCCATTATATTAGGTTTTCCATTTATCGAGTTTCTGAATTACCTGCAACATCCCCATTCAAATCAATGTGGTAGCTAGTTCACCAAATAATCCTAAAACAGGATTCGCTACCATGTCAAAATATCCTAGATTCGCATCAGAGATAGACTAGGTCGTATTAAAGTTCGATTGCAACACATCTAACTGCAAATGAGTCAGGAAAACAATCTCATTTGACAATGCACATATTAATGAAACCCAACTCATATGCCACAGACTACAGTTCTTAGAAAGTTAGCTAACCAACATTGATACACTGTAAGGTAACTGTTGATGTTTCAGAGCTTGCGGTAACCTGTAGACTTCCCCCTGCGCCTACCAATAAGATACCCAATCACGACAATGACCACCAATCCTGCAAGGGAGCAACCCACTGCGATTGCCACAGTATTGTTTCCTTTCTTGGCTGGAGTTGGTTTTGGAGTTGGTTTTGTTGTTGGGCCAGGTTCACAGGAATCAACTGTTGAACACATCAATATAAAACAACAGTTATTAGTTCAACCATTACAACTACTGGTATATACAGCTATCCTGGTTAGCTAGCACTAACGTTATTTATAGATAAGCTATGGGATAAAAGATGTGAAAAATAATATTTAATAAATTATTATGTCAGTCTCATGCATGCTGGATATACATAAATTACTATAAGCTCATATCCTTTCACATGCATCCATCTGGCTAAGTGATTCCTAGGTTGGACTTATTGGATCAATAATGATCCTTAGGTTGAAAGCTTATTTAAGAAGTTATGGGCTTTCCCATCCCTAGCCTGCGTGCAGTCACGCAGGCTATCCCATCCCAAACCTGAAAGAGAAAGGCCTGGGACAACTCGTGAGTGGTAACGTTGACCACAAAACCAGAGCAGAGTTCGTGTATAGTTTGGAAGACCCAAAATCCTGGTTGGAAAGAAGCTCACAATACTGTTCGTTTCCTGGTTTCAAACAAACTGTCAACACTTGTCAATCCTAGCTGGAAACGTACCCAGTGGTTCTTTTGGCTGGGTGACTTTGGTAGCACATAATGCAGCCACAGCAAGCATGAGTCAGGTGTGGGCTAGCTTTCAGTGATGTTGTTATAAATTTTATGTGACGAGCCCTTTGGAGTCCTTACGACTCACTCAATAAAAAAAGTTTCAGACCAAAACCAACGAGTCCAAAAAACAAAATAAACAAGTCTGAACAGGAATCAAATCAAAGTGTGTCCAAATTTTAGCAGTAAATTCAGTACTGTTATAGATCTGTAATATCATCATTAGCAGCCTGATTTTCAGATGGGACAAGGTCATCTGATCACTCCTATCCCCATCTGATGGACTTTGGCAGAAATCGTGTTCCTGATGTCATTTTCATTTTGACCAATCAGAGTGAAGGTTTTATTTTTAGAGAAGTGAGGTATGCATGGAATGTCTAGTTGGAGCCAATATGGCGGAAGATACGGACGGACTTGACATGGCTTTGGAGAAAGCGTGTGGAACGTACTTTCCGCATTTCTGAATTATTTCCCAAACAGAGAAATGCATTATTATCCTTTGTTTCCCAGAAGGAATCACAGCTGCATCTATAGGCGACGACCAGGTCAAGAATCGAGAGAATAAATTATGTAGCCTTCTACAGCTCACCAGAATCACACACTTTCATGCACTGCAGAATGTTCTACAACTTCAAACTTATGAACGTGGAGAAACATGTTGTCCTCAGAGGTGTACTGGGAAAATCTGATAGGAATCGATATCACGATGTTTGTGAATCTACTAGCTACGGGCTTTAGAAAATCAATAATCTTCCCCCACTTTCTTTGCCATAAATCTAATGTCTCCTAGATTTTTGGCATTTAGAAGACCAAATCATTCATGAAATATAATGACATTTTTACAGCAGTGAAGACACATACCGAGTATGTCATGATAATAGTTACATGACATTTGGGCAAATATTTATGTATTCAGAATTTTCAACACACTTTATTTTGACAATTTTGCTGTCCTAAAAAGCATAAAATTTATACAGGAGTGAACCCATACAATAAATATGTCATGATTTATATGTTTGATTACATTTTCCTAAATATTTGTTTTCAGATTTTTGAACACACTTGATTTAGACATATACATGTATTGTAAGTACAACAAATCCGGTAATTAGATCACAGTGTTGGGACCATGCGCTTGAAATACTCTACGAAAAATCCTGTTTAAAAAGTTCCTACTGCCCAAAGAACCAGAGCAGCTCAAACAGGATAGCCTTCTGAGCAATCGACCTAAGTTTGAAGCTGTAGAACATATTCTGCACTGCATCACAGTGCATCATTCTGGCGAGCTGCAGAAGTTGTTGAAGGCTACAATATACTCTCAATTCTTAACCTGGTCATTGCCTATAGATGCAGCTGTGCCATTAGGTACCTTCAGGAAACGAAGGATAATAATGCATTTCTCTGTTTGGTAAATAATTCAGAAACGCAGGAAGTTTTGCACGCTTTCTCCAAAGCCATGTCTTCACCTTCAGGCTCCGCTACACATTCCACACATACCTCAGTTCTCTAAAAATGAAACCTTCGCTCTGACTGGTCAAAATGAAACAATGGCCAGAACACGGTTTCTGTTAAAGTCTATCAGACAGGGAGGGGAAGGAAGTGAGCGGACAACCTCGTACCATCTGAAAATCAGGCTACATCATTAGCCACACAATCAGTTTAGCAGATCTTAATATTGCTTAGCAGTAAATTCAGTACTGGTATAGATTTGTAATATCATCATTAGCCATACAATTAGTTTAGCATATCTTAAAATCACTTTGCAATTAATCATCTTCAGGTGATGTTGCTGGATGCCACAAGTGCATTTTACTCCAGCCACATAAAATTTTGTTGATTTGCATCTTTGGGGATGCTATTTTTATTTTTATTGTTTCACTTTTCATGCCGAGGTAACAAAGCCACTAAGCTTAATCACAGGTTTTGGTTACTCTGCCTCTAGATTGCAGGCTGTAAATACGGCATTCCCCTCAGTACTACCGGAATAACACAGCCTAAGTTCTTTAACATGCCTCCCAGTTAGCTGAGTGGTTAAGCTCCGGTCTGTCGAGCGGGAGGTCGTGGGTTCAAACCCCACGGCCGGACCAACACTCAGGGTTTTAAAATAACTGAGTAGAAGGTGCTGCCTTTGTGAAACAATCTCGTTCTCGAACTGTAAATGGTTAGACCTTCACGTCTTCTCAGATAAGGACATAAAATCATAGGTCCCACGTCGGCCTCAAGTTTATCGGTCTCACCAGACTGTCACGAGTTACCAATGTTAAATAAAGTTGCTTTATTTTACTTTATGCCCATTCTATAATGCTTATAATAATTATATCCTTAACCAAGACCAGTCAGCCAAGATTCAACCCCAGACTCCTTAAAACATTACACCAGGCTTTACCAAATGCACTAACAATATGTTCACAAATTATTTCAAAACACATTGAAATGGTCTACTCAAACTTTGTGTACGGTTAAATTTTAAACTAAAAGAGGAGAGGTAATAAAAATTCAGGATTCATCTAAGCTGGAAATTGCTACTGTGTTATTATGGCCACTTAGACAATGAGAATCAATCACATTGCAGTATGAAAATAAACCAGATCAAAACACTATTGTATTGTTCTCAACACTGATTGGCTCAAATAAAAAAAGTTGGAATACTATGTTTTCATTCTGCAACGTGATTGGTTCTCGTCATCTAAGTGGACCTGGTTAGAGTAGTTACACAGTATAATGCATGTGGAGGAATCAGATTTTGAGAGCCTTAATAATAACATAAATACGTGTTTACCATTTTGGTTTCATTCACAATTGTGTGCCAACACCACAGCAAAAAAGCAGAGAATTTCTTTGACTATAAAATTAATATACAACCACTACTTTCAGCCAAATTAATCAGAGTTTTCTCTGGGTTATTTTATAAAGACTGTCAAAGTTACTAACATTAAAGTGCAAGTAAAGCCATAAAACAACATGAACTATTTTTGCCCAAAATTATATTTCTGATATACTTCAGTTGTCTAACTTACGGTAGTTTTCTTTGAGAGACAGGAGCAGAAATTAAACTAGAATAAATGCTACCCAAATTGCGGGATTGATTCATCTTGTGATGTCACAAAGAAAACCTACAGGATTCTATTGTAGTAGTTTTCTCTAGGGAGGAAGTTGATTCATCTTATGACGTCACAGGATCCATGAAAACTAATCAAAATTAGGGATTAAATGCCAGAAATGTTACAAAATTTGCAAGATTAATACCTTTTTGTGAGAAACAAACACAATAGTACAATATAATTTGTTGTTTTTTGACATGATACTTGCACTTTAAATATTGTTGCTTTCTGGTTCCCTTTTAAGGATATACACACAACCAAATTTTGACATAATTATCATATTGGATTTAAAACTTCAATGTTATTGATATCTTTCCACTGAACCATATCTCACCGTTATTGCTGAAATGCTCATGGTCAAGTTCGAAAGGTTGAAGCCTCAAGTTACTGATCTCTGCAACAATGTCTTTGCCAAGCGTAACATTTTTTTCAACTTGGCAGATCAGGGAGTGGCCAATGGAACCAGACATAAACTCCAACTGACGTTGATCTGTCACTGTACCTTGTATCTGGGAGACTGGATGTAAAGAAACCAGAACGTTTTAAAAACAAAGCTATCTAGATGTGGGTGGGTGACTTTTACAAGTTCAGGCATGTTAACACAAAAAGGGGCTTCATTTCTAAGCCCCCTTTTGTGTAACAAAAACTTTAAAAGTGGTGGCATTTCTCAAGCTTTTGAGAACATTCTCTTCATGTACATGTAGATTCATTTTGCAATCATTATTGAGGTACCATATTCCTCACATATAAGCCACACCTTTTTGACCTTTCAGATTTTCAAAGTAATGAAAAATTGCCTCAAAGTTAGGGGTGTGGCTTATAAATACGAGTTAAAAAAAACTTTATTGCAATGGCCACAAACAAAGCCATACGAACAATAAAAAGGGCACATTATTCACAGAGCATGAGTGTCAGCGAGTTGTTCTCCTCAAGCTCCTCTCCTTCACTTTACCAAGAAAACTAGCTGTCCAGTTGCTTAATTGTCTCATTCTCTGCCTCGAAAGCCCTCTAACTTTCAAATAAAATATTGTTCTTGTCGAGTTCTTGTTCTACATGAACAGTCAAGCGTCCAATCGAGCATAGCAACATAAGAAAAACTCGCCCCAGGCCATGCACCTTCCTTGGAATTCCAAGATGGTGGATCACAGACTCTGACACGTGCACATACAATTTCGCCAGAAAACCTTGCTTTCTCTTAGATTAAAGGAATGAGGTTCCTTGCTTGAATATGTTGCTAGTTAATGGAGGAATAATAAAAGCAGAATAATTCTGGAGTGATTTAAATACAGCAGGTTAAAATAAACACAAGACATGACAAGGTAAGTTGTAACCATATTTAAAGTGGCGATAGCAGTTGGCATGACCTAGGAATGACAACAATCTCTTCTGAAGAAGTTTTGCTTCAAGTACGAGCAGTTATGAACTCGAACAAAAGATTATTCTTCCCGAGTTTGGGAAGTGCCTTATATGTGAGTTTTTTCCTTAGACTTTTTTGCAAAGCCAGTTCCCGTTTGTCAGGCCAAGTTAGGGGTGCACCTTATACCTGAAGTGTGGCTTATACAGTATGTGAGGAAATATGGTACCTATATTGAACAGAAATGCAAGAAAATACTTTTTTTGTTCTCACCAGGTGGAAAATCCCAACATCTCAAACCAAAGAAATTATGACATAGAAAGGCAGGCAAAGCTTACCATGAGTCAAAAACTGCCATTAATTTATTAATATTATTGCCCCTTAATTAAAATGTGATTTATCAGTGATCTTTTTGAGCTAACAAAAACAAGAAGTTGATGGTATATACTTCATGGTAGTGTTTCGTTCCATATAGTCTCCCTGTATAATCATTTTCTCTACAGTATTACAGTATTATGCAGCGAGACTATATGGAATGAAACACTACCATGAAGTATATACCAAGTTGACATTACATGTAGAGGAGGCACATTAACACATGGGGTTTTCCTTGCTAAGGTCCCTTTTGTGTTAACAAGACTCATGTCAGGGTTTTCAATTTGTAATGAAGTAGACAGGAACATACTGGTATGCCAAATAACCAGCCAAACCAACTAGACTAGCTGGTCAAAATGACTGGCTTCCAGCTACAATTTAAAACCTTTCCAAATAAACAAACAAAAATATATAAAAACTAGACAATGTAACTAGAGATCATGTAAGTAAGTCAACATTCTCAAAAGGTGTAGGTATTGTCTATGTAATAATTTCATCTATCTACACTCGACCCTCCCATAAGCAGATCCCCTTACTAACACATGGCGGTGTCTGCTTACAGGAGACATCCACTCATGGGAGGTTGTTAATAAAAATAACACTTTTCCTTTAGTTAATACCTTATTTAACTGCCAGAGTGTAATCAAATTGATCACAGGCCTTCGACTGGCACAACTTGCATACAAATAAACACCCCCATTTTTTTTATTTTCATGATTATGATTTTTCTTATTCCAGCAAATCTAGTATCGTTAATTAAAAAAATATTATCAAAATGTCACTCCAATGCATAATATTACACAAAAGGTATCTGTAGCAGGGGGATAGGTAGAATATTGCCAGGGTTGCCCCAACACGAGCACCAGAGGCATGATCCTCTAGGGATGACAGAGGCATGATCCTCCAGGAATTTGTATTATTTGGTTTCCCTTACAAAATATGATAACTAGATTAATATAATAAATAAATAAAAATAATTATATAAATAAATATAATTTCCTGCATTCTGAGGTAGGCTTTGTAGATGTTGTGGCATTGTTTGATTCCTATTTATACACATTTTTGTCAAACCCAAGGGGTGGGGTCTCAGATCTTAAAATTTTACTTCCTTTGATAGCATACACTAATACCAGAAGGTGCATAAAAAATGATAAGAAAATTATTACAAAATACAGGAGTGAAATACAAAGTCAATGTATGGTGCAAGTGCAGGCAATAATAAGTAGATAATAAATAACCATGAAAAATGAAAAGTGCCTTAGATACGGAGGAGGTCTCATTGACTTAATTCCTGGCCCAATAGTACTGGAAAATAGTGCTAATGATAGAGCATTTATCACATGTACAGGTAGTCTATTCCACACATGAATTGTGTGGACATAGAAGGAATAGCTAAAGGTAAGGACATTACAAGCAGGTTGGCAGTGATGTTGTTATGTCTCGGGTATGGGACAATATTGGAAAGGAAGTCAATCTCCACCAGACCACTATGAATTTTGTAAAACATAGTGGCCTGCTGGGCAAGCCTTCAGTTCTCGAGAGTTTTCCAGCCCAATGAGTTCACAAGATCAGAAATACTGGTAGAGCAGTCATAGCTATTGCAAACAAATCTTGCTGCAGTCTTTTGAGTTTGTTCAAGCTTAGATTCATCAGAGTACTGATTGTCTACTGACAGATTGAATCTCATCTGGATCATAAGATCCTCCAGATCATAAGATCCTCCAGAATCGCTTTAGCAAAATGGTGTGCATCATAATCAATGGTATGCAATGATTAAGTGTCACTTGCTGATGATGTACAGTAGGAACAAGGCCGGGCCAAGAATGGAGCCTGTGGGACACCAGAAGTGACCCAAGCAACATCAGAGTGAGTTCCATTCACAGAAAAATATTGACAGTGCTTGTGAATAAAGGCATTGATCCACCCAAGTGTATGCCCATCGATGCCACAGTATTCGACCTTCGCAGCCAATTTACTGTTTTATCAAAAGCCTTGCTAAAGTTGAGTAAGATTGTGTCAGTTCGGCTACAATTGTTTAGGGTAGTAGCCCCATCATGAACAGCAGATATACATGTAAGCTGGGTTGTACAGGACAGATGTTTTCTAAAGTCATGCTGGTTACTCACAAGGTTGTTATTAGTGGCCATTAATAATTATTAGTAGCTAAGGAGGATATGCTCCATCACCTTGCAGCACAGTCACGTAAGTGGGATGGGCCTGTAATTTGCTGGATTTGCTTTGGAACCTTTTTGTACACTGCTGTGACAAGTGCAGTGGATCAGTCAGGTAGAATAATACTGGTATTGAAGCTTTGCTGGAAGATGAATGGTCACACAGGAGTCTCACAGGGATAAGGGCAGGTCCACATAATTTGATTACGTTAAGATTTAGCAGTTGTTTTCTTACACCTTCAATGCTGATATGTAGATTAGAGATGCTAGGGTAAGGTGAAGAGCCCTTGTCAGGGATGACACCAGCTTGATTGGAGGAAACTGACTTAAATTGCTCATTTAGTATTTGAGCTTTATTTCTATCTGAGATAAACACAGAGCCATCACGGCTAAGGGTAGGGATCTTCATGTTCTCTGTTTTGCAACACTTGACATGACCCCAAAAAACACTTGGGATTAGACTGAAGACTCATGCCACAAGTAGTCATTATGAGAGACCTTTAATAATTTTGTTGATGTCTGTATCTGGTCCAGGCTACAGTATTGTTTAGGTGCCTCACATTCTTCAGGAGCCTGTCACATTTCCTCATCTGACATTTAATTAAAGGGCTGTGTGCAAAAAGGGTGTAAGTGTCTATTGATCACATTCTAAATTCTCTTTCAATTTCTTTGTTTTACAAGGGAGAATTTAGAATGTGATCAAGAATCACTTATGCCCTTTTTGCACACAGCCCTTCAATACTGTCCAGGTGACCCACGGTACATGTAAATGGTCTTTGGATTTTGTTAGTTTACTTGGGATGAAGGTATCAATTACACTTGTGATCCTGTTCTTGAAAAAAGTCGGTTTTCTGCAACCAATCTTGAAACTGGGTTAGCATTGAAGAAGTCATTATTGGGTCATGGGCACCCTTACTCTTAGGGCCCTCCCTTCTAGCTACACCCCTGTCTAGTGTAAGTGATGTCCAACCACTTTACCACCCATTCCATTTACAGTGCAATTTGTTGACTATAGTATGAGAAACCATTAAAACAATAAAAATAAATTTATTACCATTAGTTTCACTCACCACTAGCATTTTTGAAATCGGTGTTGTCTGTCAGTGCAGTCAATGTGATGTTTTTGGTAATCCAGTGAGATGCACCTCCTCCAAACTCCTTCCTTGTCTGGAACATTATCTTAGCACTGTAGAAAGGATTCTCCTTTGGCCAGAAAATCTTAATTGACGAAGAACCTTGCGCTTCATCACATGTGCCATTCCAATAACAGGATTCATTTGTGGGCATCTGAACGACTGCCTTTAGCTATAAATTATAGAAGATCAAAAACTCAGGCTGTCAGCACAACCAGTTGAAGTAAATACAATACAAATAGAGTGGATTTCACATGAATGGGCAGTTTTATGGCAACAACTTTTGGCACGGTTAACGTACAACATGCTGTGACATTGAAATGTTTTTCCCGTTGTTTGTGTCATTCTGATCCAATCAAATTTTACAGTCACGTTTCCATTATGGTACAACACAAAATCTGCTCTACAAGCACCTTAATCTATTAGACATAATTTATATGGCCCAAAGAAATAAAATAAAGGAACAACGTGAGAATGTGTTGATAATCTCCTTCCATGCAAATTTCTGAAATCTCTGCTTCTGCTCATTACCAGACATGACCATGAGTGCTGGATGTAGCAGTAATTATTATCATTGGTTTACTATTGCCCAGCAAAACAGCAGTAATAGTAATGATGATACTATTTTGACAGCAAAGCTCCAATTGCCCACTTTAGAAATGAGTTTGGTTTGGTAAAGGTGTTTGGGATCATTCATGGGGACAGTTAATTGCGATATTTGCTGCTTCGTTGTATTCTGCAATGATCGCAAGTGCCTTTGCAAAACCGAATTCGCCCCATCCCCTACTCATTTTTAAAGTGGGCATTTGTGATTTTGAGGGAGGTGTTGTATTATTTAAAGTACAGTACCGCCTGAAACTATAGGTACATTTATTACGAGCAAATCGAAATCACATTGCGATCAATGACCACGATTTGCTTGCACCTTGCTTGCAATCTGAATGCACCTTGCTCACAATCTGCTCTCACCTTGCTCATGATGTGACCACAATCAACCGTGTCTGAGATGGACATGATCGCAGTCGAATCTACACTTCTCGTATTCAAGTTTATTGGACATTAGATTGTACGTATGTTTACCCAAGCCCTTGCAAAACGTTTTACAATTGTGATAAAATTTATCTTCCCTTAACAAAAAAATGCATAAAGGTAAACACAAAAACCTCAATATCACAATAATATTATAAGAAGAAGTCTCTATTACATGTACTTGAGAGTAAACTGTCGCTGGTTAGAACAGGTGCCCACAATGGAATCATCAAAGTTTTGATGCCCATTCCTATATTTTGGTAGATCAAGGATGCATCACATATTGGAAAAGAAACACGAGCACTGAGACTTGTTACTGGGGCCAGGCCTTTGGCCGGCACAAGTCTTAAAATCGCAAGTGTTTTTTTTTCAACGTAAAACTTTTTCGCTGTTAATCAATCAGATTACACAAGAGCCCATTGTTCGATGGACAACATATGACAGGATCAACCAATCAGATTCGACACCCGCAGGAACTTGGTTCTCAGAGCAGGGCCTCTGATATTGTGTGATGGTGCGATCCCGCACAATTGATCAAAAATCGCATCCGATCGCATAATTTGCAAATTTTCGTACAATTGCACATAATTCTTACAAATAACACAATATGAGTCAATAAAAATGGTACAACCTTGTGACAGTTGTCTTTGTGGTGCTTTATAATGCAATTTCACGGTAATTTACTGCCCAAAACATCGCAAGAAAGGACAAGAAACGATCACCATTCGATACGTCCATTCGATTTTGTCAACGAAAACGTCCAGGCGTTCTTGCATTGCTTCACGCGCCAGGGATCTGGTACTGAATTAATTCTAAAGTGTATTCTCATTGGTGCATAATGAAAACAATGGATAGAGTGTTGACCACTCAGAATCATTGATATATTCCATGTTATTGTTTGCTGTAAAATAGTCGCTTTTTTGCGCAAATCTCGATCTCATCTGCTTACACAATGTATTTCTTGTCGTTTTTGCCTGAAATTTACTCATGTGTGTGTTCTCGCTATGTGATTTTCAAAATTTCCGGTGGTCTCACCCTCCCAGAAAAAATCCTGGCTACGGGCCTGCACTGTGGTGTATCATTTTCCACGAAATATGAATGATCAGTTTTCCCTGCAAATGTCATTTTAATTTTTCAATATATTTATATTTTATTTGTTTAAAAATCACGTTTGTTCTTAATTGTTGCACAAAATATCTTCGTAAGTGTGCAGAAGAGAGTTTTTTTCTCCTTAGAACATGCATAATAGCTTAAAATGAGCTAAAAATTTTTGCATAATTTGCCGCATAATGAGCCCTGAATTGCCGCATAATGAGCCCTGAATTGCCGCATAATTTCCGATTTTTTATCGCACTTTATCGGAGGCCCTGTCAGAGAGGCAAGATCGATCCAATATTCCCAGGAACGGGAGCTAAGATTTGAGCCATTCTTAACCAGACGGGTGTCTATAAAACAAAGACCTATTACGTCAATTATCTAAAAACCGAGTGGAAATCGCATGTTTATTTCTGAAATACGAAACATCACTTGGGATCAGTTAGTCTATTATTTATTTGAGAACTAATAATTTACTTTACATTTCAGTTATATGTGTATCATTTTATGTATAGCGATACTTACTGTGACGTCACACAGGCCAGTCACACCACATTTGTTGCATTCTGTGGTTGGCAGAAACGAAGCGTGAACCCACTCAGGTGGTCAAAGGCCTGGCCCAAATAATTATATTACAATGCAAGGGGAATAAATATTAATTAAAATGCAAGGGGAACATATATATTACCCTGCAAAGAACAAAGAAACTGAGGTCTGCTGTAAAAAAATATGATATAAAGCAAAAATAACAGATTCTAAACTGTTAGTTTCATTGATGACTGTGTTTCGACCCACCATTTGAGCCCTGAACAAAGCAAAAGTAAAAGAATCTGAAGTGGACGCAGTCACGTCCGCATCCAACAATGGACATGGAATAATGACCATAGTTTACAGAGGCTCCACTGTCAGAGGTTTTACCGAGGTTAAACCATGGCCATTGTGCATGGTCAAACCGTAGTAAATGCTTCAATAATTCCAGGCGGTACTTCCCTAAAAGAACTTGTAAAGAAAACCGAGCCATGTGAAAAATAAGTTTGTATTTTTCACCAAGCTCTTAATTCAACCATGGTACTGAACTAATATCCATATATTTATATTACCTCACTTCCAGTGCTGTTCACATAGGTGATAGTTATTTCTAAGCTCAACCATAGCAGTAGGCATGTCTTGTTATTCTTCTTCACACCAAAATCACCCTCAGGATGAGGTGGTTGTGGAGTTGGTGGCATTGTAGTAGGCATTACAGTTGTAGTAGGGACAACAGATGTTGTTGCATTTGGATGGATAGCACTGGAAGGAACCACAGCTGAAGAAGTGACATTTTGAACCATAGATGACATACTTTGATTCAAAGAGGCAGAGTAGGAACTGGCATTTTGGAGCATTGAAGACAGAATGGTAGTCACACTATAGTTGTGGGAAGCTGTTGGACTTGGATAAAGTGATGAGATTGTAGATACGTTGGTGCTAGTATTGCCATGGGGAATAACAGTAGAACTGATGTTAATCCCATGTGCAGACATAGAGTTCAAATAGCTGGAAGCATTGGCAGAACTTTGGTTCACAGAAACTGTTGGACTTGGTAGGATCACAGTAGAGTTGAGAAGGATTGTAGTATTTGTACCTATCACTGTGCTTGTACCTGTCACCGTGACGAAAAACAGTCAATCACATTCTTAGAGGCCTAAAATGAGTAACCTTTTCTTAATTGCTACATATTTACAAACACCTAAATTTAGGCTAATACCTGTAGCAATGTTTTGTGTTTATAAACATTACAATTGAAGGGCTATGTGTACCAAGGGCGTAAGTGACTCCTGATTCTTGATCACATTCTAAATTCTCCCTTAGAAAACAAAGAATTTGAAGGAGAATTTAGAATGTGATCAGGAGACACTAACACCCTTGTTCCACACATCCATAATTTTTTTTTGCTAATGAACCAACCATGATTTCAAAAGGTCACTGTGTTAGGAACCAATAACTGCCTGGTTTGTACAATAATAACAATAGATGACATAGTGCTATTTAGCTCGATTAGCTTTAGCTATTTCTAACAGCCAGTACTCCAGGTTTAGTTTTAAATAATTGTTTTTAATTATGTAATACATTAGGTACAAAATAAAGTTGTTGTTGTTGTTGTTGAAACATCGCTAGTGTTAAATTATGAGCAAAAATCATCATGGGACATGAATATAATATATACATGTATTATAGCAGAAAGGGTTTTCCCAATTTCGATACTGGGCTTGTAAATTTCATTCATAATACTAGCCAATTAATCGTGTGCACTGAATGATTGGGGAGAGGAGGTAGAGCCTGCACAGACACTATACCACTGTGAATATCTGCATTGAAATTATGTATGCAACATTCCAATTGGCTCATTCTATGATGATGTCAACAACACTTGAAGAAATCGTAATGGAAATAATGTGGTGACAAAAACCTGTTGCGAACATGGGCTACAAAAACTGAGCAAGTAAGAGGAATGGAGTTTCTAAAGAAAGCACAGCCTTTATCTTGATCTTGGTGCCACAAACTCCTTGTTTTATTACAGTTATCGCTGAGAAGTTTAATTGTCATTATTCAAAATGACTTACTGTATTTTTTTATTTGATAATAATTTGAATTTGCATTCCTAGTTTGCTTACTTATTTATTTGCAGTCTGACTTAATTCCCTCTTGGAGTAACAAAATCCAGAAGAGAGCTTGCTCTTTGTCTGTTGACAACCAGCATAGCAGGGAGGTTCTTTAATCTTTGTATCAAGGCTTATATGCTTTAGATTTCCAGCATTAATGATTTTTGTACCGACATACAAGGCCTACCTTAGTATTCCTAATTTTTGTAGACTTGTGTTTGCATTTTAAAGGCACTATGTACTGACATCACCCTCACATTTCCAGTAATCACTTATTGGCAATTGATTGGCAATTGAAATCTTGAGTAGGGGTTTTGTCAAGTTTTTGAGTAGACATCCAAAGCTCTTACGTACATGTAGGTGGCCACTGTCATGATAATTACAATTATGCTAATTTATGTATGCCACTTCCAGTGTTTTTCTGGACTCCTAAAAATGTTTTTTTCCCTGTCACATTTTCCCTTTCAACTATCATGACCAGTTAAGCCGACATGACTGGTCAAAGGCTTGTTTAACCCTTTCACTCCAAAGGGGTTTAAACTTATTTTTAGGTTTAAAAAAAAGGTGATTGTTGCCATGGAAATTTCAACTGACCTATACTACAGAGGAGTCATAGATCTATTCCACCATTTCACTTGCATCAGCAGCTCATTCAATGGATCATGGCAGCAGGTTTGTTTGAGGAAACACTCAGAATGTAAGGCTTTTAAAAACATTTTTCCCCATTTATAGAGGGCTGGATTAAGTCAGCAAAAAGAACCAGTTTGGGCAAGGTATTTTGCTGGAAAATAAGCTTCATTTCTCATTTGTAGCAAGGGCCAGAATTTTTTCAGTGCATGAGCTCTATAAATGGTCTGAGCCATCTACCCTAGTATTGTTTTAAATATTGGATGACAACAGTTGCTTGTCACTGATTCCAATGTGATGCTATTAGGATGAAATGGCTTCAGACTTCTGATGTACATCAAATATGTACCACTGTATATCTTGAAGAATGAAGACGAGGGGAGAGCCATGCCAGGCTTTGGTTGAGTTTCCCTGCATGCATTGCAGTCAAAGTGGATGAATTTAGCTTATAGTGAAGTGCTTATGGACAGAATGGCTTGGTGCTGGGCAAGTTTAAGTGTTGAGACAAAAGTTGAGGTAGTGCAAACATTAAACTCTAAATTTTATGTCAAACATGCAGTTTTGTAAGAAAATTTAGAATCTGAATTTAGAGTATTTTGTTCTGTATGTGGCATTATTTGTCCTTTTCTCTGAAATAAAAAAATGACAACTGTAGTGATCTTACACAAAAAAAGGAGTATTTAGGTGAAACTATTCCTTGTTATTTTGCCTACTCCCGGTAGGAGGGGACTTACTCTACCAAATTTTGGGTGAGTATATGGCGCCCTGGTCCTCAAATTTCGACCCTGTTTAAGAGTAGTTTTGATACCCTGTTTTAGAGTTTGATTAATTTTGATACCCCGTTTTAGAGTTTGATTAATTTTGCTATCCCACACAATGAAATGAGCCTGTTGGTATTGTCCGGAGACAGATTTGAATGTGATACGGAACACATGTTGCACCGCTTGACAGGGATTATCAACACCTTCAACTCCTAAATGAACCACATACAAACTAATCTTCAAAAAAAGCATGTGGTAAACTGCAGACTGGACTGGACGTCGGACTAGTAAATGGAATTAAAATAAAGCAATAATTCACGCATTATCCCAATAATGCTAATGTTTCACTTTATTTAAGTAAATGTTTAGCCAGGTTGATCATCCTTGATTGTAAATACAAGCTGAACAAATCAGTGTGGTACATGTGTTCGTCAGTAACACAATTAATTCGAACTCAAAATTATTCGTGTAACTTTCTCGAAACATCTAATTCCATATTTATGACCTTGTGTCGATCGCTTTAGTTTGATGGATATTGTAAGGTTGCGGTTAATTCCGACAGTTCGAATGGGGTGCAAACATGGCGCGAAATACAGTGTTTGTATGGAAATTTATTTAAGTAAATTTTTAGTCGGGTTGTTCATCCTTGATTGTACATGTAAATACAAGCAAAATAAATCAGTGATGGTGTATCACTTCACATGTTCAAACAGTCAGTGGAATAAGTATAACTTCTGAGAGTTCCCTAAGTGAGTCATAATTTAATACAGTATGAAAACCATGCAATGCACAAAAGTGTGACCTCTGTCTACATGTTTGGCATACTTTCGTCGCGACATCCATTCAAGTATGAGAACGGTCTGTCAAATAGTCCAAAAAAAACACAAACCGTACAGCCCGAGTGTTTAGCTTTCTCTATTCTGCAGCTCGTCTGAACTTTGCGATCGGCTGAGACTGAACACAGCGTGAATTGCTCTGATTGGCTAATGTTAATGAGATTACCCTTGGAGGCTGGACATCTTAGTCAACCGTGAAATGATCAAAAACCTTTATCGGGCTGTTTCTCAGCTCTTCTTTTTGGCCAAAAACAGAACTTTGTTGAAGTCCAGCTTTTTTTACTTTTTGTCCAATTTTCCTAAATTTTTCACAAGTTGTAGAAAACAGGAAATAATTTTTCGTTCAGATGTTATGACCTGGTTTGTATCAAAATGGGATGAAAAACTACTTTTTCGACTTTGAAATGGGATAAAATCAGTAATACGCAACATATCAAAAATGCCCGACACAGTGTTTGAGACAATTTCGTGTTAAAAAATATACAACATCTACGCTTTTAACTTTTGCTCAAAATGGATTAAATATATATATGTTCTTCAATTCAAGACCTTGGGAAATTGGTTCGTGTTTTGGAATTTTGATTTGTGTTTTGGATATTGATTTGTGTTTGACCCATTTGGGCTACCGTAGATTAGTATATAACTGCCCACCATTATTCGCCACCTTAGTATCACATTCCCAAGTTAACCTCTCTTCTTATGGGCAACAACCATTTTGTGGTCTTAACATGAAATGGAAATTCATCATAACCTTTCAAGTACACAGTTGTAGCCACAGTGACTTTGTGTTCTTGTTCTGACATCGTTGTAACTTCAAAAGTGTTTTGGAAATCGGAAAAGAGGCAGTACGACACAGAGCACAGTTTACAACCCGAGTAACACGTGCCATGCACAGCAAAATGATTGAAGTAATCCAGTTGATATTGATCAAAATGATGAGGCCTGGACACTTTTAACTGATTATCGATTGGTCACTGACTGGCCAATACCAATTAACTCAAATGATGATCATTGATTGTTCAGGCCGGGTTAGTTAAGCCCCTATCCCACCGCAGGGCTTATGAGTGGAAATAACGCTATTAAAATATTCTGATTAACAAAGCTCACAGCTCTAGCTAAGGCATTCATCAGCAGAATGTAATGTACGTAACGTGAACAACAAATGATGACTTGGGCAGACTTCAAACAGGATAATATCATGTACATTGTACTGTCTCAAATTATGAACGAACCATCATTTCACAAAAATTTCCGATCGATTTTCAAATTTGCAGAACCGCTAGTCCGATTGCTTTCCGTTTCGTTCCGTTCCAGATTTTCACGAAAAGTATTACTAAATAAAATAAATAAATAAATAATAAATAATGTACTTTATTGACCATACAATTTGGCTCATACATTAGCCAAAGCCAGAGGCTTATGTGGCTTTTAGGTCAGTTTCAGGTCAAGTAGAGAAAAAATTACAGGTCAATTACAGTCAAGGAGAAAGGAAATTAACATATTTGTATATTAACATATTTGTATACTCCTTTATTGTGACAAGTAGTAATCCTTCAATAATCGTTTGTAGTTGAATTTTTTTAATGAATTACGAATTGGTAAAGGTATTGAATTCCAGATTATTGGGCCTTGTGATCTAAGAGAAAATGAGTATTTATGGAACGTGATGTGAAGATTATATCTTTGCCGAGTATGATAATGATGGGTTTCAGCATTGAAATTGAAAAGTGAAGCAATAGGTTGAGGTAAAGAATTTTTTGTATGTAGAAATATAAAACAGCTGATTTGATATTTGAAGATGTCGTAAATGTTCAAGATGTTTAGTTGCTTAAATAGTGGAAGAGAATGTGCTAGTAAGGGGGAGAAAGTTATGATACGAACAACTTTCTTTTGGCATAGTAGAATAGGGTTTAGATGAGATTTAAAGGTTGATGCCCATATAATAGCACAGTATTGCAAATAAGGTAAGATAAGAGAGTTATATAGTAAATGGAGGGTGGATTTCCCCAAAAAATGTCTAGATTTCAGTAAAATACCTATTGTTCTGGAAATTTTAGTGGTAATAACCTGAATATGGGGTGTCCATAACAAATTTTGGTGGATAATTATACCTAAAAATTTGGATTGAATAACTCTGTCAATGCTATGTCCATCAAGGGTAACAGCAACATTATCAAGATTAGGTTTCTTACGGCTAGGATGGAATAAAATAAACTTTGTCTTATCTGGATGAAGGGTAAGTTTATTAGCGTTGCACCACTTAAGGACGCCCTTGAGCTCAGTATTGACAGTGTTAAAAATGGTATGGATATCATTGCCACTATAAAATATGTTGGTATCGTCAGCAAAGAGAACAAAAGATAAGATAGGTGAGGAGTTACATATATCATTAACATATATGAGAAAAAGAAGAGGACCAAGGATGGAACCTTGTGGGACACCGCATTTAATAGGTTTAAAACTTGAACATATATTATTGACTTGAACGCACTGAAGTCTGTTATCAAGGTAACTTTTAAGCCAAGACTGGGCAATTCCACGGAAACCGTAGAAAGATAGTTTATCCAATAATATGGCATGATCTACAGTATCGAATGCTTTTTTGAAATCGATAAATAGTCCAAAAGTATAGTTATTGTTATCAAAAGCTTGTGTAATATTATCAACCAGGTTTAGGACAGCCATAAATGTGGAATGATTTTTACGGAAACCGTATTGATTATTAATTAAGATACTATGTTTATTGATGAAGTCAAGGAACCTACTATAGAGAATTTTTTCTAAAATTTTGGAGAAAAAGGGCAATATAGAAATTGGTCTGTAATTAGAGAATTTATGGCAGTCATTGGCTTTAAATACTGGGGTAACTTTAGCAATTTTAAGGCGATCAGGAACTACACCTGTAGTGATTGATGTATTAAATATAATTGAGAGAGGAAGGGCTAGCATATCAATGCAAGATTTCATAATTAAAGAGTTGATGCCATCAACTCCTTCACTCTTACTATTTTTAAGAGATTCAATTAACAATTGTTGTTATTTCAGCTTGGGAGGTGGGAAATAAAAATATACTATCATTAAATGATCCATCTAGGTATTGGATATGTGAGTTGTTGGATGTAGGAAAATGTTTTGAGAGTGAAGGCCCAACATTTACAAAGAAATCATTAAATTTATTTGCTATTACAAGAGGATCACTATAATCACCACAAGAGTCTTTCATCAAGGAAGGAATGGTGACTTTAGGTTTGATACCGATTACAGATTTAATGGTAGCCCATGTTGCTTTAAGATCCAGTTTTTGTTTTTCAAGTTTACTGTGGTAATACTTTTTACGAGACAGCTTGATAATATAATTATATTTATTACGGTACTTGGTGTATTTAAGCTTGTTTACAGCTGTTGGCTGTTTTATGTAATTCTTATAAAGTAATTTTTTCCTAAAACAAGAGTTTTGCAATCCTGCTGAGAACCAAGGTTTGGAATTTATTCTAGAGCTAATATTTGTAGTTTTAAGTGGAAAGGATACATTGTAAATTGGTAAAAGAATATCAAAAAAGGTATTATATGAATCATTAGCAGAGGTGTGGGACGCAACAGCGTCCCAATTAACATCATTTAACTTTTTACGAAACTTTTGAATATTATTGTATGATATTTGTCGGGTTTGGAAAGTTGTGGGGGGATTATTTGTTTTAGGTTTAAAGTTTGTAATCTGAAATATTGGGAGGTGATCGGAAAGATCGGAATAAAAAATTCCACTCACCATATCGAGATCTAAATTATTAGTAAAGATATTATCAATTAATGTAGCTGAATGAGATGTAATTCTAGTAGGCTTAGAAATAGTTGGATATAGAGTATTAGTTGAAAGGAGATCAATGAAGTCATTAATAGGTGGATGTGAGTCATAGTTAAGTAAGTTGATGTTAAAGTCACCCATGATATAACATAGTTTATTTTCGAAACCAATCTTAGTAATGATGGGATCAAGGCAATTGTTAAACGATTCGACATCAACATCAGGAGGCTTATAGATACAGCCAAGAACGATATTCTTATCATTGGGTTGGACTATTTCCACAAAGACTGATTCCGCAGTCTCTTGGGAAGAGAGATGGAGATCGGTGCGAATTTTGTATTCAAATAATGATTTAATAAAGATTCCCACACCACCTCCACGTTTGTGTTTTCTATGATTAGAAACAAAGTTATAGCCTGGAACAGAATAAATGTCACTAGTTGATTCACTCAGCCAAGTTTCGGATAAAGCAATAGCAGAAAAAGGAAAATGAACAGTAGATAAATACTCAGTAAATTCATTAAAGTTTTTCTTGAGACTTCTAATGTTTAGATGAAATGTTGAAAAGCAATGAGAGGTTTTGGCAAAAAGGTTGTTGAATTCTCTAGTGGTATAATAGGCACATTTAGAAAGTGTCTGCTGATTAAAGGAAAAACCGTTGGAGCTGGAGTCAATATCAGAGTTATTAAGTAATTGTCGGGTATCTGAATCACTAAGGAAAGGATTGAAATATTTACAGTTGAGCTGGTCATAATCAGCATTCAGGTTAGAAATAAAGTAAGCATCAAAAAGTGCAAAATTGAAGTCATCATCATCAGAATAGTGGTTAAATGGAAAAATTCCTGATAAACAAGTTTGACAAAACCAAGGCTCACTGCTTATGGAAAGAAGCCTATAGTCTTTAATACTAAGTCTGGTGCACTTATAAGGTGGGTCCAAGTTTGGCAAATATCACAAAATATTGCTCTGGAATTATTATGAACTTTATGATTACAAATGGAACATAAGCAGGTATCGATCATAAAAAGAAGGAAGTCACACTATTTGTTTCAAATAAGGAGCTGATTAAACTATAAGAAAAAAATAACTATACTATACAAGAAAAACTATTTATGTGGCTGTAGGAAAGTTAACACGTAAGTTTGGCTCCATAAGATAATTGTACTAAATATTATTATTTACAACTCGCCTAAATAAATTCAAAGTTTATAAAGAATCAGACGCTATTCGAAACATATTAGATATTTTAAGGTAATACTTGGTAATAACTTAATACTTGGTATAACAGTTCATCAGTATGACTGGAAATAAGTTCAGCTTGTCCGTTTGCTCCCATATGAGTGCTACAAGTACTAATGAACTAACTGTACTCACTCGTTACTTGAAGTACCCGGTGTAGCAGCGGGTAGGGTAGCCGGTATAGGGACGCTTATACCATTAATAATCAGCTTTCCTGCCCGAAAAGTAACCTTTTTACCTTCATTATACGCTAGATTCAACAACGGCCGAGCCTTCTTTTTGAGCTAAAAATCCTCTTTGGTAAGATCCTCCAAAAAGAAGATATCCACCAGCTCTCCCTTGCTCCTCATTCTCTTGGCTTTACGAAGCACGTCTGTACGAAACGGTCTACTAAAAAACTTGAAGATAATGTGCCTTGGTTTACTCGGGTCATAATTTGGATTTTCCGGTACGGTGAGCGTTTTCAATTTGACCAGTATAATCTTCATCATTGAAGTCAAGCTTTTCAAGTGCATTATACACTAAGGAGAAGCAGTCCTCTTTCTGAGCTTCAGGAACACCACCCAATCTCAAGTTGTAACCACGTGAATGCCTCTCTTGCGTAAGCAACTTGTTACTGAGCATTTGCACTTAGTATTACTGGGGTTTCATTACTGGATGATATTACATGTACTGATATAGAGAATTACTAGATACTGATAAAAGTGATAGTATCCAACAAAAATACCGTGTCTTAGAGAAAGATTATAAGCAAAGTACTGCAATCACTTTAATGTTTCCACAAATGACTGCTTAACTGAGAAGGTTTCACTGAGAAAGATTCAACACTCGAAAGCGAACGATAACGCGGAAGTATGTCGCAGAGAGAAATTCAGCATGCAATGATGCATGCAGGTTTACCCTTCATTCAACTCAGTCCACTAAATTCTCCCACACACAAGTGATTAGAAATAATAAAATAAAGTAATAACTTCAGATAACGGTGATTTCGACTAACGACTAACCTGATGACACGAAGTCGTAGAATTAGCAATCGAAAGTTTTCCGCAAACCTGAAATTTTGTAACCCATCTGGCCATCACAGTAAGTTCAAACCCGCATCGCCATGACTGCGCATAAGCTTTGCACCAAATACACTTGTTTTACTTACCCAGAAGCACAAGACAGACGACTACAAAGCTAAGTTTAGGCTCCATTTTCGCTGAATTTCCGATGGAATGGCTGGAAGTAGCTGCTTTCAATCCCAAACGTTGCAGCTTCGACCTCGCTGTTTCGTGGAAATTGAAATCGATGAGTTTGGCATGTGACTATCACGTGCTGATGTTAAAAATAGAAGATTTGATCATGGCCCTGAGAACGCTCAAAGAACGCCTGCAAAGGAGGCTATGAGAACGCAGGACTTCTCAAAACCTGACAAAAAATTATATTGTCTGATATATATTATATGGTTATGGTTTGAATTGTTTTAGGGTTAGGCTAAATGTTATCAGACGTTGAGAAGAACAAAACAGATATTGTTTAGGTAGCCAGTACTATACTGAGTCTGTGCCATGTTACAGCGAATTTCAGCGAAATTTTCCCTAGTAGAGTTTTAAGGGACCATTTTGCTGAAATTCGCTGTAACATGGTACAGACTTAGTTGAGGAACACAAGAAAACACTGTATTGGTTTTGGTCGATTTTTATTCAAGATTTACGCTATACGTGGAAAACTAAAAAATCCCATACAAAAATGTTAAATATCAAGCTTGGGCTACCTGTGCTATGACAAATAAAGTAGTCCGGCCCGAGTTTCGATACCGGAGCATTATCAGAATATCAGTTTAATGTGTATTTTCCATAGTACCACATATGTGTAAGGTTTCAATATTTTTTATCCAATATTTGTAGAGATATTCTTCATGTTGTGATTTGTCTCCAGGCTATGGAAACAATATGATGTCATAGGTCATCTCATTTTCATATTACTAAAACCTGAATATATCTGAAACGAGATGAGAAGTTGACAAACGGAAAATGTCATTATTCCTCATTTCGAAATCAGTTTAACATTACCTCAACCTAATTTTCGCTTCATTTGCACTTTAAATCTATTCTTTTCTCTGTGAAAAGAATAAATTAATTTAGCACGGAGCCTCGTATTGAAACCTTTGTGCGTGACAACTGAGTAAAGCAAATCGCGGAAGTGGGCTATATGCTAGCGGTAAGTGACCACATGGAACCTCGACTACAAATAAGTTTGAATAATCTCGCAGAATTGTATGCATGCATACTGGGGTAACCGGAAAATATATATGAAGAATTCATTCCTGGGCACGTCGCACGCACTTCCGTTCACCTCCTCGGAACCGGCCTGGAGACAAGAAGACACTGTATAGGTTTTTGTAGATTTTGTACATCGAAAACTAAAAATCCCTTACAAATAAATTAATGTTGTTACTGAAATATTATATAGATCCAAAGCTGGCTGATCAGTATCTCCTCGTACACTCCTCGATCACTGCATTAACTGTTTTGGACACATAACGCTCGACTCACTTGTTCATATTAACGGAGGGATCGAGAAAAATCGGAGAACTATACCCTCGAATGCAGATAAGAAATCTCACAAACGATTACCTCGTTTATTTTAATACGATAACTTATGGAAAGCACCAGTTAGGAACATTTCTACGGTCTAATTAAGAAAGACGTTAACTACTTTTAGTGCTTTAAAAAACATAAGGGACTGGTCATAAATTAGCGGGGAGGGGGGGGGGGGGGGAGGGGTTGGACAAGAAGGTTATTGTGAACCAGGAGCACATAACCAGGAGCGTCCATCCCGCATACTAGGCCTTTGTCATAGCGTTTCCACAAGTTAGGTTATTTTTAGAACGGTTTCCCGCTATTGTTGAGTTGCAATTATTCCTAAGGGAATCAAATCACAAAAGCGTAGCACTGAGCCATGTTGTCAGTTTGGTATAACAAAAGTAGCTAATCAGGTATATTTTGTTCCGCCACGGTGCAACCCATTAATTGGCCGGGAAAATAATCTAAAAATAGCCCAACTTGGTAAAAACGCTGTGAAAACTATATGGACATATGGACGCTCCTGGTTATGGTTCCTGTGTAAACCTAACATTTTTGGGGGTCTCCCTCCCCCCCCCCCCCCCCCAAAAAAAAAGTCGGTCGGGCGATGGTAAACGAAACATTTTATTGGGATGGCCAAACGATGCAAACAAACCAGAAGTGATCCAAGCAAAAGTGAAATGATCCGGGTCTTATCGTGACATACATTCGCCTTTCATCGCAGTACAGCCATCTATTGTCGTACGTGCCAGGTGAGATTATTAGTAAATCACCAATGCTGTGATCGATCCGAATTGTATCTAAACAGGTCGGAAAGCGAGAGCCTGAGAAGACAACAGACTCTTATCGCTCCCGGCCCACATCTCGGGCTGCGGCGGGTCTAAAACAGGAGTTAGGGTATAAATACAATAACTTATTAATACTAATAATATTAGTCAGATACTGGCCCAAATAGGTCTTCCAAAATTACATTAACACGTGTACAATAGATACACGATCGAAGCCGATCTCCATGCAGGAACGATAAGTCCAACAAGAACGATAATATATATTAAAACATTCAACACAACTGCAAAGTTGTATCCAATAAAATGAAGGGAACTAATTGAATTTGCTGCACTGTTTTCTCGCATCAGGTCATCACAACACCGTTTTAAATGTGTTGCATTGCGCATGCCGACTCAGTGTGCGAATGAAAATGGCATTTTCCATACGTCATATCAGAGCATAGTTAATAGAGTGGAATGGTTATGAAACCCAGCGACCTTCTTTGTTATATGTCTTTGTTAGCTTTTTTCAACCACTACCCTGCACAAAACACAATAGAAATTCCAATGTGTTAATCAATCAGCCAATAGAAACGTGTGAGTTCAGTCGTTCAGGGGACGCTAATGAACTATGATCCTGCACAATCTTTTGTCTTGCCCCCTTCCAACATAAATCGCAGCGCCTTTGTTAGCCCCTTTGAAGTTTGCCGGGTTTCATAACCATTCCACTCTATTAACTATGATCAGAGTAATACAGTACCGCTCGAAACCTGTATACTGTAGCTCTATTGTTTTTGTACTGCACGTTCTAAAGGTTAGGGTGTTTTGTATTGTTGGGTAAGCCAATGCTGTGGCTCGGTTCGAGCGGTACAGGCCGGCGACAAGAATTCTGGAATAATTTTGTTCCTGCATAAAACAATTTTGTTCCTGCATGAAACACTGTCTATGAAAGTCATAATAGGCAATGCAGCAACAACTAAAAATTGCATTGTATTTTTTTCATATTGACATTTCAAACCGTTCCTCAAGAGTATCAGTCAGAAACTGGTTTAAAGTACGGTAGACATTCAGAGGTTTCCCAGTATGGGCCACTGTTGTCGTCTGAGGACGTATTGTCTAGACCAATGCCATCGCTGTTCCTTTCTTCAATGTCGTAATCTGCTTCACTCTCTTCTTTTTCCTCAGTTAATACTCTAACGTACACATTGTAAACGAGCAGTTATGCTCATTAGTGACTACGTGGTTAAATAAATTACTACTACTACTAACGTCGTCTTGATCATCGTCATCAGTATTTTCCCCGACTCTCCTCCTCTTCGTCGGATTTGTCGTCTCCAATACCCGGCAGTCTTCATCCTCCTCGTCCTGTCCAATGTTACAGCTTAGCAAACTATAGTCGGCGTGCTTTGGCTTCACTGTTAAACAAGCTAGGTGTAGTCTGTACCTGCAAGAACAGCTGCCCACTTCTTCTGTCTTCTCCCATGCAAGCATAGCGGACAAAGTTCCCATCCAGTCCCCCTCCTCTCAAATTATACTACATACCATCTTCAAGGCAAGGAGCGATCTTCAGTCCCTAAAACCTCAGTTGTCCTGTGACTCATTCCGTCTCCTCTTCTTTCGGATCGCAACGTGATGGCGATTTTGTTTCTTGCATCTTGATTTCCGTTTGTTAGCAGCAAAGTTGAATTTAAAAGCCGATGCAAAAACCTGAGAAAGCTCATTGCGCTTTCGATTCTGCGTGTGTTGACCAGTATAGCTAATTCACTCTTTTAGTTTACACAGTGCAGTCAGCCGATTTGTTGTCGAAATCGTGAGCAGTCTTTCGACCTGTCTTCAATAATCGTCCTGTATAACTTGCTGTAGTGGGTCTTGAAAGTGATTGTGTGATGTTGTCGATTGGTTGCAAATTCATTCGGATATGCTGCTTATTGCATGCATGTTGCTTTCTTGTGCAACAGTATCTCAACCACCTGAATGAACTGCAGAAGCGAAAGACAGAGACTGGAGAGCAAACAACGTGCCCGTTTAGATGAACAAAACAAGTGTTATGAGGATTATCAGTGGAAAAAGCTGTATCCCGGGGGGTACTTACATGAAAAATGGGTATGTATGTGAGGCCAAGAGGCTCAAACCCTGACCCTGTTTGACCCAATCCGAGCTCCAAAACCCTGATTGCCCCCTTGTTGGAAAAAAAAAACCCTGATTGCCCCTTCTTTAATTTGTTTTCAAAACACGGTCGTATTATATACCCCGGCCGGTATACCGCGTACCGGGATTGCATGCAAAATACGGAACATTTCAAGTCGGGACGTGTCATTGGGTAAACAAATCAGCAGATGAAGTACATAGATAAGTATTGAAGTACGAATTAGCGGCGTCACGATGTATGGGAACCTCAGTACTTGCATGTGGGCAGGCGATCAAAATGCGGCAACAGAATGTCTTTTTTTGACATAGTAGCTAAAAAAAACTGAACCCTAACTGCCTAGAAAAATCTGAACCCCTACCCTGACTGAACCCAAATTATACTCAAATCCTGACCCTGATCTGCCCAAATCAGGTCAAAACCCGACCCTACCTGCCCAAACCAAGCTCAAAGCCCTGACCCACCCGGGCGGCACATACATAATACGTCACAAACAGGAGTACCAACCCCCCCCCCCCTCCCCCCCCCGGGAGCTGTACAGAGAAGGAAATTTAAAGAAGCTCAAATTTGCTGTCCTGGTTTTCTTTTTAGCAAAGCAACACATAACACATTCCTGCTGAGGTGCATGCATGAGAAGGTGATGTAGTTACAGCAGTCACTGGCTGCCCGGCAGTCTGTAACTGAAGATGACAGTTGTGTTACATGAAACAGGTAATGAAAGCACGCGAGAACGAGACCGATATCATGGAAGAGCTAGAAATCAGTGAAAGTATAGTAGTGACAATCAAGAGGAGGAAGATAACATGGAACAAGAAGAGCAACACAATGGAGCAAGTGGACTTTCTCAAAGTCTCTTAAAACTAGATTTTCATTTCCCGCCTTCGCTTACGAGATTTTCATTTCCCGCGTTCGCTTCTCTTAAAAGAAGATTTCGACTTCACAGCTCAGTTCAACTCGCGCATCGCGCTCGTTCTAAGAGGCTCAGAGGAAAAGAGATCGACTTGTAGCAAGTCTATGGAGCAAGCAGTGATTCTGAAGAGGAAGTCGACTTATAGGAAAGATTTTCCATACAACAAGTTAACGTGTAGGGAATGGAAAGCGAGATCCATAGTGTATTATTTTTCATGCATGATGATCACATTCACGAATTTTAAGATTTTTAAGATTGTCTTTATAGCAGGGGGAGGATCACAATATTTTGATCTCTTTCTTCTTTAAGGGGTGAAACTCTGGTATAAACCCGGACGAGTTACTGTTATATTCGAGAAAGCCTCGGCCCTCGAGATGTTTAGGGCTTAGAACCGAAGGTTCGAGGTATTAAACTCTTACGTAAAAGTAAAAATAAATAAAAAATACACTTTGAGACCGGTCGCCCAAGTATTTTCAAACTCTGCTGCAGCCGATTGTCTTTTGCTATAGTTCCTAGGCGAATCATTACTTAGACTTCAGGCGGTATTTTAGCGGAGCTCCCGTGCGGGCCGAAGACGAGAGAGCGGAACACCATAGATGCACGATGGATTCAGCTTTCCCTCTGAATCCAGACGCACGCGCGTTGAGACGTTCCTGAAAAATCAATTGCGCACGCAGTTAAAACCAAGCCCTAGGTATTTTCACCGCGACGAATCGCGCACGTGGGTATAATAAATAGAAAAGAGCCCATCTGGGCTTTCACTCGGGCCACATGAGATTGAAGATGAAATACACTTTCATTTGAAATCCTCTTAGTAATAACCAAAGGGAAGAATTATTAGCTGAATTTAGCAGTCTTTACGAGTGGCTGGTAGCGCGGTGACTTTCATTCTCTGCTCCCCTAGTATATATGTATTTTTTTTTTCTCGTATGTAAATTAAAGAAGTTGACCTTTTAATTTAAACACTACTTATTCATGTAACACACGTTTACAATTTAGCCTGATGTTCTGTTATACTGCAGGTTCCGAGTACTAATAGATGATTGTCTCAAATGTACGTTTATATTTGTACCATATTATAAGTTGTATCCTGTCCATCCCGTGATGGAGCTAGCGGCTATGTCAATTTGTGTGCGCCTCTATGTAACTTTATCTGCTGTTCTTTCTATACATGATGAGCCATTACGAGTCCATCTTGGTATTTGTTGGATTAAAGATTATTAGTAACTGAAATGCCTGTTGGTTATCTCTAATTAAAAGCTTTACCCTCATTCCCAAAACTTCAGTCTGCTCATTATATTGCAGAACTATAAAGGGAATTGTTGGAAGCCTTTAATTTCTCGAACCAAAACCTCCAGTCGGCCGTGAGAGATTTCTTGTTTAAGTTTACGTCGAGAGTTGAAGTCTTCAGACTTCGATAGAGGATAGTGTACCCATAACTGCTCAACCACAGTATTAATATGTATATTTGCTAGTAAATCGCTCAGTACATATACTTCGATATATTAAAATATCAGCTATTCAGTACACCTGTGAAACGGAAACGTACACTGGTCTCGATACGAGATCGGTAAACCAGCCAAAAACACGGTCGAAAATATTTTAGTGTTGGCCTACCGATCACGGTGTTTGCGTTGGTATATGTATTATGACCGAGAGTAAAATGAAATGTGGCATAAAATGTGGCATAAAACCTACGAAACGTACCTCAAAGTTCAGGAGTTCAGAATAGCGTCCGCAGAATCTGGCGACTGGACTGGAGAGAAATCTATTAGCGCCACAATTAATGCATAATTTAACGCATGCGCAGAAATTCTGTTGCATCGAACAAAAAGGCGGCCTGCAGGTTTAGACTCGTGCCTGCCACAGGCAGCCCGAGTAATTAACACTTTTATATTCCGTTGCCGTTCCTTGCCGTAGCATTACTTTAGCATTTAACAATAGATGGTTGCACTCAATCCCCAGATTCAAATGATCGACAAAGGGCTTGGCGGCCATGTTGGTGTACCTCAATCTATTGTTAAAGGTACACCAACATGGCCCCCCGTGACGGCATGTGCAACCCATCAAGATTGGCTCACCAGCCAACGTTCGTTCTTTTATAGAACCATTAAAGTTGAAATATTTGAAATAACTCTACTTATTTACCACATGGCTGTTTTCTTTGTTCTTTCGGGAGTCACTCGTATTTTTACATCGCACCTCGGTTTCTTTGTGGGGAACAACCCTTTGCATTTTATCAATGCTTTAATATATATTACGCTTGCATTTTATCAAAGCTTTAATATGTATAATCCCCTCGGTTTCTTTGTCGGGACAAACCCTTTGCATTTTATCGATGCTTTAATATATATTACACTTGCATTTTATCAAAGCTTTAATATGTATAATCCCCTCGGTTTCTTTGTGGGGAACAAACCCTTTGCATTTTATTAATGCTTTAATATATATTACGCTTGCATTTTATCAAAGCTTTAATATGTATAATCCCCTTGCATTTTAATGTCATTTCCCTAGACGTATTCCCTCACGCATCTCCTAGTACATACATACATAAACTTTATTTAACTTCGAATTTACAGGGTAGCATTAAGATGCTAATATCTCCGAAGGTAATTGAAATAAATAACTATAAAAAAATACTTAATGTAAGTATCAATAGATATAAATAAGCACTACTAAAAGTTATTTGAATATTTCGATACAAAATGTACATCAACTATCATCAAAAGACAGAACGAATAGCATTCTTAAAATCTTTCAGAATTATGGTGGTTCTCTAAGTTGTTCCGTTAGGTTGTTCCAGTGCCTGGCTGTCGTGTATCTAAAAGAATGTAGGCCAGCAGACCTCAATTCAAAAATATCCTTTAAATATTTAGGCATGCAACTGCCATTAATGCAACTATTAGCATATCTTGAATACGCTTATGTCTTAAGGATGTAGATCCTATTTTAGCAACTTAGAACTGTACAGACTTACTTTTTACCTCCCAGAGAAGTAACTTGAATGAATTGGGGGAAAACGGCCTGTTAGTTACGAGCCGGAATCGAACTTGAACTTGGTTTCTAGTCATCTGTCCCGGCTATCCACTAGACTACGTTGGTTGAACAATAAGCCTTGCGAACAGTAAGTATACGGAATTGTGAAGTATGTTATATATTATTTTTCTGTTTTCTTTCTTTTTTTCGTTATTAGTTTGACCCATATTATAATGTCTATAAAAATATATTTCGGGATACCAGACTCGATTAGTTATTTTTTTCTGCTAAGCTAGTTCTGGTATCCCAATACTATGGCAATTACATTTACTACACTACATGTAAATACAAGACAGAGTATGAATAAAGACTTATTGTTAATTCGCTGAAAATGTGTTCAGTCATTTGTTTAAGTAAATAATTTACGTTGACAATTGAAGGCTGAAAAACCACATACAAAAGCTAATAATGATACGGTTATTTAAACAGTTTCGTACTCGAAAATTACCGCTGAATGCAAGGACTACAGACGCATGTACGCAGGGTTAGCCTCATTCTGAAGTTAAACATTCATAAATACCAGCGAGAAGGTGCAAAATGCGAAACTACAACAATAAGCAAAGTTGTGAAGAGCCCACCTTCTCGCTGGTATTTAGGAATGTTTAACTTCAGAATGAGGCTAACCCTGCATACATGCGTCTGTAGTCCTTGCATTCAACGGTAATTTTCGAATACCAAACTAGACTATAGAGGATCTTCACCACGAAGGTACCTGGTCAAAATTATGCGCGAACAGTGATCATTAAAGGCTGGTTCACACTTGCGACATAAGCATAAGAACATACGCAAGCGCAGATTGTACTTTAAGGTTGGATGAATGCTTTGTTCTACTCAAGTACAAAGGGGTTAACTAACCATGAGGTACAATCTGCGCTGGCGTATGTTCTTATGCTTTTGCCGCAAGCGTGAACCAGCCTTTAGTAATGCTCTAGCTAAGAACGATAGCATGAATGGCAAGGAAAGGTGCTAATTTCCTATTCTTCTTTCTCGTAATTTCGTTGGTTGATACTCTTATATTCAATAGAAACCTATCGAAATTATGCATTTTCATTAGATAATATTTGAATATTTTTGATAAAGCTATGGTTTAATTTCGAAGAACATCGTATATGGGGAAAGTCATCAAATTTGAGTTTTAAAGATCTTGTTTTCTCCCTTTTCGATTGGCTCCCATAGCATAACCAATAGTTTATTTTGGATTACCTGTAGCCCATTCCATTAAACATTTACGTGTATTTTACAAGTTTGGCCATTGTTTAAATAAAAACCGAAAAACAATCACCAAACTTGTAAAATACACGTGTAAACCAGTAGTACAGACACGTACACGGGTTCAATCACGATAAACGATCTTTTTATTAAGCTTATATTTTAAGAGATCTGAACTACAAAAACTATTTCTACCTTTGCAAAATGATGTGAAAGAGAAACTTCACTATAACTGATTTGAATCATTTAAATCACATATATTCTTTTTTTAGTGACACGTCCTTGTTAAGTTTATGAAACACATACGCAATATAATTATCAAACTCTTCCTCTTCATATGACGTCATCGCCAACACTAGGCCTGGGCTTTAATTGTCCCTAGATTCAATACTAGAAAAGCCCAAAAAGCTTTGCCAGTAGTTTATTTCCTGCCTGGTAAATTTATCCATAGTTAATAGAGTGGTATGGTTATGAAACCCGGCAAACTTCAAAGTGGCTAACAAAGGCGCTGCGATTTAAGTTGAAGGGGGTAGACAAAGATTGTGCACAGTCATAGTTCATTAGCGTCCCCCTGAACGACTGAACCCACTGATTGATTAACATATTGAATTTCTATTGCGTTTTGTGCACGGTAATGGTTGAAAAAAGCATAGTTAATAGAGTGGAATGGTTAGGAAACTCAGGGACCTTCTTTGTTATATGTCTTTGTTAGCTTTTTTCAACCACTACCGTGCACAAAACACAATAGAAATTCCAACATGTTAATCAATCAGCCAATAGAAATGTGTGAGTTCAGTCGTTCAGGGAACGCTAATGAACTATGACCCTGCACAATCTTTTGTCTTACCCCCTTCCAACCTAAATCGCAGCGCCTTTGTTAGCCCTTTTGAAGTTTGCCGGGTTTCCTAACCATTCCACTCTATTAACTATGAAAAAAGCGAACAAAGACATAACAAAAAAAGGTCGCTGGGCTTCATAACCATTCCACTCTATTAAGTATGGTTTATCATACAATAAACCACAATTAACAGGTTTTGATGTGCCTATAAGCGCATTCTTTATCATTAATATTGATTCAATATCAAGTGAATAGTTGAATATTTCTTGATTTAAGTGTTGGGTTTTTGTGCTAGAGAAGATGTTTATATTTCCAATATGCAACAACAACACCTTTTAATTTCTCTTTTAGGTACAAATCCTAGGCTAGGATTCATTTATTAAAGAAAAACCTGCTGACAGAGATAACGACCTTTTATACGCAACTTTGTTATATTTGGGCCTATATCAGTAATTTTACCAAATATCTTGAATATATCAGAAATACTTTAATTCACAGGGAGAAAGAAATAACAGTAATCGGCCTATGTCATCACATAATTACCATATTCGAAATATAAACCTCTATAACTCATTGACTCGACACTCAAAATGTTTCACTATTCACCTATCATTATTTATGATAAACCAATTTAGGCTTATAGGCAGTTTATGCTGGTGCTCTGCCGGCTACTGGACCCAGTCCTGCACTACATGTACTTCTGTGGGTCACTCCTATACTTCTACTATGTGTACAGCCTGTACTGCAGGCTCCGGTTAATTTGAGGTTCCTGTGGTGGGAGAGAGGAGGGGGAAGGAGGATATAGAGAAAGGAGAGCCTGCAACAAGGCCTTGTTTCTGAAATTCGCCCCCCATAATGTCACATACCATTGTAAGTTACACGTTGTACAAAGAATTTTAAAATCAACATTTTCGACGAGATTCTGTTATAAATATACCCTAGCATTGAACCCCTTGTATTTCTACTGCATGTTTGATAATAAAAACCTGAGAAAACAAGAGAAAATAGCAGAAAAAATATTTGATCACGAGTCAAGTTTTCAATTTTAGCTCGCGTGTGCTGCTTACACCATAATACACGCCATTTTCGAACAAAGTGCGCGCACCTCTTCAAGGTTCAACCAATCATATAATCCCGTTCGTGGACGAAGGGGAAATTTCAAAAACACAGGGTCTTGTTGCAGGCTCTCCTTTCTCTTTCGCCTCCTTCCCCCTACTCTCCCCCACCACAGGAACCCCAAATCAACCAGAGCCTGCAAGCAGGCTACCATGTGTATGGCACCTTGCTACAACTTGTATAACTACCGAAACCCTCAACTCATATACCCTACTTGCAAAATTATCTTCTTTCCCTTGATGGTCCAAGCTAGTGCAACCAGAAACCAGCTCTTTGTGAATTCGTTTTAGGAAGGATGTGAACTCTGCCAGCAGTGAAAAGTTCAAACAAAAAGAACCCTTGTTGGTCCCTTGTCAGATTTTGCTCTAAATCTATGAAACAAGTGTCATTAAACTGGTACCAGCAATAGCTGATTTGGGGCCATCACCTAATTTCATTTCTAAAAGTGGGAGAAAGAGTTGGATTTTAGTCATACAACTTCGCTATTGAATCAAACCTGGAATAACTATGGGTGCAAGACTGCTTGGCTTGATAACTCAATGAGAAAAAAACGTTCTAAAAGTTTTAGTGCTTTGTTATTGGAATGGGGCTTTGGTTCTGTAATAGTGCTTCATCCATATACATGTACCATCTCTGGGCCATTTGCACATTCATCTGTCCAACAGTCACCAATACTTTCATAATTGTGGTACAGAAGTTTACGAAAATTGGGTTTCAAAACAAAAATATGACTAACGTTCTTTTTCAGTATTTACCATAAAAATAATAAAGTTTACATCATATAAAATAAAAGAATGACATTGAAAGTAAAGTTCAACTTAATTTGAAATCGTCCCACTTTTTCTAACAGAGCAGTTCACAATTTCCCAAAACATTCTGGACAAAACAGTCCTTCATTATCCACACTAGTTATACTTGTCTAACGAATCGTTTAGATTTGCCAAGCATGCAGCATCGTTAGGACTTGTTAATAAATAACAGGAGTCCAAATGTGGGCCAGTAACTTCAGCGCTGGTTTTAAATGCTTGTTACAAAGATGATAAGCACTTATACTTTCTCATATCCACGATGACTCTTTCTTCTTCCAATGATGTATGCAATCAGCACAATAAGTACCAGGCCAGCCAGGGCACAGCCAACAGCAATTGGCACAATATCACTATCTGATGGCGAGGAGGGTTTTGTTGGCTTGGTGGGTACACAGTCATGCAAATCTAGTAAGGTAAATAATAACAATTTAATTAGGGAGTGTATTTGGTACCCCTATGGCTGGATCACTGGTATCCTCTATTGTATTCTAGGCCAATGAGGACGTCACCTTCACAAATCTTGCAGACATGTGATTGGTCAATAAGGTCATGCGCTAAAACCTGATACGGTGTGTGTCTTCTATAAAGAGCAGAACGCAGGTGTACATAACTATTGACAAATCAACTGAGTTTCTCAAACTCATAAATAATTAACCAATTGTATCATCCCATTTTGGTGAGGTGCATGTATGGTGATGAAATCTTGATATCCAATGAACAACAAGATTGCCTCCGATTATTCAAACACTGATCAAGACACTTGAATTACCATCATTTTCATTGCTATGCAATGGCACAAGACCAAAAGTCATGTGTAGTTTGCTTTGAGCTTCTGTCAATCATACAAGGTGGGAGGGGCTAGTCAAACGTCTAGGATGATGGCAAAAACTGACACACAATTTTGCCCATTGTCTGAAAAACTACACAACTACGCAAGACAGTAACTGTAAATCATCAGTGGTTTTCATTCGACCTCAATGGAACTCTGTGCTTATCCACTTTTTTTTAAAACGCCCGAGTAAGAAAGGCAATAAAAGGCAAATAATAAAAGAAACAAACACAGGATTTGACGAGAAACTTTTTCACATCCTGCCATCGCCATCCAGGCTGGCTTTAATAATAATAAATAATAATAAAAATATTTTGATAGGGTGCTCACCACCAAAGTGTTTTTCAGAGAGGCCCTGTAAAAAGAAAAACTAACTACACGTAAATGGAATACTACATGTAAGTAAGCATAAAAGTTACATTTAGAAAAGTAGTTAAGTATTAAATGTAGTTCAAATAATTACACCTCCCACTTAGCAAATTTCACATCACAACTTCGATCTCGCAGCATTGCGTAGCAATGGTGGTATAGCTTTAGGTAAGGTAGATGCATTCTGACTTGATTCATGGTTCATACAGACTTCAGACCTTTTTCTCCAAGGTCTTTTCAAGGTCTTTTTCCCCCACATGATCACACACAAATGACTGCAAAACTCTATGCCATTTAGACCCCAATGTTAGACCCTTTCTTTGACTTGTTTGCATGATGGATAATTTCAGTGCCCCACTAACGATATTATGGAGGCAAAAACGAGGCAGCCCTCTTTCTACTTTCTTTGCAACATTCAAGGAGGTTTCAACAAAATTCAAGGAGTTTGGGTAAAAAAATTAAGATATTTTCAAGGAAAAACCTACAATGTAATATGTCAAAATACATTATTTCAAGGACTTTTCAACACCCATTTGAATCATGTTATTGCTTCACAAACTTCTTTTAATTCATACATGTACATGTAACCAATACTTTCTCAAACTGCACCATTATTATTTTTCCAATCATTGGATCAAGCCACTGGTTGATGTCCCTCATTGCTGCCAGAGCAGTGCATTGTGGTCGTGCACAAGGATACAGAAATGATATGTGCAGTCTTCCGCTTGTGGCTTTCTTTTCATTTGGGCGTGAAGGTGTATATTTTTACTGCTTTTATGTTGCATTTTCACGTGAATGTGGCCCGTATTCGTACTTAGAATCTGTTGTTACCGCCATCCTACAGCAAGTGTAAATAAATTGCGATTGCCTCACCTTCTTTGTATTTTAACCACAATTCCTTCAGTGCTCCTTATTACTCTCGTGTTTTGATGTGAACTTTAATAACCCACAAAATATGTTTTGTAACTTGATGATCATGCTAAGTTGACGACTATCCACGCGTCACTGGAGGTTTGAATTGATAGTTTGGGGCAGAGATAATTACTATTTTCCAAACAGCAAGGTCTTTTCTTATCAACACCACTAGCAACAAATAATTTTCTTCTATTGATAAAGTCAAATCAATATAGTTACAATTTGAAAAGTGACAGGAGTTCAAAACACACATATAAGCATATCTCAATAACTACCCTGTGAATCGAAAACTTTGCCCAGTTTTTCAATTTTCAAGAAATCTGTGAAAAAAAATACTTTATTGAAAACTGAAAAATTAATTAGCCCACTATAGTCACTTCATCTTTTCCAATCAAATCCGTTCAGTTATCTTTTAGGAGGAAGCCTAATTACCATAAGCTTTTCTAGTTTCTATTAGGCTTCCTCGCCACTACTGTATTTGAATAAAAAAAATAGATTTACCTGTACTTTTTTCGATCATCATATTGTAATCGAACACTTCTATTGTAAGAATGTACTCTTATTTTATTTTGATTTTATCAAAAGATGTAAACTTTTAGCAAATTATATATGGTGGCAATAAAACATAAAACAGTTGACTTCCTGTGTTTACAAATAATTATATGCATGCCAGTTTCTGGAGAACAGCAGTTTATTTTGCTGGGAATCCTAAGAAAATGTTGAAAATGTTGTGTACTTGTAGTGCAAATAACTATTAATTCAGTCTTGCTTTAATTGTAACTAGAATATGGACTTAATTTCAATTGGCTAGAGGCTAGCTCAATAACCTAACGGTTTACCTAGCCTCTAGGCTATAAACTTTTCCTGAACATAAAATATTTAACTAACCTTATAAAGTAACGTTGTCATACTGTATTCGTAGTGCAAGAGTGAATAAAAGTATTGTATTGGAATTGGTAGATTCAGGGAATTTACCGGGAAATTATTGATATATTGGGACAAACTGAAAATATATTGGGATATTTTTTACAAAACATGCCACAGCTCAAACACGCTTCAGGCAAGATAGCCCCAAAGTCATCTAACACATAAATGATCATAACTTGACATTTTTGTTACCCAGTAATTAATAATTTTTTCCTGCCAGAGCTACTGTAGGTTTTCTTTTAATACATTTGCTTAACAGAACGGCAGTATTCACTACCTATTAGGTATACTAGTGACAATATTATTTCACAATCATGACACAGTTAATATTAGTACATTTAGCATATGTATAAAGTCCTCCTCCTTTAGTTGGTAAAAAAGAAACCACTGTCAATTTTGGACTCCTTTTTATAGAGAACAGGGAAACCACAACGAGGGACTCGTTTATTGAGAAAATTTACTATAGAACCTTTTTTTCACAATATTAAAATGAACAAAGCCTACCTCCAGAGTAAAATTCAGTCTTGTTTTTCAGCACATCAAAGGGCTGCACCTTGACGTTGGTTAGTTGCACCATAACCATTCCATTCATGTCATACTCGTTGACACCACACGAGTAATATCCATGGTGTGCAGCAGTAAATGTATCAGTTTTGTTATAAATTGTGTGTGCCTTAATCATCGATTCTGAAATAAAAGATAATAGTATTGTGGCATCTCTGATGTACACAAATTTTTCAAAGTTTTGGATATTTAATTTGAAACTGTATACAATTTTAAGTTAATGGTTAAATACTCCAGGAATCCCAAAATGCACTGGAGTATTTAACGTTCTGCGATTCCTGTGGCAGCACTTGACTAATCCTACACCACACTGCAGCAAAACGTCATGCGCATGTGCTTTCAATGAACTCAGTGCATGCACATCCCACTAGTTTCCCGCCCAAACTTAAAGGAAATCACCTCTCTCTAATTTTAGGTACATATGTTTAATGTTTCGTCAAAAACAACAAAACTACTTAAAGCTACTGTAAGCGTAACACTTCTTAATATTATTTATAATTCACTGTGAGTTTACCAAGTTATAAATTGTTTTACAAAAAAAGATTAAGCCCTTGGAAACTTGTACAAATGTATTTGAATCCAGAGCCTTAATCCTTATCAGCCAGCAGAGCATGTTTTGGCTTGGTATGATCCTAGGTGCCATTCTCATACATGACTTTTACCCAGTGCTTTGTTTTGCTGTGATTGCTTGTCAAGCTGCATTTTCCTTAGGCTCGGTTTCCAGCCGTGGGGGTTTCGGTGAGCCCGCGATCCTCTCCCCACTCACGGCTGGGCACGCGAGCTGAGACATTGTCGGTTTTTAGCCAATCACAAACTTGCCACTCAAATCCTGTCGCTGAATTGATTTGCATAATTTATATTGTAAACTCAAAGGCTTTCGATTGCTGTTTCAAAATGCATTTAAATTTGCTCTGGAAAAGTTTGGTTTCGAAGAACTCAAGGATTCACACAAAGAAGCAGTAAGAGAGTTAGTTTTTGGGTGAAAACACATACTTTGTCAGTAAACGCACCGGCTCTGGAAAGTCACTTGGGAAACAGTCAGCTGAAAGGTTGCGAAGCTCGTATAATGTTGAGTCATTTCTCATTTAATTTACCTATGCAAGACAAGGTTGCCCGGCTATTCTTACTTCAAAGAAAATTAGTGCTGCCTTTATTGGAGAAGAAAAGACGGACGACTCCATATTAAAAGAGTTAATTATAGAAGAGAGGAAATATAGAAGAGGAAATCACGTCTGACACAGGCCATGTTTACGCGTTTAACTCTGCGATTAGCCTGAATTTCAGCCGTCTCCTCTGGTTCGTTCCTCCCGAGAGAGACGTCTGAATCCAACAGCCGATAATGCCGTCCAGTGACGTCAAGGCGGATTAACAATTGAATTTATGCAAATATAATAAAACTGTCACGGCGGTAGTAAGAGTTCGTGAGAAATATTTATTTGAGATTATGCCGACCAAAATAAAAGCCTTACCTATATTATATATCTCCATCCCATTTGCTTCTCAAGTGCCTCATATGTTGTAAAAGCCTTTCCGAAGCAACAAATAGTTATATTATATTTGGAGGCAAAGTACAGTTGATCTTTGTCTTCGGCGTTGATCTTTGTACATGTCTCGCGATCTGCCGTTCGAATCGACACAGCTACGAGATATTACCTATGTAAATGATGCAACAGAAAAGTAGAAAAACATGAAAGGATAATAAAGAATTTTCGAAGAAATACGAAGACTCTTTTACGGGAAAGAACAGTTCCTTGAAGAGAGTAGCGACATTCTTTCCCACTGCGAGTGTGAATAAATAATAGATTGTCAACAACCCTGCGGACGCGACGAGATAAAATGTACATGTTTACAGGTTAGTCGGCCGGATATTGTGCAGGACACTTTCAATCCATTTAATTTCCAGATGTTTTCCTTACGAATTCAAGGTCTTTGCCAAAGACAATCACTCCACTGAAACTCAACGATCAACAATCGAGAGTCCAAAGTGAATCCCGCCGTCTTCTTGGCTGATAATTATGATAATTATGCGAAATTATAGAATATGAACCAATCAAAAATCACAACCAGGTTTTCTGGTAGTGACGTCACTGGACGGCATTATCGGCTATTGGATTCAGACGTCTCTCTCGGGAGGAACGAACCCAGAGGAGACGGCTGAAATTCAGGCTACTCTGCGATCACAATTCACTTGAAAATCGCTGCATCAAACGAGTTTTACAATTCTTCAAGTCCTATGTACTAAGTTTGTACAATTTGTTAATGTCTCCAAGACATACTCTATACAAATACTGAGCGGGATATACTTGACTCTAGCTCAGAATAGTTCAGAGATAACATCTGAACTTTGTCCCCGTAAATTTTGGCTTTTAATTTCTGTCAGTGAGAGTCTTGATCGTCACTTAAATATTAAAGAGTAACAAATAAAGTATCCTGGTTTCTCAATGATTTTAAATGGCGGCTATTCTTGAGAATTAATTTCACACTTGGAGTTTTAGTCCAATGTGTTTTGAAAGTTTACGCGGAATCTAACCTACGCTCATGAAAGAGTAAACAAACACTCAAATAAATTAATCATTTTGAATTTTAATCAGATGACGTCACGGACACGGTGTGTTTACCACGCGCCCAGCCGTTAGTGGGGGGAGGCTTTGGAGAAACGACACCCCAACGGCTGAAACCGAGCCTACATTTTCCTTTGATCAGCATAATATGATCAATAACACTACAGACAATAGAAAAATCTATGATAATTACTGGCAAGTGGGCAGGGCTTTGGATAAGAGAAATAAAAATTCACATGGTGTCAGCATCATTGACTAGCTGTACTTTATTGATTATGTCTTAGAGCCAATCAGAAAGCAATAATATCACTGTGTATATTAATACATACCGTATTTTATCACGTATAAGCCGCACCTTTTTTGACTTTCAGATTTTGAAAGTAACAAAATTGCCACAAAGTTGGGAGTGCGGCTTATTTGAGTGTTTTCAGAAAACGTTTTTTGCAATGACTGTAAACAAAGCCACATGAACAATAGAAATGGCACATTCAATTCACAGAACACGAGAGTCAGCAAGATTTATACTCAAACTACTTTCCTTCGCTTTCCAAAGAAAACTAGCTGTCCAGTTGCCTGTCATCTCCTCTGCTAACTCCTCGAATGGTTCCTAGTGTTGTTACTTTATAAGGAATGAAGTTCTTTAAATATGTTGTTGGTTAATGGGGGAACAACAGCAGAAGAATTCTGAAGTGATTTAAAGACATCAGGTTAAAATATACACAAGAAAGGACAAGGAAAGTCTCAACCAATTTGTTGTTGCGATATGACGATCTCTTATGAAGAAGCTTTGCTACAATTATGGGCATTTATGAACTCAAACCAAGACTGCCCTTACTGAATTGTGGTGCAGCTTATACACAAGGTTTTTCCTTAAACCTTTTGGCGAAAACTAGCTTCTGTTTATCAGGCTAAGTTATGGGTGCGGCTTGTACGTGATAAAATACGGTACATACTAGTATATAAATTACCATGTTTCCACATTTCTTCATGTACAACTAGCTGCACCCCTAATTTTAGCCCGACAAACAGAAGCCAAAACAGTTTAATGAATAATCTTGTCCAGCTCACATTAAATTAATGCTTGAGCTTGAAGCTAAACATCTTTAGAACTAGCAATGTTTGTTGTCATTCCAAGTCCTGCCCACTGCCATTTGTTGTGTATATTTTAACCTTTCCATTTTTAAATCACTCCAGAATTCTTCGGCTTTTATTTTTCCAGCAACTAACAACATTTTCAAGGAACCTCATTCATTTACATGAAAGCACAAGAGAAAGCAAGGTTTTTGGTGGAACTATACACCCCATTCCAATATGGCGGATACACGGCCGGAGCGTTGGGGCGGGACACGAAAACGAGGGTAGTTAGGCGGAAGTCGATGTCAAGAAGGTCATGAGGCGGGAATTTCGCGCAAGTTTTGAAGTGAGTTTGTTTTTACCGAGAGGGTTGGAATAAGTAGATTTTATCCCCAGAGAGTTAGAAAATATGGCGGATATTCAGGCTATCGTTTTCACTGAAGAATATATCCCTCGGTTAAAATGATAGTCTGAATATCCGCCATATTTTCTAACTCTCTGGGGATAAAATCTACTTATTCCAACCCTCTCGGAAAAACAAACTCACTTCAAAACTTGCGCAAAATTCCCGCCTCATGACCTTCTTGACATCGACTTCCGCCTGAACTACCCTCGTTTTTGTGTCCTGCCCCAACGCTCCGGCCGTGTATCTGCCATATTGGAATGGGGTGTATACACACACAAGTCTGAGGTCTGTCATCTTGGTTTGTCAAGGAGGGATCTCGGGCAAGCGTTTTCTTCAGTAGCTCGCAATTGATTAGTGGCTTGTACAAGCGAAGGAGAGGAACTCTAGTAGCAAACCTTGCTGACACTCTTGCTCTGTCAGTAACGGTTGTTACTATTATTTAAACGAATTTGTTTATGGTCATAGCAAAAACAAGTTCTCTGAAAGCAATCACATATAGGCCACATCCCCAACTTGAGAATTTTTTTTGTTACTTTCGAATTCTGAAAGGTCAGAAAAAGTGTAATTTATATGTGAGGAAATATGGTAATATGTATGTATGTGCACATATGCCTAAATATTTACCAGTACTATATACAAGTGAATACTTTCTTACCATTTGGATTAACAAAATCTGTGTTATTAATAGTGCTGGCATTCAGAGAAATTAATGTTGCATGCCATTCGGAGGTGTTCGTCTCAGCCTCAAATGTAATGGCAAAACTGTAGAACTTTTCCTTTCTAGGCCACTCAATTACCAGCAGAGACTTTCTTCCATCTTTAGCACACTGACTTTTTGAGGTACTGAATTCACTCGCGTTAAATGGGATCTTGACAAAATTATATGCCTGTAACAAACAACAATGACAACTCATAATCAATACATAGCTCTGGTCTATCAAAACCTTGTGACTGGAGATCTTATTTGAAGTGTCTAAAATGTTTTTAAAATGTTATCACAAATATTGACTCTACAAATTGTGTACATCAAGTGAATAGTTGAATAGTATAATATTTCTTGATTGGAGTGTTGCATTTTGAGTTACATGTCAATGCACTCGATTGAGACTTGATCCTATGTACCAATAGTTTCAGTCGGTACTGTAAATGAATACCTCTCCCTTTAACCAATGTATCATTACAGGCCTAGATAAGTATTAGTACATTGTACTAACCTTGTGGATGGTTGAGTTCCTGGTGTTGCTAGCACTTTGGTTTTGCATGTAGGAGATATTAAGTGATGCACTCAAATGGGCCAAAAGACAGTACGACCCATTTTCTTTAACACTGTAGTCACCATAAGTTGGTGGTGCTGGTGGTTTTGCTGTAGTTGTAGGTTTTCCTGTAGTTGTAGGTTTTCCTGTAGTTGCAGGTTTCGGTGTAGTTGCATTACCTGCTGCTGATGAAGGCATAACAGTGGCTGATGCAGTAGATGGTATTATCATGGAGGTCGATGGTATGTATGCAGATGATGATACAATCATTGCTGCTGTTGTCATCGTCGTCATATTGGGTGTTATTACAGTTGATGCATTTCCAGTTATGTTTGTGGTTGGGGCAGTAGGTGAAATAGATTGTGCTACAAATAAAAAAAATTAACATTTTACTTAAAGCAGTAGTCTATTTCAAGTTGTTTGGGCTCAATGGGTGAAATGCAGAGTGCTAACTCAACCCTCCCCCCTCAGTTCCAGTTTGGCTAGCCCGGGCTAGTTAAATACTGCCGACTTTTTAAACCAAGGGCTCAAACTTTCCCCATGATGCCATTCGGCAGAATTCTACAGACTCGGCGGTGGTGAGTATGGTTTCTTCTGTAGGTTTTCCAATGAAATGTGCTCTAATTTTGGACAAATAAGCCACTGTAAGAGAGCTAGAGGACATCATTAAGTCTGATGACGGCTGAAAAGTACTTGGTTTGCTTTTAGTAGGCCTTGTGAGGGGTTTCATAGCGTTTTTCTTTTGTGTTTCTGCTTTGGGACACATGAAATAATTCTTCACTGAAACCCTTGAAATTCTGCAGTTCGTTGTCTTTTCCCCCTGCTCAACCTATTAGGATGTGTTTTTGTCACTTTAAAGCAACGGCTCGAGTCCAAATCACCGCTCTTGGTTGTAGGGGTAAAAGACTTATAAAAAAAACCTACAGGAGTGCCAGAGGGGGGGTCTTCTTGTGATTTTTTTTGTTGATTACCCAGCATGCAATTGGAGGTGGGAGCAATAAAACATGGTGGAGAGAAGTGCAGCATTAAGAATAGCACGCTTCAGAGTCGCAATGTGTTTTGTGCAAACAAACCTGGTGGTTCGAAAGATTAAAGAAGGTACTGTAACGACTGAGTGCTGATTTTGTGTTTGCTTTTGATTTCAAGGGCGAATGGGAAGGATTTTGGAGGGCAATTTTCAGCTCCTCAAAATTGGTGAAAATCGGAGAAACGAAAAACGATCACCAAAACAAATGAGTTTTTCTCCAAAGTGGGAGAGTCAAGCGATCCCAGTTATAGCTGTGGCTTTGAAGTCATTCATCCCTTGAAATAATATTGCAACATCGTATTTCCAGCGTGTCTAGGTTTGATGCAATATTTTTTCCCAGGTACATGCTTCATATTGGCCGCTCTAGTAGTGAAAGGGTTAAAGACTGTTGATCACTTTTTGTGAACTCAGTAGTCCAAATCCATATCTGGTAATTTTTAATTTCGCTGTACAAACCACCAGGTCCGTTTGCACAAAATGCATCAAACTACCTTATTATCACTTATTTTCGCGCGACTTTAATTTCGCGAATTTGGAATAGAAATATTTCGCGAGACTTAAATTTCGTGATTTTGACGAATCACTGTTTTTCAAGGTAATTAAATTTCGCGAATCAAGTACACTGGTGCTCGTTTTAAAAAAAACCTCAGATTGCATTATGGTTTGCATGAATTGTATTTTTGTGTCCTTGCACTGGCAATGCACCAAAAAATCAGCCCCATGCATTAAACAGATTAGTACTGCTGCCTTGCTCACTCGCTTCAGGCTCGCTCACTGCAGCAGCAATCATCCCTACAATTGTCATCTTCTGTTAAATGTTCACATACTTTACAAGTCTAATCAAGTACAGTAGCTGTTTGACCAAGCATTTACAGTGCGACTACTGAAAACGGGGCCACTTAGACAACGAGAATCAATCACATTGTAGAACGAAAACAAATAATTCCAACTTTGAGTTAGTTGAAATGCTATTGTGTTGTACTCGACAATAATTTGCTCAAATAACCGAAGTTGGAATGCTTTGTTTTCGTTCTGCAATGTGATTGGTTCTCGTTGTCGAAGTGGCCCCGCTTTCAGTAGTCGCACTGTAACAAGGACACAATCATTATTCATCACTGTGCCATTTACGCCACAGTAGGTATTCTAGCCTGGCCTGGCCTAACAATTCCTGGGACCACATCCAGTGAAATCCAGGAATTAATAACTTATGATGAAGTTCGACGACAGAACAAAATCAAACTCTCAAATATATTTTCAAAATCAAACAAATCCGAACAAACAATTTTGGAAATGAGAAACATACTTCATATCTGAGAGAACTCTAATCTGCTTCTCAAAAACATTTACTGATGATGTTATCATGCTGGAGTTTTATTAATAAATGTCAAGGCACCCCATCCAGTTAAACAGAAAAGAAAAGAATGACAGGCAGTCTAGACAGTGCACTAGCAAATTAGTTTGATTTTCTCACACTGCAGAACTTTGCCCTGCCAGCCACTACAGTATTTCAACAGCCAGATGATGTTTCTTAAGTTCTTTTTCTTTTTCTTAAGACAAATATTGTGGTCAGTACAATGTAGGTTGTGAATTTATTTTTACTTTCTTCTGTAAAATTCTTGTGAAATTCAATCCAAAGTTTGGCAGTCAGCATATGTGCGGTTCAAGCCTAGTTTGGTCATTTTTTGTTTTGTAATTTAAACAATTAAGCTGACAGTACATACTGGTACATGTACCTGGAAAATATTTAATTCTACAAAGACAGTACTCTCCCATGCCAAAATGGAAACATGTACTGTATCACATTTTATTTTTTCCTCAAATAAAACCGGATTGTACAGCAAATTATATTTCTAACAATTTACTGCACCATTATTCATGATTCACTAATTCTGAGATACTTAATGGCACCCCATGCTATTAAATGAGACGAGAGGAACGGGTAGTCAACTCTCCTTCCTCACTATACTGTTCCTAGCTCTCAGCTCTGAATTAACTAAACAGAACTCCTGCAACTGTAAAATATGAAGTGGTGTCAGCATACAATGTAACTCCTTATACTTGGTGATATCTGTACTACATGCACAAAAGAGGCAATGACATACCATCTCTGAAATATGCTGGTATTAAATTACCTGGTCTGTCTTTTTTTCATTAGCGCTAACCATGTGCCCCAAAGACAAATAAATAACACCATGTAATATAAACAAAGTTTGCATTTTCAATGCAGCATGTATTAGAAATTACATGTAGTCATTTCCCATGGAAGTTAATCCATGCATGTTCTTTTTTTATATCAAATTTTAATACATTTTCTGAACAAAGTACATCTAAAAGATGCTTTTGAGCCCGAATGTGTTTTGATTGTGCATACCTTTTAGGGGTCATTTCCAAAATGGCAATCAAGCACCCCCTGTTATTTTGGTACCAGAGTCCCCCAACTGAGGGCAAATTAATTATTTGACCAAGGTACCAGCTGGAGACTAAACATTAGGTTGCCAAATTGGAAGTATTTTGCAGCCCCCCCCCCCCCCCCCCTCTCAAAAAGGAATATCAATAAGCATGAAAAATTGCTTGTCCCAAGATGCCACAGTAAGATTAATAGACTGTTTACTGAAACTAGTAATGTATGCTGGTATTAAACTGGTCTTCCTTGTCTGGTACAAATAAATCAGCTTTTATATCATTCAGATTGGCAAACCAAACACAAGTTTAAATCCTCTATTACTTTCTTTCTGCCTTCCGTATCACCTTTAACCAACAAACCTTTAAATAAATCTGAAGAATCTGCATACATTTTACATTATTATTCACCACTGACAGCACTACACTTCGAGCATGTGTTACTGTGATGCCCATGCTAACCCTTTTGGAGAAACTGCTGAATCAAAATGCTGCCCATCCTGTCTCCATTGCGAGAAACCGCAAAAAAAAAGGTGTCCAGTAAACATGATGATCAAGAAGTAAAAACAATTTGGTGAACCTATTTGTAGCAACCTGATTAAAAGCTTAAAGGTTAAAAGTTAAGTCACTAGTTGGCTACCAGTTCTGAAATTTTTAAATGCCAAGACTCAATTTTTAGTCTCATTGAAAGGGTCACAATGTTAAGCCCTACATGTAACTAAAGGTGTGTATTAAGATTACACAGAATACTCACTATAAATCACTTACATGTACATCAGAATTTTCTTTAACCACCTGACCACTAAATGTATCCTTAATATAATATGCCAGCAAGCATTTCTAGCTTACAGTGCAACCCCTGAACCAGTGAATTCGATAGCTATCTGTTCCATCTATTCTTATTCTGGAATACAGTTTAACCGAATGTGCCCAAAATATCTGGGAAACAAAAATGTTGACAACAACAGTTTTCCAAGGGATGGGATAATGCAATCATTCTTTTAGGCTATGAGTCATGAATACAGAATTTAAGATGTAATTTATTTCCCTGTCCAAACATTCAAGTTTTTGGATGCAATTCTGTTTCTTGCTACGAAAAACAAAGAAACATCCTGCAAGAGGCAAAGAAAGAGCTCTATTGCATGAGAAAAGTACTACAACCTTAAATAATATATAAATTAGCGTGGCCACAGTTTTCATGAAAAAAGTGCATTAATACTTAACATACATTTATGTGCAACAATGCTCAGTCAGTGCTCAGTCACTTTAGTTGCAAGTTAAGTGGAAAATATCCCACCACTTTTTTGGATCATTGAACGGATTTGTGCAGCCTAATATCATCCAAATTTCCCTAACGATTTTAAATACATGTAGGTCCTGACGATTTTAAATTAAATTAATGTATTAAAAAAAGTAGCCCACATCTAATCTTAAGGACTTTTCAAAGACTGCTGTGCAAATAAATAAATAGAACGAGTTGTTTCGCACTACAGTAAGCCATAATTTTTTAATACACAACTCACAAAGAAGTGATTTAGTTGGAATCGTAGTCGATTTACAATCACGTGGATATTTGAAGGGAATTCATTTGAAGTCATCAAAACTAGACAAAAGTGTTTTGTCTTTTTGAAACTGGTTTGATATATACGTTCATCAACTGGTCCATAAACTGACTATTGGATAGTTAACTTAGTACGTTCGAGACAGAAGTTTCAGATGAAATACGAGGGATTAATATCTTCAGTTCCGCCTTGCTTTGTGAAATACCACCCACCAGCTAGTCGACCACGAGTTGCACAAGTAAAAGTACGAGTTACGACCGCACGCCTACAGGATCCACGACTTTTGGGCAAAACAAAGGACAGTCCGTAGACGTAGCGAACAAAGAATGTTTCTTGTCTTTGGAGTTTGTTACATCATGTTTATTATGTTGCATGCCGCATTTGCTTCTCACTTCTAATTCTGAGTTATGTATTACAATTTATTGACTTTATCGCGCTTAACTCCATCACTTGCTTCATTGCTAAATCTTGAAACTTCTGTTGTGAAGCACCAAAGGTATTACATTGGTGAAGATCATGCAGAAAAACTCAGATCAGCATTGCACAAATGAAAAGCACTGGTCTTTGGAGTTGATCGTGGCAAGACTCAAGTTACTAGTCAGGAGCAGGAGGCAACGAGGTATCAAGACAGTACAGCTTAATTTTATCTAGCGCAAAATATTAATATGGAAAGATGAAGAGCACTTTTTAACTTACCAAAGGACACGGATAAACAAGCCACAAGTATCGTCAATCTCAGCATTTTGGTACAGAACGAAGAGGTCACTCACTGATCAGCCAACACGAAAAGAAAGAACTTTCACAAGAGCAGAGAAGGTGAAGGTTCGTCATGTGACTGGCACGGGGGTTTAGTCTACGCATGTGCAGACTATTGAGTCTAATGGTCACCGCTGACCAGAATACGCGGGCTCTGAGATTGGAAACGCAGTTCAATAAATAACTGCGATAAAATGCTAAATATTTTATTTTTGTTCCGGGCTTTTAAGATAACATCTTACTAAAAGGTGACAGCAAAGGCGGACCAGAGAAACGCCACTGGAATACTGGTAGATAAGAGAGATTAGATTAATTAACCAGGAGCAATGTAACTTTAGTTTATTAGTTGGAATAATTTTATGGCTTTGTTTAACAAATAAAGAAGCCTTAGCCATGTTTTATACTATTATAAAACACGATGGGCATTTGAGAACATGAGAGAAATGTTAAAGCACAAGCCGAAGTACAAAACATGGAGTTAAGGCTTCTTTATCTGTTTTATAATATAGATTTACACGCGCGATGAAAGGAAATTTCTACCGCCAGTTGAAAACAATAAAACACTGCAAACCATGTTATATACTCTATAAACCAACTAGTGGACTATTACAAATCCTGCATTCTGATTGGCTACCCTACTATAGGTCTATTTGTGATAGCCCATGGTAGAGAAACACAGCACGCATTTTCACGCCGCCACCAAACCGCCGTGTATCCTTTTGATTAAAAATACTTTCTGCGTGTAGAGAGGGCATCCCCTGTAAGCGTCTTGACTTTATTGCTAGATATTCACCTATTATAGCTATCAACCACGTCTCCATGTAGTGTCTTCTCGGTCAGATCACTGGGAACGAGGTTGCCTGGCTAGCCAGTATCAGACCGAGGCAGTTGTATTCCTACTCCGTTAGAATACAAATCATTTTCAAACTAGAGTCCATTACACTGGAAGCAGTGCTAGGATGTGGCATCTCTTTTATTGATAAAGAATGAAAAGTCCGAAGACTACAGCAAAGCTGATTTTCAACGTAAAATTATAACACAAAGCACTACGGTTAGCTAGGCCTGACACGAAAAGCGCTCGGACTAGATTGCAGCCATAGACAGCTGTTTCGTTCTTATTAGAACTCGTCAGTTGGCATCACTACCGACCCGGACTGCGCTAAGAAGTATCTAGTTACGAGCTCACAGAAAAGCTTGGTTATCGGGTCACACGTCATTACGTGTGGCGAAAAGCCAAAAACCAAGCAAATCTGAACTAAACATGTCAGTGGCTTTGCGAGAAATATAGTTATGCTGGCCAGACCAGCTTAAAAAATGATGACAATAGCAGGCCGAATAATCGGATCTATATAAGACCTACGGTACAAAAATCCATAATAGAAAATATATACGCAAATACCGTGAACAAAAATCCTGCAAAAATACCGCGTTGGATCCGAAGTGAGAACATATTAACAGCCAAATGATAAACAGCAAAGCTGATTTTCAACGTAAAATTCTAACACAAAGCACTACGGTTAGCTAGGCCTGACAGGAAAAGCGCTCGGACTATACTAGATTGCAGCCATAAACAGCTGTTTCGTTCTTATTAGAACTCGTCAGTATGGCATAGCAAACAGTACGCAGGCTTCGGTGCCAATGCACTACCGACCCGGACTGTGAAGCACTGAGCTAGTTCCGAGCTCACAGAAAAGCTTGGTTATCGGGTCACACGTCATTACGTGTGGCGAAAAGCCAAAAACCAAATGCAAGCAAATCTGAACTAAACGTGTCAGTGCTTTGCGAGAAATATAGTTATGCTGGCCAGACCAACACCGCGGCAAAACGACTGCGCATGCGTCACTTTTCGTCTCGTGGATTGAAACAAGATGGCGGCCAGGATGGGGAAAGTTCGTTTCTGCGTTAATTACGTCCTGGCACTCACTCCTGGCAAATAAAATTCTAAAGATCTCTTTGGGAGCCACGGATCTGTGCAAGTGGTGGATAGATTGATAGTGTGTTCCAGATGAACAGAACGAGGTGACAGAACCAAGACCAAGTACGATCTCATTCTCGACAAAGTCAAGAACCTTAACAAGAACCCCCGAAGAATCTTACAAAAGTTACAGTTATTTTGAGTAAATATACAGTTGACTGCCTCTGGCATGGCATGCAGTAGTGAGTGGAGTACGAGTTTTCAATTGGTGTGCATCACGGTTTAAAAGATTGCCAAGAAAAGCGTAAACAAATTAATATATGGATGCATTTTTTTACCAAAGTGTGGCTTGCGAAAGCTGAGGTGGAAGAAACCATTGAAACACTATAATGATCCAACATGAATAGGCTGATTTTTGTAGAGAAGTAGCTTTGTGGTTGTTGGTTTACTTGTGAATTCCCATTTCAAGCTATAATGATTGATAGTGGGCAGGATCTTTACTGTTACTATTTTGATTACATATGTCATTCAGAGGCCTTCACCTCAAAACCATAAAGGTGCAGTTTTAGTCATTAGATATTTAGATCCAATATATAATAGTTAGATATCTACTGTATCTATTATACATTTTAGATATATAACTGTTCTAATTAGATATCTACAACAAATTTTATAAATAGTATACGTATAGATATCTATTAGCACAATATAATATCTAGCGGTATTAGATATATAACTGTTCTAATTAGATATCTACAGCAATAAAATATCTAGTATATATATTAGATATATAACTGTTCTAGTTAGATATCTACACAGGGACATAGGAGAGTATTTTCGAGTGGGGGAGAGGGGGCTAGAATAGAGGTACCCTTCTAATGCATCTATCGCATCAACGAACGGCTTTTAAAGTCAAACAAATGTTCAACTATGAATTAGAAGGCTTACATCATGACATATCAACTGACTTCTTGTAAAGCCAAGCGATCATCTCCAAGCGATCAACTATGAGTTTCGTCGTTCTCAAAGTAAGGCTTACATCATGACATATCAACAAAGAGTACAATTACCTCGTTCTTTAAAGATCAGTCAAAGATATATTGCCTCGTTGACATTGCTAAATAGTCATGCCTCGTTCTTTAAAGTCAAACAAATGTTCAACTATGAATTAGAAGGCGGCTTTTAAAGTCAAACAAATGTTCAACTATGAATTAGAAGGCTTACATCATGACATATCAACTGACTTCTTGTAAAGCCAAGCGATCATCTCCAAGCGATCAACTATGAGTTTCGTCGTTCTCAAAGTAAGGCTTACATCATGACATATCAACAAAGAGTACAATTACCTCGTTCTTTAAAGATCAGTCAAAGATATATTGCCTCGTTGACATTGCTAAATAGTCATGCCTCGTTCTTTAAAGTCAAACAAATGTTCAACTATGAATTAGAAGGCGGCTTTTAAAGTCAAACAAATGTTCAACTATGAATTAGAAGGCTTACATCATGACATATCAACTGACTTCTTGTAAAGCCAAGCGATCATCTCCAAGCGATCAACTATGAGTTTCGTCGTTCTCAAAGTAAGGCTTACATCATGACATATCAACAAAGAGTACAATTACCTCGTTCTTTAAAGATCAGTCAAAGAAACTGACTTCTTGTAAAGCCAAGCGATCATCTCCAAGCGATCAACTATGAGTTTCGTCGTTCTCAAAGTAAGGCTTACATCATGACATATCAACAAAGAGTACAATTACCTCGTTCTTTAAAGATCAGTCAAAGATATATTGCCTCGTTGACATTGCTAAATAGTCATGCCTCGTTCTTTAAAGTCAAACAAATGTTCAACTATGAATTAGAAGGCTTACATCATGACATATCAACTGACTTCTTGTAAAGCCAAGCGATCAACTATGAGTTTCGTCGTTCTCAAAGTAAGGCTTACATCATGACATATCAACAAAGAGTACAATTACCTCATTCTTTAAAGATCAGTCAAAGATAGAAGGTACCTCTAAGGGGAGATATTATACTCATAATAGATGTTAGATATCTAATACTAGCTAATAGATATCTAATGAGTGCTATTATATATCTAAATGTATATAATAGATACATTAGATACATTAGAAAGTACCTCTAAGGGGAGATATTATACTCGTAATAGATGTTAGATATCTAATACTAGTCCTAATAGATATCTAATGAGTGCTATTATATATCTAAACGTTAGATACATTAGATACATTAGAAGGTACCTCTAAGGGGAGATATTATACTCGTAATAGATGTTAGATATCTAATACTAGTGCTAATAGATATCTAATGAGTGCTATTATATATCTAAACGTATATAATAGATACATTAGATACATTAGAAGGTACCTCTAAGGGGAGATATTATACTCGTAATAGATGTTAGATATCTAATACTAGTGCTAATAGATATCTAATGAGTGCTATTATATATATAAACGTATATAATAGATACATTAGATACATTAGAAGGTACCTCTGAGAAGAGATATTATACTCGTAATAGATGTTAGATATCTAATACTAGTGCTAATAGATATCTAATGAGTGCTATTATATATATAAACGTATATAATAGATACATTAGAAGGGTACCTCTAAGGGGAGATATTATACTCGTAATAGATGTTAGATATCTAATACTAGTTCTAATAGATATCTAATGAGTGCTATTATATATCTAAACGTATATAATAGATACATTAGATACATTAGAAGGGTACCTCTAAGGGGAGATATTATACTCGTAATAGATGTTAGATATCTAATACTAGTGCTAATAGATATCTAATGAGTGCTATTATATATATAAACGTATATAATAGATACATTAGATACATTAGAAGGGTACCTCTAAGGGGAGATATTATACTCGTAATAGATGTTAGATATCTAATACTAGTGCTAATAGATATCTAATGAGTGCTATTATATATATAAACGTATATATTAGATACATTAGAAGGGTACCTCTAAGGGGAGATATTATACTCGTAATAGATGTTAGATATCTAATACTAGTGCTAATAGATATCTAATGAGTGCTATTATATATATAAACGTATATAATAGATACATTAGATACATTAGAAGGGTACCTCTAAGGGGAGAGTGTTTCAATTAGATATATTAGATATATATAGTTTAGTCATAGCACTAATATAGAGTATATAATATATATATAATATGTATCTAATAACTAAAACTGCACCTTTCTCCTCAAAACCTTACATTTTATTGGATCCCATTTGGATTGCACTGACAAAGAATTCCATGTTTTAGGGTTGGGGTTTGTATTGTTTCAGGGTTAGGCATTGTTTGGATAGCCAGTACTATTCCAGGTTCCGAGGAGGCGAAGGCTACCCCTCATATTACCCTCATCAAATGTGTCAAGTTATAGGGGGAGGATTTTGGTGTATATATATATACAGTCGATGCCAAAAAGGTTGTCCAGCAGAACATAATATAATACTTTAATATCCATTGTTTTGGCCTATTGTCTTGGTCTAGACAATAGCCCAAAACAATGGATATTATAGTATTATATTATGTTCTGCTGGACAACCTTTTTGGCATTGACTGTATATATATATATATATATATATAACCGATAGAAGGCATAGGTCACAAGATAGGTGAGCACTATATAACACAGACTGAGTCCACGTCTCCGTAGTGCAGTGGTTAAGCCATCTACTTTCTATGCTGTGTATTGAGGGTTTGAGTCCCAGTAGGTGCCCATAATAGTTTTTCTCTTGTCTTTTCTTGTTTACTTGTGAGCTCTAATCATCAATTAGCTCTAAAGCATAGGTTTACTGACCAGTCACAATTTTTCAAATTATCTGTTAAAGTGCACCTAACCCCTTCTGCAATTTTTATACATATGAATCTTTGAAAGGTTTTAAGTACTTCTGTGAAGAAAGTTGTAGCTTACATAGAATACTCTATGTTCTAGGCTTGTTTAAAATTGTGAAAATTTGACCTTTCCTGACCCATGACCGCGTAAGAAAAAGACTGGGTCGATTCTTGATCTTACATCATATAATTCATTCCACTTTGCAATAATTTGAATAAATATTAAGTCTTTTTTTCTAAATAACTGTTTTCTTTACTAACAACTCACAGACTGTGTATATTCTCTATATATCGATGTTGTTGTGATAGAAAGGCGGCATGGAGAATAATGCATTAATGAGGTGACGTAAGATCCAGAATCGACCCAGGCTTTTTCTTACGCGGTCATGGGTCAGGAAAGGTCAAATTGTCACCATTTCAAACAAGCATAAAACATAGAGTATTCTATGTAAGCCAAAACTTTCTTCACAGAAGTACTCAAAACCTTTCAAAGATTCATATCTATAAAAAATTCCAAAGGGGTTAGGTGCACTTTAAGCTTTTGTATTTCCTCTAAGTTTATCGGATTATCAGTTCCCCATAAAAAAACTGACACAGAAATGACCCCCCCTATATACAATTGATGTAGATCATGACTGGTATAACCCTCATTATCTGTGGCTCTGGATGAGGGATTGATATGCAGATGGTGTAAGAAGGATAATGCACAGCATAGTCGGTGTTCTCACCAGAATTTTGTAGCTTGGGATCCAAGCTAGCCCTCTAGTATTTTTTTTTTAGTGCACCATTTCAAAAACAAATGTGAGAATCCCGCAGTGGCATGGTCTGGTGTGAACACTGCATAGTCCAGGCCTGCAGCCAGACTAAAATGATACACTAAAATGAAAATGGTGACCAAACCAAAGAAAATGTTGACAGGAAAACACCAAAACGATGCTTGTAACTTGTGGAAGGTCATTGCTTTGTAACTCTTGCAACCTCATTGGACAGGTGAAGTACTGAAATGCCATTGGACCCCTCGACTTCAAGCGATTTGATTTAAAAAAGATATTTTTTTACCTCTGCCTCATACTGGCTATGCGCCTGTAGTAAATCTAAAGCCCTGCACCCCTCCTCCCGGGACATAGCAGGAATTATTAAAGGAGAACTGTACTCTAAAATTAACCTATTTTTAAAGAACCTATTTTTGTTGTTGTATTGCATTTTGTAATTTAAAGGAAGGTCCTTGAATATCAACAAATTGTGAGTTTTGACTTCAAACACTGCTGGCAGCACAATTAATGTATATGTGTCAGTGGATATTTCATGACGTATACAAGTACAAGGAAGAGTTGCCCAGGGGCGGGCTCCAGCCTCATAAACTCTGTTAATTTTAGAGATTTCATTTTTTCTGGCTTTAACTTGAAAGATATGGGGATGAAACTTGCACAAGTTACTATTTTTGGCTAATGCTCTTTCCAATTTTGGCATCCATTTTGAGAGCAGCAGTACCATATACTTGATTGAAAATACACAATGTTTTATCTAAATCTTTGACTTTTTTCCAGTTCTTTCTAAACTTATCTTCCTTGTATGCTACATTATAAATACTAACATCCCAATTCTATGCCGCAGAGCTGGAGCCCAAATTTCCTCCAAAATTATTATTTTTAAATAAAGTGCAACATGAGAAAAATAACAGAGAAAATCAAATTAGTATCCATACCTTCAATATTAATTTTAAAATAAGTCAATTTTATGGTACAGTTCTCCTTTAACTTGATTACCTGGTAGATGTAATGACAGTCTACAGAAATGGGGCCAACAGACACCTCAACTTGCCAAAAAACCCTGGTGACTTCAATGACTGCTATTAGCTCTCCCCAGGCACATTTTTAGTGTATGAGAACCTCTTTCACAAGCTCAGCCAGCAAGAAATCTGTCGTGAAACCATGGTAACCAGTCTGTTTTCTCACATGGTTGATTAGTTCCTGTAAAAACTAGTGTTGATATGTGTCCATGGGGAAGATAAAACACTGCCATAATCAACTGAATGACGATTAAGGTATCAGTGGGAAGTGAGTAGCAGCTGACATTTCAAATGCTTGCCCTTTGACAGAACAAAAGAGGGAATTGTGGGTGTGGAAATCGTTTATCAAGTGTTGAGTGCAGGATTACCACTGAGGAAGCATGTCCTCAGATGAAGGATCAAAGGAAATTTCCCCATCCAATATAGAAATACTAATAGGTGTAATAATCACAAATCCTGATCAATGCTGATTTAAAAACTTTAATTATGTGTTTTCTCACATAACTGTAAGTATGGGTGACAAACAACAGCTCTTTTTCACACAATATACAACACATGACTAATACGAATAGCAGGCAATTCATATGAAATAGAACAATAATTATTATATTTTTTATCCTTGTTATTAATATTAACTTCGTACAATCTTACTATTAATAATCCTGTACTTCCATATCATGTTTCATACAATTTAATTGTTCACATTGTTCATCATATATGACCATACTAAACAATTTATTAGCATTGTTTACATATTTAATAAAATAAGTATGAATTCAGGTGCTGCTTGCAATAGGTTATATTACAGTTGCATCTGTGAATAGCAGTTTCAGCGGTATTGACCCAAATGCCTCACATGAATGATGGTTTCAATGGTGCTTCACAAGAGACCTGTGATAATCATGGTCCTAAATGTGCTTCATTATTACATGTATCGAAGTGAGGCAATCGGGTCAATACTGCTGAAACTGCTATTTGTTGATGCAACTAATAATAATAATATTATCAGTATGTGAAAATGTGGTTGCCTGTATATATGCTAGTTCTCACCTGTTGGGTACGTGTTCTCTTTTGGTATTGGCTTACATGTATTTGTATTTAATAAAGGGGTGGTTAAAAAATGTCAGAAGTTGCTTTGAAGAGTGACAGACCACCAAGTTCCTGGTCTGTACCCACACTGTCAAACTTAGAATGTGAACTTCCAACTAGTATGAAATAAATACTGGAAGAGTGCTAGCTATACTTGCCTATGCATAGTGTAGGTGCACAAGACAGTGTAACTGAAATAACTAAATAAAATTAAATATATATCTAATTAGATATTAATTATGGTGCTGGTGAATCTCTATAAATACCCTTACCAAAATTTTCATATGGCCCATATATGGGCCAAATATGGAAATAATATGGGTAAATATATGGGCAAAATATGGATATTATATGGATATTATGTGGCCACATTAAACCCACATATGTGGCCACGTTAAACCCACATTACAAATTCAGCAGAATTTATGAGACCCATATAAAGGCCACACACTTTCCATATATGGCCCATATAACCCATGTATGGGCCTACTACGTATTTGGTTGATTCCCATAGTTTGCCCATATATCGGGATATATGGCCCATATATGGCCCGTATATTTATTATACGTGGGCCATACATGGGTAAGATAATAAATGATGTGGAAATCACCCAAAACACATTAGGCCCATATATGGGAATTATATGGCCCACATATGGCCCACATATAAAAATATGTGGCCCATACATGGGCCACATAACCCACATATGTGGCCACATTAAACCCACATATCTAAATTCAGTAGAATTTATGAGACCCATATAAAGGCCACATACTTTCCATATATGGCCCATATAACCCATGTATGGGCCTACTACGTATTTGGTTGATTCCCATAGTTTGCCCATATATCGGGATATATGGCCCATATATGGCCCGTATATTTATTATATGTGGGCCATACATGGGTAAGATAATAAATGATGTGGAAATCACCCAAAACACATTAGGCCCATATATGGGAATTATATGGCCCACATATGGCCCACATATAAAAATATATGTGGCCCATACATGGGCCACATAATACACATATATGGGCCTACTATGGGAATTAACCAAATACGTAGTAGGCCCATATATGGGTAATATGTGGACGTTATATGGGTTAAAAATATGTGGCCATATTTACCGTATATATCGGCTTGATATGGAATCAACTATATACAGTATAGGTCCATGCATGACTGTTGTAGGCCCATATTATTATCCCTTATATATGGGCCTAAAATGGGAATCAACTAGGTCCATGTTCATGTCAGTCACATGGGGGATTATTTTATGACAAGGGTTGCTATGTACATATCATATGCATGACAGGTAAGTCAACTCAACATAAGTGTAACAAAGAAAGCATCATACACAGCTGCAGGTGGTCTCTTCCCTTTTTCTCTTATTTGCCATATGATATGCTGGAAGAGAACTCTGATAGTATATATGTAATCAGTTGGCATAATTAAGGAAGACTAAAGTTAAAATAATGCCAAAACAATTAACTGATTTACTGTAAATAAAGTTTGACAAACAATTGAAAAATTTGACAAGATTGACTACTCAATCACATGGGTCTTTGTTTATTGTATATCGTTGGTAAAACTTGAAAGCAGTTGCATGAACAAACACCATTATACATTCATGTGTATAAAGCATTTAACAAATTTACCATGGTTTATATGTCCTCTTATTTACCATGTTTTGTGGTAAAATATAGCTTTACATTTCAAGAAACTTTTGCAGGGTATAATTGATCTGACATAATTTACATAATTTGTGTCAAGTCAGCAGCCCTTTTTCAGATGCCACTAATTACATGTCATAACTAAAAACCTTTGTGTGTCAAGATGTTACTCAAATAAAAGTAAGTTAATACATTTTTAACAATACAACATCAATGGCAGTTTGAAGTGCAACACAGGCCAAAGGCATTGCAAATCTGCAAGTGTACAAATACAATATTATGGAATTCCCATGGTTTGCAGAGGATAATAATATTGAAATATCCAACACTTCAAAGTTGAGATGTAATTAAGTGTGTATGAGAACCAATACAAATTATTTTTTGCCAATTAGCGTTCAGCACTATACATGTACCTATATCTTGTATAAGTCAAATATACAAGATATATTTGAGTCAAATATACAAGATATAATAGGTACATGTATACAAATGTATTGGGGGGGGGGGGGGGGGGGGGGGGGGGGGTACTTCATTGTGAAAATGCCAGGGATGCTCTTTTGAAAAGCTGGAAAAATACCCTAATATATACTTCACCAAGAAAGTGTACTACTCAAAATGCTCTAAAATGGATTATCAATTAACAAATTAAAATAAACTTGCCATTAATTGTCAACCATAGAAATTTTCAAACTAATGTTCAGCTGCACATGTTCAGTTTAGTCAGGAGTGTATAAATATATTATTGTTATTGTCGTAAGAGCCTGTTTATCCCTAAAAAAATACCAGATGCATGCAGTTAGAACATGTTTATTTCCTAAATGACCCCCTAAAAAATACTGGATTGGCAATTTCAATCTCTAATAATATTACAAGCATCACTGACCCATCTCTAGTTTGGGCCATCATGTAATTATTTCTAGATATTAGGTACTGATTCAAGTTCAAGTTCAATTGATTGAGTGGGAGGGCCAGATTGGAAAATATTTGGCTTGAGGTCATGATGTATGGACCAAGTGCAGCAAGATCATCCATAAGTCATGAACTCAAGCCAAATATTTTCCCGTCCATCCCAACCTAACTCAGTCAATAGGTTTTTTAATATGACCATATTTTTTTGTAGATCAAACTGCAAAACAGCAAGAAAAATTTGTGCAGGACCGGACAGCTTTTTCCGGCCCACTCACGGCATACACATCCGGCCCTCATCGTATCATGTGACTTTTGTAAATGATTTTGAAAGGAACGTGTGCACATGGCCGTATGGGTCATATGATAATGTGTTTAACTGACTTTCTTTTATCTTAAGTTTTGCATATATACAATTTAAAAGAAAATTTTAGTCGAATATGCCTAATTAAATGACGGTTTTCCCTTGAGTTGAGTGCGAGTACAACATTTGCACTCAAAATATATCATTTGCAAGGAAAGTAGAGATCTTCCAAATGCAGCTAAACTGAATGCTGGAGACATGAAAACAAGCTACCAAGAGTATTTGTTTGCTTGTAGAGTTGTGAAAAGTCACACTCGTAAATCAAATGGGATCTAAAGGCAGTACAACTGCCACCTACTGAGTACTGTTCAAATCATATTCGAAGCACATACCAGGGGAAAATTCAAGGGCTTAATTGGGATCTTACAGTAATCCCATAGAAATTATGAAATTTGTCACCCAAAGTGTGTGTACTTCTTTTATGAAAATAATAAACAATTGAGAGCATTTTAGTTTGACTAAAAGCTAGCTTTAATTTATGCAGCCATTGATAAACAACCTAATCAAAACAATGGCCAGCGTCAAGCACCATGGGCTCAAACACACGTATCAGCTGAGAACAACAGTTCACTCAGCTTGCATCTGTTTCCTGATTCTTGGAGGCCTTCTGGCCTCGGAGCATTTTTGATTAATTTTTTGGATCATCATCCCCATTGATATCTAAAATAAAAAAATAAGGTTCATAGGCACTTTAAAGGATCAAATCCACAGATAATAGAGACCAAGGAACATTTTTTATTGTATAATTAACTGTATATTGTATAAAATGCCTTTGTGGATAACTGGTCAGTGTTAACAAACTAAACATGTATTATTAGCATACACTTGTCATAAAAAAATGTGATTGAGCCAGAAGGGACAATTTGGTCCACGCATTTAATTTCCTTTGGAAGAGGCCAACGCAGGTCAATTTGACCATTATTGTATTTTTTTCAAGGGACAAATGTATTTTTAAAGTGGGAATGGTGCAGCCTGGCTCGTTCCTTGCTTTACAGTCTTGCAAAAATACTGACATAAAAAGTGATGACCTAGCTTATTGCATGGAAAACTGTCCAGGTGATTCCAATGTGTAAAAAGTTTCCTTTGATATTCTTTGACAGGATATAATTATTTCTTGGTAATCCTTCCTGAAAGGAAAGTAACACAAAGGCATGCAAATATACAGTGTACATGTATAAACTCTTATTTTACGAAAAAAATACAATTCAAATCGGAACTAACAGCACAGGTACCCAATTATAATAATTACAGAGTTTGTATGGGAATTTACTGTGTTCGATTTTCAATGTAAATCTTTAATAACATTCAAAATATGTCTTGTTGTAGTTATTGTCTGTGCCTGGAGCGATTTTCAGCGAATTTAATCAAAATTTGACTACATTTCAACTGTTGATGTTGTCTCCAAAAACACAACGTGAAAACCCCAAATTTTACGTTTTACTTTTAGAGAGAACATGAATGTGGTAAGGAAGATAATCAATCCATTATTCGTTCGGGGTGAACGGAGCTCTATGACTATACTCATCATAATTTTCGAAAATCTGGTTGGATCAATTAAAGGCGAACAAAGGAAAGAGTAAACACCAAATATCGGCAGAAAACACTTCTCTAGACTCTACGACGAACAGACCAACGCCAGCGCTTTGAATTTATACGTCTCGGTGTCCTAGGGTAAACTTTATGGTTTGAAACACTACTTCAAGTAGCTATAAACTGAGTTTAGTGTCATCCATTTTCGATGATTTAAGTTGAGATTAGATTCCAACAATAAGAAAATCCATTCTACTGAGCCTGAGTGACTGAGAGGCCTGGCACATTATCAAGCAGTACAAACTCGTGAGTCGTGGTTATTCAAGTAAACAAACGTTTTTTTTGGGGCAAAAAAACATATACCAAGAAACAATAAACAGCCTGGTGTACTTCTTACCTTTTTCTAGGTTTACTGAATGCTTCACTTTTCTCCATTTTGTAGACAAACTCGGGCACACAGCAGAAATGGCCGCCCATTATTCTTTCGGAGGGAAGAACTGAAAAAAGGCGCGAAAAACGCTCAGCATTGAAACGAGGCTCCACTTGAGGCATGCTGGGAAATTCTCAAACAAACAAGATGGCGGATCGCAGACGTGATGTATAGGTTATTGGCATCAGAAATAGCTCCATGAAAACGTTTTTACAACCGGCTATATTCTCTGTAATTCTCCCACTGCATAAATAATACTCGAGAGAAGTGAGCGCTTCCTTTCGATCTGTGGATTTATATCAGGGACCTGATCAGCCCAAGGTCTCGTTAGAAATTCAGAGTTTTCCTGTATTATTTTAAAAGTACTAACAACTGAGCGATCATAACAAGAAAGACGATGTAGGAGAAACTTCATTTTTTGCCTTAATGATAAGAATGAGTACTAAGGGGAAATAGGGAGGCAGCTTGTGGATTTTGATTGTGATTATCGTCTAATTTGCATCTGAGAGGACAAGGTTCACTACTTTGGTAATTGTATTTGTGTACTATAATTGCATGCTAATATTTGCTACCGAACAATCAGGATGTTTATGTAAATCACTTAAATCTTTATTTTTTGTGTATTAGTAAATTTTCTTAAACTCAAATTCTGACTGTCTTTATATAACTTATTCATGTATATTTATATAATTGGAGATTTACATTTGGGTAATTTACATCTAACGGCTGGGAAGGTCGTTCAAGGTCATATGTTGGGATTTTAACATCCATCCCTGATAGGCCATTTGAGCAGGGGTTTATAACTCAGAACTCAACACTTGTCGTAATAAATTATTGCAGATCATTTAATGCTAAATTCACGTAAAAACTGAAAATAATACAATCAATAAGGATATAACTAACTAGAAGCATATAAACAATCAAACCATGCAACAGCATCGTAACCAGTGTAGAAATATACAAACGTGTGAAACTACTACTTAAAACTCAATACACATACAATAGACATAAACTACACCTAAATGCAATCATAAAAGACTAATCATCATCTGGAATTCCACCGGACTCCAGAGCTCTGAGTATCAGCCATCTGGAATTCTGCTGGACTCTGGAGCTCTGAGTATCAGCCATCTGAAATTCTGCTGGACTCCAGAACTCCGGACCGGAATCCCGCTGGACACCGGACTCCATGTTTCAACCTGGAATTCTGGATTCCACCGGAATTCCAGATCTATTTTCACTAGGGTAAGTGGGTATTATATGCATGACTGAGATATACAGTATGGGATAGAAGTTGCATGCCCATATAATTATATTTTCCACATTAACCCTAGGCCTATTATATGTGGGTATTATGGGTCACTGATATATATGGTAATTACATGGGATAGCAGTTACCCATATATTTCCCACATTAAATCACATGTGGGTATTATATGGGTCACTGTAATATGGTAATTATATGGGATAGCAGTTGCCCATATATTTCCCACATTAAACTTCATTATGTGGGTATTATATGGGTCACTGAAATATGGTAATTATATGGGATAGCAGTTGCCCATATATTTCCCACATTAAACTTCATTATGTGGGTATTATATGGGTCACTGAAATATGGTAATTATATGGGATAGCAGTTGCCCATATATTTCCCACATTAAACTTCATTATGTGGGTATTATATGGGTCACTGAAATATGGTAATTATATGGGATAGTAGTTGCCCATATATTTCCCACATTAAACTTCATTATGTGGGTATTATATGGGTCACTGAAATATGGTAATTATATGGGATAGCAGTTGCCCATATATTTCCCACATTAAACTTCATTATGTGGGTATTATATGGGTCACTGAAATATGGTAATTATATGGGATAGTAGTTGCCCATATATTTCCCACATTAAACTTATTATGTGGGTATTATATGGGTCACTGAAATATATGGTAATTATATGGGATAGCAGTGGCCCATATATTTCCCACATTTTATCACATTATGTGGGTATTATATGGGTCACTGAAATATGGTAATTATATGGGATAGCAGTTGCCCATATATTTCCCACATTAAACTTCATTATGTGGGTATTATATGGGTCACTGAAATATATGGTAATTATATGGGATACCAGTGGCCCATATATTTCCCATATTTGGATAGCAGTTTCATTGTTATCCCACGTAAACCCCATATTTAAAACAGTAGGAAAATTCTTGCCCATGTTTTGTCCATATACCTATTCCACCATCCCATACAATGTCCATACACGGGCCATATATGGCCCACATAAAACCCATATTATACCCATACTAAAATTTTGGTAAGGGTAAGAGCAGGTGGGTTTCAGAAAGAGCTAGTAATAATATTATTGAATCCGAGTTTAATACCCTGCTAGACAGAGATTCCTTGGGTATAAATTCGAGTGTTATATTAGCCCTTTGTTGATTTTAATTGTTCTCTGCATAATCGTTTGGCATGGCAAACACAAGAACTAATGGAGAGCTGAACGTCTCTGATGAGTTATTTAGTCAAGGAATACAGTTTACCTTGGCATTCTCTTGCTTGACGATGATCCACTGTTCGTTTATGTCTTTCCCATTCACAGCATTAGCAAGACTCGCGGTTTTCTAATACATACTAGCAAAGCAGCAAGACTCCATAACTCGTAAGCACAACTTCGCTCGTGATTTTCAACACGGGTGCAAGCACGAAAGCATGGGGTGCAAAAGACAGGAGATAGAATGAACAATAAACTCCTTATGTTGAACTTTTGAGGCTTAACTTTTACTTCTCCACCTTAACTTTTTCAGAATACCAGGCCGGAAACGTTTGTTGTTGACAAAACTAAATGGTTTCAACAGGGAAGAGTGCAGGACAGGAAGTTGGAGCCCGCGCGGGCGCAATGCGTTTTGCCGCGGCGTCGGCCAGACCAGCTTTAAAAATGATGACAATAGCAGGAATATTCGGATCTATATAAGAACTACTACGGTACAAAAATCCATAATAGAAAATATATAAGCAAAGGCCGTGAACAAAAATATATTTTCTTTTATTGATGTACGAACGTGTCAGTTACATGTTGTGAAGAAATTATTGAAAATTTTACTAATATTAAAATTTTATGTACAAGGAGATACCTTCGAGTGGTTAACAACTAACCAAGATAACTTATATATCTGCATAATTACTAATACTCCCTAGAGTATTACATAACCTCGACACATAAGCATACTAGTGTGGATTCCATACCGTTTGAAAATACATTTGCCTCCGCAAAAAAATGGTGATTGTTTATGTTATCTTCATCATCATTATTATTATTATATATATTATTATTATTATTAATATTATTATTATATAATATTATTTTCTATTATAATATAATATTATTATTATATATTATTATTATTATTAATATTTTTACATTACTATTTTGAAATAAAAAAAATCTCTTGAAGTTGTCAGGTAACCTCGTACAATGGTATTCAGTACTTAATTCAACAGTAAGCTTGCAAGAGTTAAAAAGCAACGACCGTCTCCCGGTTAGCTCAGTGGTTAAGCGCCGGCCTGTTGTGCAGGAGGTAGCGGGTTCAAACTCCGGCCGGACCGACACTCAGGGTCTTAAAATAACTGAGTAGAAGGTGCTGCCTTTGTGGAACAGCTGCAAATGGTTAGACCTTCACGTCTTCTCGGATAAGGACGTTAAATCGCAGGCCCAGCAGAGGATGAAGAGCCTCCTTGTGGATATGCCACTGATTAATCCCATTATTATTACTGCTGCCGCAGCGAGCGAGCCTGAAGCGAGCGAGCAAGGCAGCAGTTCTAATCCGTAAGCGGGTCCAAATCTCGATATTTTTTTTTAACAAAATGCATCACTTCTATTGTCTGTTTTTTACCACACTGCTTTGCACGGATCTGATCGTCACGTGACATTACACAAGGTGGAATCTGCATTGTTTGAGCTAACTATGTTCAACCGTTCTGTAATGCATTTCTGTGTATGCAATCCTTGTGTAATCATGAATTTGTTGAAGTGTAAACGTGTAGGCGAACTCTGTGTGAACTATCATGACCAGTTTTCAAATAGCAAGATCTATCCTGTTATCAAGATGGCGAGCAGCAAATAATTTTCTGCCGTCAAGCAGCCGGTTCAAAATACGTGTCCCGAGTTGGCCCGGTTTATAGGCGAGCCAAAGTGTTTATATGAGAAAAATTTGGCTCGCCCCCCAGGGTCACCCTACCTTGTGAACCGAGTGCCTCGGAGAGGTGGGTCACCCGCCGCCCCGAGCCAAGTTTGCGGTTTCTCATGTATACAGTTGACTTCGTTTTATAAAGAAATGTATGAAAAGTTGGCTCGCCCAGGGTAGACCGGGCCAACTTTCCTTCATATAAACAGGGCCTAAGTTATATTAATAATTTCTCTGTTGTTATTTGAAGTACTTTAATATTTATTTATTATTTATGTATTTATTTTGCCATCGACCGCTTTTAATATCCTGCATAGTGTTATACTAAAAGGATTAATAAATATGAGATGAGATGAGGCTCGGGGAATTTAAAATTTACCGGGAGATCGTTGATATGTCGGGACAAAATTAAAATAAATCGCGACAACTTTTGAGTTACACAACTCCGTCAAACAGGATTCAGTCGCACGATAGCTCCAAAACTACAAAATATATTCATCTAACACCTTGGCATTTTTATAACCCAGTAATCTATTTTTCCTGTTTATAGGTATACTAGTTATTATTATTATTATTATTATTATTATTAGCAACGACCTTCCACGAGTTACGAACCTCGTTTTGGCGTTCTTTCCCGCCATTTCCTGTCGACATTTTCTTTGTTTTCGTCTCCATTTTCGTCATTTCCTTTTTAGTGCCTCAGAAAAGTTTTTGTCTGGCTACGGGCTAACCTGCTTTCAGGCGGTAGATGGTGTTTTGTTCGCGTAGCAAACGGATCATCGAAGCGGCCGCCAAAAGAAACGTGTGGATTCAGTCATTCAGGGACGCTTACGAGCTATAGCCCCACTTAGTTTTTTTAATCTGGGTAGCAATATAATTGAGAGAATATCAAGCTATAAACTGCTTAATATTGTGGTCTATGGTGGCCCATTCACGCCATAGCAAAATGTGCTTTATAGTGAAACATTTTTTTTTTATATTTACTTAATAATATTTTATTTTTATTTTAGTTTATTAAAATGTATGTTTTTTAAATAAAAAAAATACGAATGCAATTCTAGAGAAAGCGAGGTTACTCAGATCACATGTCACACGTACGTGCACGTGCTCGACTAGTCCAGTAGTTAGGGTGCGTTCGATTGACTGTATTCCGGAATAAGAATCAAGGGTGACCCAACGAAGTTTTCGGTTAAAAAGCTGTTCGGGAAAGTAAGTTAGCCTAAAACTCTCGGATTTGAAAAAAATTGTCCCTAGAAAATTGTTTTCTGAAATACTGGCTAGAAAATTTGTTTTCAATCCCTAGAAAATTATAGAAGAAAAGGGAGACTAAAAGGTTTCCCCTAAAATATTCGTACGTCCCAATTCGTCTGATCAAAGTCAGCACCTGTTCATGTGCTATATGGGGTGCCTTACAGGTCGGTCCTAGGACCGTTACTTTATCTTATGTACACTTCTCCTTTGGGTGACCTCATTAGAAGCCATGATATGATGTGCCATTTCTACACAGACGACACTCAAATTTTCATCTCATTTGACTCTCATGCACCAGAATCTTTAGTTGCAGCCAAGATCGAAGCTTGTATCAATGACATTACCACCTGGATATCTTTGAATAATTTAAAACTGAACACTGATAAAACTGAACTACTAATAATAGGATCTCAGTTTCGACCTAAAATCCAACTTCCGCCACTTATTATAGGCAATGATCTTATTATTTCTTCTCAGTCTGCTCGCAATATCGGCGTAGTATTTGATGATTCTTTGAATTTGGAATCCCAAGTGGCTTCTATTTGCAAGGCTTCATTCTTTCACATTCGTAACATTGCACGTATTAGGAACTACTTATCTGCTGAGAATACCAAGACGCTAGTACATGCATTTATTACTTGTAAGCTTGATCATTGTTATTCTCTCCTTTATGGCCTTCCGCAAACTCTTGTTCAGAAACTTCAATTAGTTCACAACTGTGCTGCCCGATTAATCATGCGTAGAGAAAATTCGATCATGTAACTCATATAGGCGAATCCTTGTTTACGTTTTTTCCTCATTAGCATACATCAAACTTCACGCGACGTACATACAAACAAACAGAGTCCATAAATCGAAAGAGATTGTCACACTTGATAATCACCGAAAATTTGAGAGTGATATGATAAACATATTTTGAGGAATGAGCGTTTAAAAAGCTCAAAATTTACAATGAATGTATGGCTGTCAGCAACTCTTGCCCCCCAGCCCATTTTTTAGTTTTGAAAAGTCAATTTCTCCGTAAATATTTAACATATCAATCTCACATTTTCGGTGGTTACTCAGTTTAACATTCTATTTCAACTGATATAGTCTGTTTGTTTGTAGCTTGAAGTTTAATTTATGCTAATGAGGCAAAAATGTAAACAATGACGTCAGCAAGGATTCGCCTATACTCATAGAACTTCATTGGCTTCCTGTAACTCAACGCATTAAGTTTAAAATCTTGCTACTTACTTTTAAGGCACTCAACGCGCTTGCACCGATTTATCTTAGCAACTTGTTAGAAAAATATGTGCCCACCAGACACCTACGTTCCAAAAGCAAATTTCTTCTAAAAATTCCAAGTGGTAAAACAACAAAAACATATGGCGATAGAGCTTTCTCTGTGGCAGCGCCCAGGCTGTGGAACACTTTACCAGATAACATTAAACTCTCACCATCATTGAACACTTTAAAATCTCGTCTTAAGACATTTTTGTTCCAACAGGCCTATGATATCTAGTTTTCGAACATGTTTAGTCTAAATCATGTTTAACTTAGTTGCTTGGTTTTTATAATATTTAGTTTCTTCTCATATTTAACTATTTTTTAGTTTGTAATTATTTGTGAAGCGCCTTTGAATTTAAGAAAAGTGCGCTATATAAGTTTAGATTATTATTATTATTGTCAATAGAGTCAGAACAACACATTTTCATTCCCTAAGAATTGCCTAAAGGAAAAAAGAATCCCTAAAAAATTCGTACCTCCACAAAACTTTGCAACATGAAGTTACTTGGGCTAGAAAATTCTTGTTTCTGTTCTAGACTACTAACAAATTCGTAGGCCGGGAATATTTTGCCATAGTATTTTCGGTTGACGCGATTTCCACCTAGAAAATCCGAACAGCTAATAGCTTTCTAGAATACGTCAAAAGACATAGTAGGCGCCTTAAAATGGCTAGATAAGCTGCAGACAACTGGTTTCAAATGAGTTTCAAAAAGTACTCGCTGGGTGCCCTTGAAGAATACACAGAATGATCACTACAAATCGCTTATACTGGGATTTTGTAGCCACTGGAATACTAATTATACCCTAAATATCATATATCAGCAAGCATTTGTAGCTTAGTGCAAAATATGCCCGAACCAGTGATTTCCAGACTATTCCATCTATTCTTATTCCGGAATACGGTCAATCGAACGCACCGTACCCTTAGTTAGCTTGCTCGAAAAGACCCGTTATTCAAGAATGTCTGGAAATGGGTCGACTACAAAGACAAAATGTCAAGAAAAGAACAGGAAAGAATGACGAAGCGAGTCCGATTCTAATTTAAAATATATATCTTGTATTTCCTCTGAGCCTGAGGGATATCAGAAATCAAGTCTGCCTTTACTTGTAATTATAGTAAGTGTGCCTTTTAACATCGTACTATATTTCTCTGTATGCTTGTAACGTATTCAGATATATGATTAATTTGATAGAATTCCGATAAATTGAATATATTAAAGTGAATTTAAAACTGATCCAGCTTAAAAACTTCATTTTAGATAAATATTGAAGCCACGAGGCTGGTTTCCATACAGCCCTAAAAATTGTCTTAATTGTTTTCCGTGTTTTTCAGATAGAATTGAACTGATCCTATCTCCACAACAAAAAAAACGTCGACACGAGAAAAACAAGAAAAGGGCAATCCCTTTATGTAGGACGACACGACTTTTTACCAAAAATACAATAGAATACAACACAATACAATTCAATACAACAATAGAACGCAACACAATACAATACAATACAATTTGGTAGCAATTCGTGTCGTCCTACATGAAGGGATGGCCAAGAAAAGGCTATTTGAAAACCAGACCTAAAGGTAAAGTAATACGGGCAGCAATTGAACTTGTCGCGCAACAATGTTGCGTTGCGAGTTGCAGCACGATGTTGCTCGTTTTTACCACCCGCGCGTGCAACTTGCCACGCAACAAATTTCCATAGTATTGCAAGTTGCACTGTCTAGCAACTTGCAACACGGAAATATGTTGCGTGGCAAGTTGCTCGAGTGGGTGGTAATACAAGTAACATCGCGCTGTATTAAACTGGCAACACAACATTGTTGCGCGACAAATTGAATTGCTGCCCGTATTACTTCACCTTAACTACCATCATGTTCTGTATTGTCACATACACTTGGGCGCGTTTTGGGGGGAGCTATTCCAAAATTCTTCCCTCTTACGAAATGTCGAAAGCAGTCGCTACTTTTAAGTAATGCTTCGTGTAAATACGGCACCGAACCGCACTCAGACGGAGCAAGGTGTTAATTTTTGTATTGTGAAAAATCTTCAGTCTCATTGGTTGAAACATGAAAATCGCCCTAAAGGTAAGGAAGACGTCTAACTTCCTCCAATTTTTCAAAATATTAAAACTACGATTTGCACTGCGGTTACAAATGTCGTTTATAAAGCAAATCGTATATATATATACGAGTGTCGTTATCACAAAAATACTACTACTCGCTGTTGATAAGGCTTCAGAATTTTCTCTCTTGATTATAGCCTAAATGCGCTCATGAATTGTCAGTCGTTACCGTGCATTTCGCGTTGCAGAAGTAGCCTGGCAATGCAGCGAGGAAATTCAAAATAGCTTAGAAGCGCTCATGTAGTTATCTTACTTTGTATTTCAGTGTGCCTTCAGTTTTAGGCCTCCCGGCTTTTCTGCTTTTCTCAGTCCTTGACCTTTCTTATCAGAAGGGTGTAAGACGTTTTGTCAGTAACATTGCTCATACGAAGCATGTCAACATGAAAGGAGTCTTCCTGTCTAAGGCTCTTTGCCTCAACTTGTGTAATTTCAGTGGCCGGCGCCATTTCTCAAGCTTTTAATGGATTTCAATGCACTATACGGCAAAACGTTCTCGGCTTCCTGTAGATTAAGATTAGCACCGCGACTTTCTACGTATTTTGAATACAAATACTCGAAAACGTTTTTTCCAACCTAACCCTAACTTTCAAAGTGGCGCCATTTCTCGAGCTTTTAATATTCTCTTCATGTAGATTAAGATTAGCAGCGCGACTTTCTACGTATTTTGATCAGAAATACCTGAAAATTCATTTTTTAACCTCCAGCTCTCAAATAAAGAAATTATGGGATAGATCTCAGACAAAGGCATTATGGGATCGAAAGGCCAGAAAAGTCCGACTGTCATTTGCTCTTTAAATAAAACACTGGAAAGTGCGTTATTACCTCGTAAAGCGAACGGCACACAAGATGAAGCATGTTTACTGAACACGAAAGGAGTCTTCCTGCATGTCTAAGGCTCTTCTTGCATGTGCTAAGTAAAAACGTGCTTCATATACATACATACATACATACATATACATAAATATACATACATTACAGGATATATTGCAGGGCGTCTACCCATTGTTACGCGCAATGTTGCAGTGTGTCCATATTTAGCTTAAGTACGTTCCTTTTGTTTGATACTGTGAACAATATTGTTTTATTGGTGTGTTCCTTTCCAGAATCATGTTTATTAATTCGATTTAAGATATGCTCCAGGATCAGGTTCTTCGAAGCAAAGGTAAGAGTTACCGTTGGGCTACATCGCTAACCCGAGATTAAACTGTACAGATTACAATGACCCTTGCTTCGAACAACAGGTCCAGGAAAGGAAGAATGTTCCTAATTTTGCTGATTGTGAAATGTCATGAAAACATACCATAAAATCTTGAATATAATTTAATTCCAACATGAACCAATTTCAAGTGTTAAATAAGAACTAAACAACTGATCATTTCACTTACAGGTTGTATCTTTAACAATTAGACTGCAGCCCCCAGTCAACTATCAAAGTCGATAGAAACCAAGAGCGCGAAGTCTAATTGTTTTAGCATAACCAAGCCACCGTTCCATCAACTTAGCCATCGAGGAAACTATGAAAAACTCGTGGGGAAAAATGCAATTTTCTAAGTGTTTTTTGTCTGCAGCGTGTACGGTCGACTATCGTTTTTGCCAATCTTGCACAGTTCCTTTCAAAAGCCTTAGAAAATATCCAGAAGCGCGCGCTGTCAATAGTATTTCCTCACACCTCTTACGATGAGGCATTGGTCAAGGCGGGTCTTTTGACCCTTGATAATCGAAGAGTGGCAGCGTGCAAGAAGTTTATTAGCAAAATCAAGCCGGGCAACCCTATTTACCATCTAATTCATAACAGGGTGGTTACTTCAACTTCCACTGAATTACACGCTTAGAACAGGCAGGCAGCAATACCCCATAGCCACTAAAACAGATCGTTATCGGAACTTCGTCACAGTTAAATCTTTGGACCCTTAATTTGCATTATTATTATCATTCGAAATATCTATTTATAGACTGCGTATTCATTGTATTTATAATTAACTGTACAACCACCTGTAATTCAGTAATTTCACTGCGAGAGGTGCGAATGAACAAATTATTATTATTATTATAATTATTATCGATCGATAGACGGTGCCCATGGCTAGCCAACACGCTGCAATTTTGCTGTCGACGGCCATGTTGCACATAATGTTGCAGCATTTCCTAAAATAACAACAACCAACTTGGAGAAATATAAACAACACCTTGAAGAGATGTTAGAAGGCCAGGCTTACACGTACACACACATGTAAGTCCAGGTCTATATACTGGATTTTATGTTCCTGCAGTTTGTAATAATAATGAAGACATTGTGGTTTCACTTATCACTTTTACATGACATTGTAAAAAAATAAATGGAACATGGGTTCCTTCACTCTGGGATAATAGGGCCAAGGTATTACATCTTCTCATAGCCACGGGCTCTTCCTCTGCCAACGAAATATGCTATGATAAGAATAACGACCAGCCCTGCCAGAGCGCAACCAACAGCTAGCGGTACAATGCTTCCTTCTTCCTTGTTGTCCTTTTTCATTTTACAGTCATTGGCTGAAATGGAGGAAAAGCAGAATAATTACAAATACGGTACATCCAACCACACCTTATCACCACAGTACATCCAACCACACCTTATAACCACAGTACATCATCCAACCACACCTTATGACCACAGTACATCATCCAACCACACCTTATGACCACAGTACATCCAACCACACCTTATGACCACAGTACATCCAACCACACCTAATGACCACAGTACATCATCCAACCACACCTTATGACAACCCTGTTAGTACGGCCACTCTTTCCCAGCCAAACTATATTTTTTTCAACACCCTGTTGATTCTCTCTCATCCTCCGAGAGTTGTTCTCCAGGTTCTCTGGTTTTCTTCCCTCCGTAAAAGTTTTGAAGTCATGTGAGTCGAGTCTTGTGAGTTGTAAATAATTGTTAAACGTAGTGAAAAGTGTGTGTGAGAATGCTTGGATCATTAGCAGGACAGGCTTATAAGTGTCAATATCCAAGGGTAAACAAAATACTTCATTTCATCATGACCAGAGTTTTCATGGCAAGAAGATGACCAGTTGCTTTTACAGAGCTTAGCACTATTATTACCAAAACAAATAAGCATCCCAGCTTTACTCATAGTGCAACAAATTATGGTAGGCAAGGACATACATTTATCCATGTGTACGTACCATTATAATATACTCAACAAAATATATCGATTCTGATTGATCAATAACGAGTGAAAATGTTTGCGCAACCATTTATAAACACAAAATCGCATGAACTGCACGTGCTATACATGATTTATAGGCACTGCGTGGTATTTTGAAAGTTCTCAAATTGTACTGACTTGCCGAAAGGCTCGTGCAATTATTAGAACTTTCAAAATATCACTCAGTGACCACAAATCACGTGTAGCACTCGCATTCGCAATAGTGCGGGAGGTCGCGGGTTCAAACCCCGGCCGGACCAATTCTCAGGGTCTTAAAATAACCGAATAGAAGGTAGAAGGTGCTGCCTTTGTGAAACAATCTCGTTCTCGGACTGCAAATGGTTAGACCTTCACGTCTTCTCGGATAAGGACGTAAAATCGTAGGTCCCACGTCGGCTTCAAGTTTATCATGATGGGCAACTAGTTTCTGTAATCCTGGTGGTCGCAGTAGGTTGTAGACACGATGGGTAACTAGTTTCTGTAATCCTGGTGGTCGCAGTAGGTTGTAGACACGATGGGTAACTAGTTTCTGTAATCCTGGTGGTCGCAGTAGGTTGTAGACACGATGGGTAACTAGTTTCTGTAATCCTGGTGGTCGCAGCAGGTTGTAGATACGATGGGTAACTAGTTTCTGTAATCCTGGTGGTCGCAGTAGGTTGTAGACACGATGGGTAGCTAGTTTCTGTAATCCTGGTGGTCGCAGCAGGTTGTAGATACGATGGGTAACTAGTTCCTGTAATCCTGGTGGTCGCAGTAGGTTGTAGATATGATGGGTAACTAGTTTCTGTAATCCTGGTGGTCGCAGTAGGTTGTAGACATGATGGGTAACTAGTTTCTGTAATCCTGGTGGTCGCAGTAGGTTGTAGATATTATGGGTAACTAGTTTCTGTAATCCTGGTGGTCGCAGTAGGTTGTAGACACGATGGGTAACTAGTTTCTGTAATCCTGGTGGTCGCAGTAGGTTGTAGACACGATGGGTAACTAGTTTCTGTAATCCTGGTGGTCGCAGTAGGTTTTAGATATGATGGGTAACTAGTTTCTGTAATCCTGGTGGTCGCAGTAGGTTGTAGATATGATGGGTAACTAGTTTCTGTAATCCTGGTGGTCGCAGTAGGTTGTAGATATTATGGGTAACTAGTTTCTGTAATCCTGGTGGTCGCAGTAGGTTGTAGACACGATGGGTAGCTAGTTTCTGTAATCCTGGTGGTCGCAGTAGGTTGTAGACACGATGGGTAACTAGTTTCTGTAATCCTGGTGGTCGCAGTAGGTTGTAGATATTATGGGTAACTAGTTTCTGTAATCCTGGTGGTCGCAGTAGGTTGTAGACACGATGGGTAGCTAGTTTCTGTAATCCTGGTGGTCGCAGTAGGTTGTAGACACGATGGGTAACTAGTTTCTGTAATCCTGGTGGTCGCAGTAGGTTGTAGATATTATGGGTAACTAGTTTCTGTAATCCTGGTGGTCGCAGTAGGTTGTAGACACGATGGGTAGCTAGTTTCTGTAATCCTGGTGGTCGCAGTAGGTTGTAGATATTATGGGTAACTAGTTTCTGTAATCCTGGTGGTCGCAGTAGGTTGTCGATACGATGGGTAACTAGTTTCTGTAATCCTGGTGGTCGCAGTAGGTTGTAGATATGATGGGTAACTAGTTCCTGTAATCCTCATGCAAGTTTATCAGTCTCACCAGACTGTCACGAGTTACCGAGGTTGAATAAAGTTGCTTTACTTTACTTTATTCATATGATTTCCTCTACGTCAATGCATGTACACGTTCACCAAAATATAAACCATTCTACAGGTTTCTGTAGTTTTTAAAGGAAAGAGGGAGCTGATGTTGGGAAAGTAGCTCAAATAGGACTTAAATGACAAATACAAACTTATGTCCCAACCCTAAATATCCTTTTGAGTAATAATATTACAGCATTTAGGAAAAAAAATGTTTTGTTTCAGTACGTCAGCTTGTTAGATTTTTAAAGTCACATAATTGAAAAGCTCTTTCAAAATTTTTAAAAACCACAATCCTAAAAATCCGCTCTTAGTAAATTAAAACTGAAAAATCCTTATACTCTTCTTCAAAACAGGAAGCGTGAATAGTTATACACAAAACATAAATACCACCCACCCTCATCGTATTCTTTGAAGTCCTACTCCAATAGACCCATAATCAACATGAAAAGATAGTGACAACAAATAAAAAAATGGTTATCCATGTTCTATTTAAGCAATAGACCACACATTTAAAGTGTTTACTGGCGAAATAAAGCACGCGGGATGTTGGGAGAACACAAGAAATGCTTGAAAATCACAAGCCGAAGGCGCGTGATTTTCAAGCATTTCAAGTGTTCTCCCAATATCCCAAGTGCTTTATTTCGCCAGTAAACACTTTAAATGTGTGGTCTATTGCTTTTATGATATAACTATATACGACACAACGCAAGCAGGCGTGCCGATTTCTATGTGTTTACCGGCACAATAGACCATAGATTTTTGAACCGGTCTATAAGCCAATCAGAGCGGTTGTACTATCTGGGTTATATTATAAAACAAAGAGGCTCCCGTAATTTATTTTATAATCTGCAATAATGCGCAACAATTCACAAATTAATTTCCATGTAACAATAATCCTTTTTCAAACAGATCAAATACCTTTGCCAAATTCCCCTGCAAATGGCTGTGCATGGATGGTTTTGATCGTCACCTCAATGCGATCACTAAGGGTGATTTTCTGGGCTTTTGCACATAAATAGCTGTAACCTTTGTCACCTTTTACAGGCAGTGAGCTGACATTGGTACCAACACTGAGGTCTGTGTCTGAAAAAAAAGTTAAAGTCAACTGTTAAAAATCACAAAACAAAGTATAAAAGGTCATTAATTTTGCAAGTATGTACTGTCAGTAATGTACAAGTCAATTCCGAAAGTCATCATCCCCCAGGCAGACCCTGGGGCATTTGACTTTTTTGAGAATTTACGGTCTTTCACAAATGCCCGCTAGTTCGGGGCTACCCTGGTTCCAGAGGCCATAGTGACCGACGTAACCGAATGGACCTGGGGTCGATAGCTGGATGCTGGTAACCAGGGTAGTTCGGGGCTAATTCAGTGTCAAATTCCTCATTATGTGGAAATCAACTCAAGTAAATGCCTTGGCGGGATGGGGTATCGCTTTTGGAATTGACTTATACCCAGAAAAGACCTAGAAAAAGCCATAAAAAGAAACGTAAAACACTTGAGTGATGACAAGGTATTCTTACTAGTGATCAATCCCCCAGATACAGTGCAAAAAATGATGGCAAAATATATTTACAAAAGTTTTGAAGCTAGAAACAAATAACTGAACCCGTGTTGCACGTTTACGTATGCAGATTGTCTAGCTATTGAGTCATACAGTTCACCATTATTAATTACTATTAATATAAGTCATGCATATAGTGTCCATCATGTAACTATGTAACCATTATAATCACCTAATGTTAGTATTAGTTATTGTTTGGATATATACCAATGTATTTCAAGTTACATTCAAGGTCCAAATAAAGTTATGTCTATACATAATACCTTGATACATTTGGGTCTAATAATTAATGGTGTCCACTCATGACAACTAAATCAAAATAAACACTTGGGAATGCTGCATTAATAAGTATCTGCATGTGTCCATGTATGCATTACAAGGGTAGAACTGGTTTATACAAATACACAAATTAAGGTATATATTAAAAGATTTGCTGGGACCGCAAGGTGTATGCTCACGAGAGGTGTCTGCCAGTAGAGTTACAGCATAATAGTATGTGTGTTGGGGCTTATTATTTCCACTGGTTTAATTTTTTTTGCAAGCAATGTTCAGGCTAAATTTATGTAAGGAAATAAAAAATGTCCAGGATACACTACGCTATGGCTGACTCTGTTTCCTCTGAACTTCATTCGGTTATTGACCTATTTTTTCCAACAAAGTCATCAAACTTCACGATACTGACAAGCCCTGGATGACCCTCGCCCTTAAGCAGCTTATTATCGAGAGACAGCGTGCTTTCCATAGTAGTGACGGTATACTCTGGCAGTACTACAGGAACAAAGTACAGAATGAGATTTTATCTAGGAAACAATCATTCTACACCCAGAAAGTTCAACATCTTAAATCTAGTGACCCTAGGAAATGGAGCCTTGTTAATCAATTATCAGGTAAGGCTAATTAGTTCTGCATCCCCAATTAGTCTTGTTAAAGATGGGGTTATGTTATCAGGTGTTGATCTTGCTGACCCGTTGAATGATTATTTCCTCTCTGCCGTCAGCGCTGACCTCCCTTGCCTAGACCTCTCGACTTTGCCAGCTTACTTACCGGCCCTGGAGCAGGTGCCAACATTACAACCAGTGGAACTTTGTGCCAAAATGCTTAAAACTAGCCCGTTTAAATCACACGGCCCTGATGGTATCCCCAACCGTATCATCAGAGATTTTGCATACGAATTAGCTATCCCTGTCACTAACATTTTTAATCTCTCGTTATCTTCAGGGATAGTACCGTCAATTTGGAAAGACGCTTATATCAACCCTGTACTAAAGTCTAAGCCCGTAACTTGTGAAGACGAACTACACGTCCAATTGCTTTAACATCCTGCCAGTCTAAAATATTCGAGGACTTCATTGTGAAGTGGATGATAGGTGACGTTAGTGATAAAATAGATCCTCAGCAGTTCTGTTCTCTCAAGGGCTCTTCGACTACTTTCTGTCTTCTGGACATGCTCAATAATTGGCTGCTGGCCCTTGATACACCCTCACAGTTCCTTAGAGTTTGTTTCCTCGATTTTAGTAAGGCCTTTGGCCGTATCAATCACAATGTACTTGTCCCGAAGCTCATCACACTTGGAGTTAGAAGATGCTTAATTCCATGGATCTGCAACTTTCTTTGTAATCGCCAGCAATCTGTGAAACTTGGCAGTGACAAATCTTATTGGGGAGCCGTCAATGCAGGCGTACCCCAAGGCACCAAACTTGACCAATTATTTTCTTGATTATGGTCAACGATCTTTCGTTAAAATCACCGCACACCTGCAGTCATTGGAAATACGTTGATGACATTACGATCTCGGTAATTCCACTCTTCAATCTAACCTGGTCGAAATATCTCGTTGGGCGAAATGTAATGATATGAAACTTAATCCTAAGAAATATAAAGAGATGTCCATTAGTTTCCTCTGTCAGCAACCTGACGCCATTGCTCTCAATATTAATGATCAACCGCTTGAACGTGTTTCATCTTATAAGGTCCTTGGTTTGACGCTTCAACATAATCTAAAGTGGGTCGACAATATCAATAATATGGTGAAAAAGGCATCTAAACGGCTTCATATTCTAAGAGTCTTTCGCTGCAGTGCTATTCATCCTTCCGATCTTGTTCTGATTTACTTTTCGTTGGTGCGATCCATTCTTGAATATAGTTATGCTGTTTGGCATACCAGCCTACTGTGCTATTGACTTAACTGACAAAATCGAGCTTGTCCAAAAGAGAGCCTTATGAATCATCCATCCATATCAAAGTTACTCTGAAGCACTCACTCTATGTAACTGCTCTCGCCTTGATACCAGGAGGCATGAACTATGTTCTAAAGTATTCAGGAAGCTAAAGAGCCCTTAAGTTGACGTCTCCACCACCTTCTGCCTGACACTAGCTCGAGTAAGCGCGCACGGCCGAGACTTGCGCAATAGCCAAAACCTTAGTTTGCCTAAATGTCGCACCTAAAGGTACATGTAAAAGAGAAGCTTTTTTCCTGCGATTTGTTTTAATAAGTCTACTAACTAATTTGTTCATATAAGTAGTATATGAATTGTTGCTTCTGGCCCGATTACAACAAAATACAACGAACACACCGTTGCATTTGTTGCATTTTATAACATCTCACCCTTCGGGTTCGTTATCATAAAATGCAACAAATGCAACAGTGTGTTCGTTGTATTTTGTTGTAATCGGGCCAGAGAGCAACAATTCATATACTACTATAGTTCATTTATTGTATTTATAATTATATATTAAATAATCGGTTTCTACCGCTTTTTTCCGGATTAAAGCAGTTTCGTTGTACTATTTTTTAATCATATTTTACATTTCAACGTCCTATTAGAGGAGTGCGATTATTAGGTATTATAACATATGTTGTCATATTCATTATTTACTACTATAGTCCATTCATCATATTTCTATACCATATTAGATCGAGGTATTACATTTCACCACCCTATTAGAGGAGTGTGGCTATAAGTTTATTATATCATGGCTGATCATATACTAGCGTTTGTCCGAGTACGTGCTTTAAGGAATTATTTACATGGATGGAAGATGGATATTCCGGATGATAATCCTCTAGGAGCAGATCCAGCTGCTTTTCTTGCTGGTGTGCGTAAGCAAACTACCGAAAAGCTTAAAGAAGAGATTCAAGAACATAATTCCTTTAAAGCTCAATTAGGTTTAAACATAACTTTCGTACTTGATAAACCTGATGGTTATATATATGAGACAGCCACCTTTTATAGCCTTCAATCTGTTTTGATCAACGACGATGGGATCCGTAATGTAATAGTAGAATCACATGCTCAGATATACAACCAAATCGAGAAGTGGATCAGTCGAGGATCTAATAGAGTACCGAAGTGTGACGTCACAAATTTGCAAAATTTAGATGTAGAATGTTTGGACCACTGATTCAGAAAGAGCAATATAAAAGAACATTACATACCAAAAATGAGGTGTATACGATGAAAAGCAGCTGAGATATGGGCATTGGAATATATACTTTTCTTTAACAAATCACTGTATTTTTGTACTGGTTCATAAACTTAGGAACCAGGACAAAAATACATTGTTTTGTTAAAGAATATTATATATTCCAATGCCCATATCTCGGCCGCTTTTCATCTTATTCACCTCATTTTTGCTATGTAATGTTCTTTTATCGTGTTCTTTCTGCAACTGTGGTCAAATGTTGTTAAAGGGAAATTTTTTTATTTATGACGTCATCACTTCGGTACTCTATTGGGTCGTAGATAGGGTCAATATTCTATGGTTAAACACCGCTAGATATCAACCACTACGTGGAGGCTCATATTTACCACTACCATCAGAAATAGCTAATAAGAAAGCAGTGATCAATGTGAACAACAAAGACGACAATTGCTTACGTTGGTCGTTACGCGCAGAAGCTCTTTCAACAGCAAGAAAAGCAGCAAAACTTCCAACCATAAAAAACCCTCAGGAGACATCGAAATATAAAGGAGATGATGGGTTTAACTTTGATGGTGTGGATGCGCCAACACCAATCTCACAAATAAAACGCGTAGAGAAGCAAAACAAAATCTCGATTAATGTGTTTGGATGGAATTCGAAGGAAAAGCAAGTGATCATACACCACATTTCGAATGAGACTTTCTTAAAGCATGTTAACCTATTGCTAATAGAAGACCAAAGTAGTGGTAAGCAACACTATTGTTGGATCAAGAACTTTAATCGCCTCCTATTCGATCAAACGAAGAATCGTAATAGGAAGTACTTTTGCGAGCGATGTCTACATGGATATTCCGATGAAGCTCTTCTTACGAAGCACATTCCAGAGTGTAATGGTATCAATGACAGAGCCATACGCATTGAAATGCCTACCAATAATAACAACAAAGTCTCATTCCAGAATATCCACAAACAGCTTAAAGTACCCTATACTATCTATGCAGACCTTGAGGCATTAACCACTAAGATCGAAGGACCTGCTCAAGACCTAAAGAAGAGCAATACTATTAAAACAGAAGAACATATTCCCTGTGGATTTTGCTATATAGTTATACGTTCCGATGGTCATAGCGAACCACCAGTACTATATAGAGGCACGGATACTATCGAACGTTTTCTACGATGCATACAAGAGGAAGAGGTGAAGATCAAAGCCCAAAAGGCTAAACCACTATGTATGTCATGGAAAAACTATAGGGTTTATAATAGCGCAGCGGTTTGTCATATCTGTCAGAAGCCCTTAATTGGTGATAAAGTACGTGATCATTGCCACATCACAGGTGAGTTTCGAGGTGCCGCACACAAAACATGCAATCTAAAATTACGTCTATCACCTATAATTCCAGTTGTATTTCATAATTTACGTGGTTATGATTGTCACCTATTGATGCAATCTATTTCTAAGACTAAAGGTAATATATCTTGCATACCAAATAATATGGAGAAATATATTTCATTCTCACTTGGTAACCTACGATTCATTGATAGTATTCAATTCTTACCATCATCTCTTAGTAAGTTGGTATCAAGTGCAGCTGAAGACACATTCAAACAAATCGCAAAACACACACATGATCAAGAGAAAACCAATCTATTAACTCGTAAGGGAGTGTATCCATATGAGTACATGGATTCATGGGATAGATTTGTAGAGACTTCTCTACCACCGAAAGATGCATTCTATAGTAAACTAACTCTAGAGGACATATCCGACGAAGTTTACGAACACGCAATAAAAGTTTGGAATGTATTTGATTGTAAGACATTGGGTGATTACCATGACCTTTACCTACAAACTGACGTACTTCTTATAGCAGATGTGTTCGAGACCTTTCGCACAACATGTATGCAAAACTATGGTTTGGATCCTGCTAACTACTATACTAGTCCTGGTCTATCGTGGGATGCATTGTTAAAGAAGACAGGTGTGGAGCTTGAACTATTAACCGACTACGACATGCATTTATTCATTGAGAAAGGTCTACGTGGTGGTATATCTATGGTGTCTCAGCGTTATGCCAAAGCAAATAACCAAAGTATACCCGATTTTGATCGTAATAAACCAAATAGTCACATACTATATCTTGACGCTAATAATCTGTATGGTTATGCTATGAGTCAATATCTACCAACGGGAGGATTCGAGTGGTGTACACCAACGGAAGAACGAATCGTCGAACATGCGATTGATTCAGATAAAGGTTATATCCTTGAAGTCGATCTAGATTATCCTCGAGAACTTCACGATGCACATAACAGCTATCCACTAGCTCCAGAGAGAATGCGAGTCGATAAAACTTGGTTCTCAGAGTATCAAACCGATCTATTCGAGGAACTATATAAAGGTAATGGATCTTTGAAAGTGGAAAAACTCGTACCTAACTTATATAACAAAGAACGATATGTGCTACACTACCGCAACCTACAACTGTATCTATCTCTTGGTATGCGTTTGAAAAAGATCTACAGGGCATTACGATTTGATCAATCCCCATGGATGGAACCATACATACGAATGAATACAGAGTTACGAAAACAAGCGAAGAGCACTTTCGAGCAGGATCTATACAAACTGATGAACAATAGCGTATTTGGTAAGACAATGGAGAATCTACGTAAGCGTGTAGATATCCAATTAGTGCGTGTATCAGAAGGAAACAAACTACAACGTCTATTGAATAAACCTAGTTATGCTCATTCGACGATCTTTGACGATAATCTAGCAGCGGTACATAACTACAAAAGCAAACTACTTCTTAACCGTCCAGTATATGTTGGAATGTCAATTCTAGATCTCTCAAAACATTTGATGTATGACTTCTACTACAACGAGCTCAAGAAGCAATATGGACAACGCTGTAATCTACTTTATACCGACACCGACAGCCTACTACTACACATTAAAACTGAAGACGTCTATTCAGACATGGCAACTCATAAACATCTATATGATACTAGTAACTATAGCAAAGACCACCCGCTGTATAGTATAGACAACAAGAAAGTACTTGGTAAAATGAAAGACGAATGTGGAGGTATTCCAATTGTAGAATATGTCGGACTACGATCTAAGCTCTATTCTATATTAAAAGTAGGTGGCGATGAGATTCGTAAAGCTAAAGGTACCAAGAAGGCAGTAGTGAAACATCGTATTCGTCATGATCAATATAAAGAGTGCTTGATGGATAAGAAAGTATTCAAACATGGAATGCATATGCTTCGAAGCGAAGGTCACAGGATGTATGGTATGCATATGAATAAAGTATCTCTATCACCATTCGATAGTAAGAGATGTATTTTAGCAAACGGAATAGATACGATAGCCTACGGTCATGGAGACTTTTTTCCAGATAATGAAGAAGTAGCCGATTTTATTAGCAATATAATATCGAACGCAATCGATACACTATCCTACAATCGTAAAAACGTCATTACAGAGGATGAAGATATGGACGACTTTATTCGTGACTTGCTTCTATCTTAGAATACCTTTTGGTGGTAGTTCTGTATCTGGTGGTATCACTTGTATCTCTTCACGAACGAACCCTCGCTTTGGTGCATCTTTTCCTAAATAGTATAGAACAGGTTGATTTGATGATACCACACTTCGAGAAATATAATATGTCTGTAAACTCCATACAGGATCAGTCGCTCGTTTAGTTCCACCTTCCAACTCTCCAGATGCATAGAGATATCGAACTAAAACGTCAAATGGTAGTCGCTTTTCACCCAATCCAATAGTTCGAGAATATATAGGAGTCTTTATGTTTACTTGTTGTGTCTCTATAGAATTCGAAGGCTCTTTACCAGTAAGTCGAGTAACTTCATTGTTCATAGCCTTGATAACATCAGGAAGCCTCAATACCCATTCTCTACTACGTGCATCCGATCCTTCAGATGTAAGTACCATCTGTTTTGCATATTGATATCCAAATAATCTTTCAGCTATCGTTCTATTTGCTCGTTCAACAAAACTTTGTGCCCTATGATTACCAGCTTCACCTCGTTGAACTTTCGTACCACGTAGTTCTAATGTTTCAGACATACGTCCCATGAATTCTCTACCAGGATCAACTTGCAATGTTTTTGGCCATTCTAGTGGACTACGTTCGTAGATTCGTTCGAATGCAGTAGCAACTTCACCACTATCTTTCGATGCTAAAGGTTCAGCCTCTTTATATCTAGAAGCTACATCGATTACCACTAAAGCATACTTATATAGTTTCCTTCCACGACTGGGTCTATCATGAGGTAGAAATATCAAATCAGCTTGATGAACTTCATTAGGTTTCGATACAGTCCAATGTGGTCGTGGAATATAGCGTGGTGGTGATAGATATATTTGCCACATGGCTTGTTTCTCTAACCAACCCTTAGCTACGTCTTCCGATACCTTTGCAGCCACCGATAACTTGCTAATTGCAGCATAACCTTTCCAATAGCCCATAGGACCATAGAAGATATTCGCAAGTTTAGCATCCATTATATATCTATGTATTCTAACCTTCAACAAGAAGAAAAAAAGAAAAAAAGAAAAAAAGGAATAAGAACTTATCTAACCAACTAGTTCTTATTCTTTTTTTTTTCTCGTCGATCGTAAAAATTCTCGTTTTTTAAAAGGCATATCGACTAATAGCGTATCCAGCGACTAGCATTCCACCACCAACATAGATCAACTCACTAGTTTTCTGTGCGTTAGATGGTTGATAGTAGTCAGAGAAACGAGGTTCTTTCATTGCTTCGAGTCGTTTCAGTTCCTGACGTAACTTATCGGATCGTATGAAATCTTGGTTACTATCAAGTTGATTATTATGAGAATCGCGTTCAGCAGCTTCCTGTTTATGCGTCCAATCGGACAATTCTTGACGTTCTTCGATATGAGCCTCCCTATCAGCATCGAATTTTTCCATTGCCCTATCATGTCTCTCTCGTTCTATATTAGCAGTTTCATCTTTCCCACCAAACATCTTAGCAAGCACTCCACCACCAATAAATGCCGTTGAATTCAAAGCTGCTCCAAAAATAATCATTCCAGCAGATGCTAACATCGTTATTATGGTACGATCTTTTGTTTCTCGAGATATTGTTTTGCATATATGCTACCAGCTATTACAGCAGTCCACTTCACGTAATTTATGATAGAAATAGAAGGATCACTAAGCATAGATTCCTTGGTAGCCTTTTTTACGATCCAACCAATACCAGTAGCTATTCCAGTTATCATAGCAGCATCGGTCGCTGTTTTCATCAACTCCTTATCCATCCTAATATATATCGTATATCTCTAGTCTTTAATTGTTACTCCATATCTGGTACCGTAGTATCTACAGGACTCGTGGGTCGTATCGTACTAACGTTCTTAGAAGTGTCATCTATATATCTTCTGTATTGATAGTATACGCCAACTAATGCAGCACCCGTACCAATAACTGCGATGGTGGTATTGATAGACACATTTTTCATCCAACTTTCATCTACGTTGATTTCTTTAGATAATTCGCTTTCACGCGAAATCTCTCTCTTTTGAGCCTCTCTAGCAAGTTTATTACTTAGTGCTAATGCTTTCCCAGCAGCAACCCTCTTTGGATCTTTTACTTTAGTTGGTGCAGTCGTTGGTGGATTCGCAGTTATCTGATCCGTCTGTTCCTCCATCTTGATTTGATATAGTAGTTACTTGCGAAGGTTCAATAGGTGTACCAGGAATGACTATGTGATCAGCTACATTGAACAAGACACTAGCTAGAGCTACAAATCGACTGTGTTTAAGTGCTAATCGACCAGCCACCATAGATATCTGATGGCGGGCTAATTGGTTTTCTTGTAGATCCTTAAACAGCGCTTGTTGGTTGTCTAGTGTAGCTACGTATGAGACTGCGCGAGTAACTTGACGTAGTACACCATCTACTAAGTGTACCGTTATTTGATTTGCTACTACGGCCAGGTATCTACTATGTAAACGTTTTACGTCCTTCTCAGATAGTTTAGTTATATCTGTTAGGGAGAAATTCTGTCCTAGACATTCTTTCGTTTTACCCAATACAGCTAAGGTCTTAAGTTCTTCCCACCATTCTTCAATATCCTCCAATTCGGTTGAAAATTCCAATTTGGGTGGTGGACCTGTTAAATCCTCACCTTCCAGTTCTTTGGTGTATTCATCCATGATAATATGTTATAGGTGTGGGTATCTCTAACACTACTGCAAAAGGATGTCGCAAACAAAAACATATGCGAGCAAACTTGTGAGATCGAAGTATCGTTCGTAATTCATTACATTCTTGTGAACCTCCGTAATCATCGAATATCCTCTTTCCATCTATAACCGATGCCGTATGAAACGCTACTACGATAGCTACGTTCTCACGAAAAGGTTTACATATACTCGTTAATTGTTGGGATAGTACCCAAATAGATAGTCCTATATGTCGAGCAGAGAATGCTAAATCTACTAGTTTGTCAGTTCTTCGTTTTACATCTTTTGATGCGGCACAATCATCAAGAATCAATAATGTATTGGTACCTGACCAAAAGGTTGCACAAATATTTAATGTGGTATCGATAGCATCCTGAGATGGTGATATGACATAAAAATGCGGATCTCGATTAGCGAATCCATGATATGTTTTGTTGTGGGCATACGTAGGACAAATTAATACTATATAATCGAACTTACCACGAAATGGTCCACGAAGTTGTTCTATGAGAAATGCAGTCTTTCCACAATTCGTTGGACCTACTATAAGTGTGTTGAATGGAATGTGTTCTACGAGGGAATCCATCAGTATGTTATACTATCTAAAGATCTGTTCAATATCTTGAGCTGAGCATCCGCAAGGACATAGATATGCATGCTTACGTTTCCACTTCCTTTTAAAGTTCTATGTATACGAATATCTATATCTTTTCCACCACCAGTTTGTGCCATTCCATCGCCATGAGCAGAGGAATCTTTTGCTGTACGACAGTCGACTAGGATGGCAAATCTGTTATTGTAAAATTTGGTAGGAGTCATAGAAGTATTGGATTTACCAAACCATCCTTTTGCGGACTCCCAAAAATCTGGTGTTAACATACCTCCCGGAAAGAATCTATTTGGAACTCCATTTACGTCTATCTCTATCTTTGAAATATCTGGATTTACGAATGCTTCGCTATCTCGTGAACCGGCGGTGGGAGGATCTACGAATAGAAAGAGTAATCCAGCGAATGATCGTCGTGGAACATTTATATTCTGAGATATCAAAGTATCTGATGCTTTAGCGATAGGTACTGTCTTAAAGTGAACTGCGTGATCGTATAGGAATGCAGTACCTTTTTCATATGCGTGAAATGCCTTCCTAGCTAGCGTTTCATTCTTGATTGCTTCGTATTCTAACTGGATGTTGGTAAGCTTGTACGTACCTATCTTTGTCGAATCTGATCCAACGATTATATCGATAGAGCGGGCTAGAGTTAATTCGAATGAAATAGTGTCTTCTAATGCATGTGGATATAGAACTCCATGTTGTGTAAGAATATCAACGTCTAACGGAATTCTATATTTTGAACCATATGCAGCTAACAATGCATTCTCACCAACATCTGAAGTACTTGCATCACCAGCCTTAGATCGTAGCTTATTTGCGTTATCTGATTGGATACCTTGTTGTACTCTCGATTCTCTCTCTTGTGTAGATAGATAGATATCGGAATATGTTTGTAATAGATCCGATCGAGCAATGTCTTCTACTATTTCAGCTCCTATCTTACAAACTCGATGTATAACTAAGCAACGTCCAACATTTGCAACGACTCGATTATTAACATGTCCACCAGACAATACGATATCACCCAATAATGCTAAACTACCAGGTACTAATACGATATCTTCTCCCATCGTTGGAACTTCCACATAGAGCGTCTCACCTGGATTAGCAGATGATGGTGTGAAAGTTTTTCTATATAAGGTTCGTTGAGCTTTGAGTGCGAGTTGCACTCTTAGTGCTTCCTTAGGAATTAACTTCGATGATATCATGTTGAATATACCATGATATATAGTTATGTTCAATATGGAAGATAGGGTCGACGTTGATGTGAGACCTGAGGATAGTACCGACAGATACGAAGAACAACAACAAGATGAAGAAAACCAACGAGAACTAGATGAAGAAGACCGACAACGAGAACGAGAAGCAAATGAAAGATACGTGGCTTACTTATTGAGTGACAATCAAGATGAAGCTGGGGGTAGTGAGACAATTACCATGGATAATTTGCATGACTACGCTATAGAAGGTGACCCACTTCGAGGATTCACATTCGAACAAACAATTCGAGATTCGGCAAAAGAAATGCTGGTTGACATAGTAAGGGGGCAATATCCGGATGCTGGTGTTCGGCATAATATAGAAATCTCCTTAGTAGATGGAAACATCACCGTTCGCGAACTTGGAAGCAAAGAACCCTTTAAACGTCTATTCGTCGGTAATGATGATGATAGGAAATTACGCGTGAAGATGAGGAAAGCTCTCAAAGATGCCGCTTTAGGTCCAAATAATGAAGAGGCTGCTAATGAAGTAATATTTGCAGAACGACAACTCGCCGATCGGGAAGCAAATAACGAATCTATTCTTGAAGACTCCGAATCGACCGACGCTCAGAAAGAAATAGCTAAGAAAGAGTTAATATCCATCCATAAGGCAAGAGAATTACTTGAACGTCAAGAAGAAGCCATACTAGAACGTATATCGCTACGTGAAAGGGTCAAATACATTTTCAGGAAGTATGGAATGACTGTTCTTGCGGTGGTAACTGCTATTGGTGCTATTGTTAGTGTAATAGTTTCCCAGCTATCGAAATCCGTACCGAAACCAGTAAAAGATGGTATCGACAAAGTGGCAGATACAGTAAAGAAGGGATTAAAAACGACAGGTGATTTGTTAAAGGAAATGGGAAAGAAACTTGGACAGATACTACCTGGAATGATTGGATCAATTGCGAATTTCATATTTACTATGGCCGGTAAAGCTCTAGGAGTATTAGCAGAGAACGTTTGGTTATTCATCGTAGCTATAGTGGTGATCACAATAGAGCAATACAAACGACGTTAACGAAATAACGCCCATGCAATTCCAGCTCCTGCAATAGATACCATCACTAGATTGGTCTCATGTTGTGGAGTAGGATTCGGTAAGATGCTATGTGAAACTCGTTGTGGAACTTGTCGTGGTAATTGTTGTGGAACTTGATGTGGTAATTGTTTCTTTCGTTTCTTCCCTTTCATATCTGGTGGGGACTTGGTTTCGAGAATATCTGCATTAATATCGTTTACGCCTAACACCGTACCTTCTGTGGCGTTCGGGATTGGATTTTTATAACCATCCTTCTTGCCGAGGTAGTACTCAAGATTGCTTGGTAGTAATCGTACCCCTTTAGCTGTTGCTAGGTTCAATCTCTTATGTGTGTGTAGTATAGCTGTAAGATAGTTTTTATAGCTTACCACTAAACCATTTTCGAGAATAGCGTCTTCGACTAATCTCTTAAATTTTTCTTTGACATTGAAACTATCTATGATGGAATGGTTAAGATCATTTTGAGCAGCTAGAACGCAATATCCAAAAGCTTCAACGGATCGACTCAATCTACCTAATCCAACATCCGTTAATCCCTTACCGATTGGTGGCGTAAACCAATTATATTGTTTTCCTTCATGTTCATCGTTCCGAATGAATGCCACAAGATCGCCCTGATCCTCCTTACCTCCTTGGTCTGCAAATAAATTATTGTGATTTGGCCAATTATCTGCTTCTTTATCGTAACCTCTGATTACGTGGACGTTTTTGAAACCATCATCGTACAAAAGGAATACATCTCCTAATCCGTTATTCCTACCTCCGTGCCATCGGAAATCTGGTGTTCGAGATATACCAAATTCGATGCATAATTTCTCAAGAGCTGATTTGCTATAGAGGTTATCCATTTGCTTGAAAGCAGAGTCAGCAGGTAGAGGAACTCCATGAGCACCACCAAGTTCATGTAGAATTCTTCGTATCGTGAAATATACGTGAAATCGTAAAAACCCTTGAATGATAGTTGGATACGTTTTGAAAGTAGGATCGAATAACGACACTCCACATCCAGAAGTTGCACACCACGTTGCGAAATTCAATTGTTGGGGCCAATATTTAAAATCTGGACCCGATAACCAATGATGGGACTCCTTTGCTGTCATATGCTTTATGACAATCTCTTTGAATATATGTTAGGAACGCCTGCTTCGAACTTTTTCGTAGGTTTGACATATATCCATAGATTAGTTAAATCTATATCTTGTGCTTTTTCAGTAGGTGGGACCGCCGTAATAGGATATTTCACACTTTTATCTAGTGTTAACGTATGTGGAAAACCCTTATGCACATCCCACAATGCGTTATCGATTCGTTTTTGAATGGTGGTAGGTAGCTTAGAGACATCGTCGCCATAAACCACATAACCATTATTCCCATCTCGAAACCAAATACTAGTCGAATATTTGCCAGGGCCGTCTATATCTGTTGCCGATACATAGAACTGATGAAAATCTGCATGTGGGTATCTTTTCTTGAACTTCGCTAATAGATCGGCATTCAATGATGCGACCTTCTTATCTTCCTCAGCTATTCTCTCTCTATCTCTACTAGCTATTCTCTCAGCCTTTGACCGTAAATTAGCATTCTGTGTTGGGGTCTCATCATCTCTCTCGTCGTCTCCACCCTCATAATGATAGCTGAAATTACCTCCGTGAGTAGTTAATGGAGTCACCTTAGGTCCAATCCCTGGCTCCTGATTGGCCTAGACGGGGGGCGTGGCCTAAAACGACGCCATTACGCACGTGGCGTCCCAAAATGACGTCACAGCACGTGGCGCCGTCTGTTTGGCGGCCAAAGCCAGGCTTGGGATTGGTCGTCCGTGTAGGCTTAGAATGACGTCACAGGCGCCGCCAAACCCTGTCCCCCAAGCGAGGCTGGACCGGAAGTGGAGCCGCCGCCAGGGGTAAAGAGGTGTTTGGCGGCCCAAGCCAGGCCTGGGAGTGGGCGGGCCGTGTCGGGCGTTCGGGAGGGGCTCGGCGGGGCGTCGGGCGAGACCCAACCCAGGCCGGGGATTGGTCGGCGGGAGGTCCCCAGGGGGGTCCCCCCGGGAGTCCCCACGGGCGGGGAATGTGTGGAGTCCAGACTCCCTACTGGATCAATGACCGAGGGTCCCCCACCCTCCCCACCCCCTATAGACATTTTGGTCCGAGCCAAGTACCGAACCCATACGGAACCAAGAAGACCTAGATTTTGGGGACAAACCGGATACCCGGGATTTTACCCTGGTGATCGGAAGCAACCCCTATACCTTGTGGCCTTATGGGATTCAACCACTATGTCCTAAGCTACCTTGTGGTCTTATGGGATTCAACCACTATGTCCTAAGCTACTTTGTGGCCTTATGGGATTCAACCACTATGTAATTGGAGACAATAAAAGAGACTTTTGTTTGAGTAAAAACAACTTTGTTTGCCTTGTTTTTAAAATTAAATTTTACAAAGGCGGTGGCCCATTTCAGGCTCACCAAATTAATTAAATAATACAAGTATGTATTGAAAATAATTAATAATAATTAAAGGTGTCTTTTCAACCAAAAGATAAAATGATAGAAATATAAAAAATATATACATATATACAGGCCCTCCGGCCCATTCGAAAGATTGAAAATATCCGTGCAGAAAAAGTGGACTAATCGTCCTAGTATTTATGAAAAAGTGGGGCTAATCGCCCTAGTAGTGTTAAAATTTCTGAAAATGGGGTGCCTTGTTTTAAAAATAATTTTACAAAGGCGGTGGCCCATTTCAGGCTCACCAAATTAATTAAATAATACAAGTATGTATTGAAAATAATTAATAATAATTAAAGGTGTCTTTTCAACCAAAAGATAAAATGATAGAAATATAAAAAATATATACATATATACAGGCCCTCCGGCCCATTCGAAAGATTGAAAATATCCGTGCAGAAAAAAGTGGACTAATCGTCCTAGTATTTATGAAAAAGTGGGACTAATCGCCCTAGTAGTGTTAAAATTTCTGAAAATGGGGCTAATCGCCCTAATATTTATGTAATAGAAAAAGGTGGGCTAATCGCCCTAATATTTATGTAATTTTGAAAGTGGTCTAATGGCCCTAATAAGTTTTTAAAATTTATAAAAAAGAGAAGATCTTCCCGTGGCATAATTTTTTTTTTTAAAAACTAATCCATAATGGTGATGGTATTTATAATCAATGGGTAAAACAATAATACCGAAAACGGTCCCGTGGTGGAAGAGAATTAAGCTTCCCGCTTTTATGTAGAATTCATGGTAGTATTTTACCCGGCAAAAACAGCAACGCGGTACTTCATCTTTGCTCAGAAATTTAGATATCCTGGCTATTAAACATGCGGCACACACCGTTCTCCAGCAACAGGGTAGCGGGGGTAACATGTCTCCCCGTAGTGTCTTACATCTAGAACACTAGAAATGAAAAATAAAATTTAGGTCTAATTTATGCCACGGGAGGAACTTCAGGAAAATTTCAATGGCGTAAACTTTTATCGAGGAGGGAAAACAAGATCATAACGTCGATTGAATATTTTTTTTAAGGGCAAAGTTAGGCACCCAAAGGTGATACCATGTCGAAAAATGATAATAGATCCTGACCTAACATAGAACTCGTGCCTCATCCTCGTGGCACAGTAAAAGCATTCGGGGTGTCCATCTTTTCTCAACCCAGGTTTCAATAACCCCACAAAACACGAGGGACATATAGTTTCTCCGCAGCAAGGCATAGGCGGTAATTGCTGCTGTTGCTCTGGATAATGGCCACAGTTTACACACTAGAAAAAACATAATTGGCATTTAGCACTCGATGTGAAAGAAAAGTGTACGCCACTGAAATCTTCCCCACCCCTCGTGATCCACTTGAGAATAAATGGGGTGGTGAGGGCAGCGTCTATAAATAATGCCCACGTTGCAGTGGCGCTGGCAAACGGTTGTGTTTGAATGGCACTTTTGGCACCAGCGGAAGGAAAATTCCGTTAACGGCTCAATAAACATAGCCGCCGTGACAGGGTCCATCCCCCAAAATCGCTTATTATGGGGGAGCTCCTGGTAACTAGCGTCCCAACAATAGACGGATTTAAAGTCCCAAACACTTAAACAAGTAACCATTAAAAGTGTGGGGAAAAATAATTTTCTGTGTTTGATCTTCCTCTTGTCAGCCCGCTGCTGCCCGCATACGTATGCCCCAATCCTTGATATTATTTCCAATGGCAAGCCAAACTGTCTCAAAAAAAGGGCATGGTGCAGATAGTGGTAGGCAGTCAAGTCCGTTGCGACCGGTAGAAAAGTCTGTTCGGAAAAGAAAAACTTTTTAAAAAGAAAATTAAGAAAAAAACGAATAATGGTTTAGAGAAATTAGTTCGCTAGAGGCGCTCTGACAAGAGCGGAGAGCCCCCCACCGGTGGGGCCCTCGAGAAAAGCCTATAAAAATTAATCAAAACTTTTACTGAATGGGGAAATTTTGCCAATAAAATGAACGGCTCTGTGAAGCAGTGACCGAACGTTAACACTGTTTTAGGGAGGTGGGAGAACATCAACAACAACAACTTACTTGAGCCAGGTTGGGGATTAGTACGCCTCGGATATTCTAGAAAAAACAAAAGAAAGATTAGCGACGGTATTCCTAGGCAAAAAGAAAGTCAGCAGGATAGTACCTCAATCTCTCGAATAGGCCGTTGGACAGCCATAGCGTCGTTGTTGTTTTGTCTGTAGAAATAAAAAGGAAAAAACAAAAGAAGAAAAGATTAGTAAATCCCTAGGTTGAATTTCCAGAGAGAATTTTGTGTAAAACTCACCTTGTTCTTGTTCGGGGTGTTTGTCTTGTTGTTGTTTGACTGAGGAAATAAAAAGGAAAAAAAAAAAAAGAAAAGATTAGTAAGGACTCAGGTTGAATTCCAAGAGAAAATACAAGGCCTCAGGTTGAATTCCAAGAGAAAATTTTGTGCAAACTTACCGGTTGAGTGGCTGATTCAACTGTGCCGAAGTTAGTTTTGGGGCATGTATTTATGCAGGCAAAGGATGTGCTGTGATTGGAGCATTAAGCTCGGCCTACGATTGGTTCGCTAAGCGAAGCGAGCGCTATGATTGGCGGGGTCATTCAATCCGAAATTGACTCGAATTCGTTTTCAGTGGATTTTTGGTTTTTGACTCTCAAAATTCACCCCCAAAACAGTCCTGAAAGGGTCTGAAATTTTTGCTGGAATTAGCCAGCCAGGGTTTCTAATTTTTCCGCTATTTTTTTCGTCTTCGGCGATCCGGGAAAGGCTTCCTTTATTGTCAAAACCTCGTACACGCTGAATCAGGCATCGAGAGCGCGCGCCTTTGCATAACGCCACTTTCATTCACGAAAATCTAAACTGGGATAAACCGGTTAGACTAGTTTTCCACCAATCAGGAGCCGCGCGTCTTTGCCTTACAAAATCTCATTCACAAGAGCCTCCTAAACTGGGATAAACCGGTTGGACTAGTTTTTGTTTACGTAGCTGGGTACGTTTGTCGAGGGGTTCTAGCTTAGAGGATCAAAGGAGATCAGAAAAGGTGTTTAGAGAATGCAAAGTGATTACGGTTCAACGAAGGAAGGAAGAAGGGCTCCCGGGGGTGGGGGTGAGACAATTTTTGAAGAACAAGGGGTAAGGGGAGATGTTTTTCAGAGGCTTCTTAGACCCCAGGGGATCCAGTCGAACAAAAAACGGATCGAATTCCACCACTCACAAGCCGTGTTCTTTCTAAAGGAACCAATCACCGGCCGAGAAAAAGGCACCAATCAGAGAGCAGAGTAAAAGCCATAAAAGCGAGCGATGAATTTTGATTTGGGTTAGTGTGAGCACGATGGATTCTTGGAGTTATCTAGATGAAGAAGGCAACCCAGTTACCCTCACCCTCGAAGATGAAAAAGAGGACAATCCCTATGCCGTAACCCGTCAGGCGCCGACTCATCCCTCCCCGGGGGGAGAACCAGTGGGAGAACCAGTGGGAGAACCAGTGGGAGAACCAGTGGGAGAACCAGTAGGAGAACCGATGGGAGACCCAGGGGGAGACCCAGAGGACGAGTTCACGTTCGAAGAAATTAATCCGTGGTACAACGCCGAGGATTTGTTTGCCTTCCTGGAGGATGTGGATTTCCCCCCGGGGGTGGCCTCCTCCTCCTCGCAAGAACCGTTTACATTTCCCGAGATGGAGGCTCTAGAGACCGCTACCACCGAGGAGCAAATAGAAAAAGCCGTCGAGGCGCTGAACCTCCCCTCCGTGCGTCCGGAAGTGACGGACCCGAAAAGTTTATTTCATTCAAACTATTGGACAAAACGGTCCCTCAACCTCTCGTGGGGAAAATTCGGTCCCAAGCCCCCCAAGAGGAAAGACCACGAGGAGAATCACGAGGAGGACAACGAGGAGGACAACGAGGAGGACCACGAGGAGGAGGCCAACGAGGACGATTTTGAGCCGGAGAAATGTCTCCACGCCTTGTTTCCCGACGGTAAACGAGTGAGCGAACAACAGGGAGGAGGAAAAAGGAAAAAACCCAGCGCCGCCGCCGATGCCGTGGAGGAAGAGGAGGAAGAGGAGGAAGAAGAGGAGGCAGTCTTTGAACTCCTACAAACCCGGACCAGAGCGTGTAAAAAATTCAAGACGACCTGCAAGGACTACGAACTAAACATAAGGACGCGATCCCGCGCGACTCTGCCCGAGGTAAGGGTTGACTACACTATTTTGGCATGACGTCACAGCGCGCGGCGAGGTGGCGCGTAGCGTTAAATCTCCTAGGGCAAGAAGCAGGGCTTCAAGCGCCAAGCGCACGGGTTCGAGTCCCCGTGAGGAAATCCAATTTTTTCTTTTCTTTTTTCTTTTTTCTTTTTTCTTTTTCTTCTTGATCTTCTCTAGCAGGGCTACGCTTTTTTATTTTTAATTTTTTATTTTAATTTTTGTAAATTTAATTTTTTGTAAATTTTAATAAAATAAAAAATATTTTTTAATTTTTTAATATTTAATTTTTTAAATTTATTTATGTATTATTTATTTTATTTTATTTATTTTATGTATTATTTTTTATGGACAGGCCCTTCAAGACGTCACGGTCGCACTAGAGAGGGTCCTGGAGACCACCCTAGGGGAGGCCGAACCGCAAGACCGAGTACGCCTGACCCTAGACGCTCCGTATCTGGACTACCCGTTGTCTTTTCCCTACCTGATGAGGTCCACCCTCACTCCCGCCCTAATCATGGACAGAATTGGGGAGATCACCCAATCCAATCAAGAATTCCTACTGCGGGGCCGTTTCCACATCCATGTGTTTCACGTGAAAATACCCAGAGCGGGAGGAGCGCGTCCACCCCGTTGCTGTACGACCGACTTGGAAAAATTCAGAAAAACAAAACGAAGCATCGTGAGGATATGCAATGATGATGAATTATGCATGGCCAGAGGATTGGTCACGGCCCTGGCCAAGGTGCAGAACCATCCTCTTTACCACGAAATAAGGCGAGGGAAACCCCGACAACGGACTCTAGCCTTGAAGCTCCACAACCAAGCAGGCGTCCCTCTTCGACGCTGTGGGATCCCGGAGCTCAAACGATTCCAAACCTATTTGGCAGACCAAGGGGTAGAAGTGAATCTGGTCTCCCGAGAGCACATGAATAGTATTATCTACTCGGGTCACCTCCCTGAGGCCCGCTACCGCGTGTACCTCTACCAAACTGAGAACAACCACTATGACGTCATCAACAACATGAGGGGTCTCCTGAATGCCAAATACTTCTGCCCCCTCTGCCAGAAGACCTACAACGACCCTAGACAACACACTTGTGACACGACCTGTGGCTGTTGTGGGGTCAAGGACTGTTCTCCCCTCGCCCCTGGGGAGAAATTTTCTTGGAGAAAATGTGGCCCGTGCCGTCGTTGGTTCAAGAGTGGGGAGTGCTTCGAGAACCACCGCCGTCACCTCCCCCACCGGACGGGGCATGGGAGCCTTTACACCAGAACATGGAGCCAGTGCGAACGGTACACGCGTTGTACCCAATGTGGGGTGATGGTGGACCATCTGGCGCGGGGCCTGGCCGGAGTCCACGTGTGCGGAGAATACCGTTGCCGGAGTTGCCAAGCTATTGTCCCCCCGGACCACTTGTGCACCATGCAAGTGGCGGACCAGAAACTCTCGCGCCTAGCCCCAGGAGGAGGAGGAGGAGGAGGTGGGGGAGAAGAAGAAGAAGAAGAAGAAGATGAAGAAGATGCCTACGCGTCCCTCCTGGCGGAAGAAGAGGAGACAGAGAGAGCCGCCGCGGAAGACGAGGGAGACAAGTTCCGGTACCTGTTCTTTGATTTTGAAGCCATGCCCCTGGAAGCGCAGCACGTGGTCAACTTTGCGGGGGTCTCGAAAGTGTGCGATCTCTGTGTGACGTCAGATTTACCCACCTGCACTCAATGCGGTCCACGGAAAGTAGAGTTCCGAGGCCTCACGGCCCTCCCCCAATTCTGCGACTGGCTCTTCTCGGGGAATCACAAAAACTACGTGTGCATGGCCCACAATGCCATGGGGTACGACTCGTACCCCATCCTGGAATACATCTTCAAGAATGCCATAAAACCGAAAGTGCTCTTCCGCGGCGGCAAGGCTATGGTGGTGACCATCCCCGACTACAAGCTGGTGATCAAAGACTCGTTGCTCTTCATCCCGCTGGCCCTCAAACAATTTCCCGTCACGTTTGGGTTCCAAGCCGAAAACCTCAACAAGCTGGATTTTCCCATCTTTTTTAATACGCCAGAACATCAGCAGTACGTGGGTCCGCTCCCCGCCCTACATTATTACGAACCGGAGTCGTTGAGTCCGCAAGGCAAAGAAGAACTGGTGGCCTGGCATGCGACCGAACGGGACCGTGGCGGGGTCTTCGACTTCCAGAAAGAGTTGGCCCTCTATTGCCATCGGGATGTGGCCATCTTGCAACGGGCCTGTTTGGCGTTCCGAACAATCATGATGAAAGTGGCGGGGATAGACCCCTTTACCAGGACCATAACCCTCGCCTCCATGTGCAATCTAGTATTCCGCAAGAAATTTCTCAGACCGAACACCATTGCGGTCTTGCCACGGCTTGGCTACCGGCCCAAGGACGTGCAGTCGGCGTTGGCGCTCCAATGGTTGGCCCACGTGGAGCGGCGAGACGGAATTCAACTCCAGCACGCGGGCAATTTGGGAGAGAAGCACGTGGGCCCCTACAAACTGGACGGTTACCACGCGGCCACCCACACGGCGTACGAAATAAATGGATGTTTTTGGCATGGATGTGATCGTTGTAACCACCAAGACAGAGTTCATCCCTTACTGCACTGCACCATGAGAACGTTGGCCGACCGGACCCGGGACAAAATGTTGTACCTGAGTCAGCAAGGGTACAACGTGATCCAGATCAGGGAGTGTGAAGTCCGGGCGGCCATGGCCTTGGACCCGACCATTGTTGCCCTAGCGCCCATCCCTCAAGCCCAGCTTCCCCTCGACCCCAAGAAAGCGTTCTTTGGAGGGCGGACCAACGGAATCAAGACTTACTGGGAAGCGAGCGAGGGAGAATGGGGGAGAGAATGGATGGAGGCGCTGGATGTGTGCTCCCTGTACCCCTGGGTGCAAAAAACACAACGGTTCCCGCTGGGCCATCCAGAAATCCTCACCGAGAATCTAGACCCTACCCTCCCGTACGAGGGGTTAATCCACCTGAAGATCTTACCGCCACGCCGCCTGTTTTTCCCGGTCCTCCCAACGCACGTGGGGGAGAAACTGTTGTTTACCCTCTGCCGGACCTGCGCCGAAGACAAGAACCAGGTCCCCTGCTGCCACGACGACGAGGCCCGGGCTTTGACAGGCACTTGGGTGAGCCACGAACTTCACGAGGCCCTGCGCCAAGGCTACAGGGTCCTGGAAATGTACCGGGTATGGCATTATCCCGAGTCGGAACAGTACGATCCCGCCACCGGGACCCGGGGTTTGTTCACGGGCTACGTGAACACTTTCCTCAAGATGAAACAGGAAGCGAGTGGGTGGCCGCCCGGGTGTCACACCGACGCCGAGAAAGCCTCTTTTATAGAGAGTTACCGGGTAGCCACGGGGATCTTACTGGAGTGGGACAAGATCGAGTTCAACGCGGGGATGCGGGCCCTGGCGAAATGGATGCTCAACACGTTGTGGGGCAAGTTCGGCCAGAAGCAGAACCCTCAGAAGTCGGAGTACGTCACCGAGTTGGACCGCTACTTCGAGCTCATGATGAGCGACGAATTTGAAGTGCAGGACGTACTGTTCGTGCACGAAGACATGGTGCAGGTCCACTACACCACCACCCCCCATTACGTGGACTCCAACCCCCACACCAACGTCGTGTTTGCCGCCTACACCACAGCCCACGCACGCCTGAAACTCTATTCGTACCTCGATCTCTTGAAGGACCGTATCGTCTACCACGATACGGACAGCATCTACTTCACACAGAAAGCAGGCCAAGTGGCGCCCCCGGTCGGTCGATTTCTAGGCGACATGACCAACGAGCTGAAAGAAGGGGAACAGATTGTCCGTTTTGCCTGTACCGGACCCAAGAGCTACGGGTACGAAACGAGTCAAGGCCGTACCGTCTGCAAAGTGAAGGGTTTACGCCTCAATGTGAGAAATCGGGCGATCGTCAACCTCGAGACCATGGTGGCCATGGTGCAAGGTCAAGGGGAGCCCACACGGACGGTGGTGACGCCGCACGCCATCCACCGCAACACCCAAGACCGGACGTTGCACACCCGCCCAGAGACCAAGACCTTCAAGGTGACCTACGACAAGAGGGTACTCCACGGCTACCAGAGCTACCCTTACGGTTACTAAAGAAAACAAAGAGACTCTAGAAGAAACAAAGTTTTATTGTAATAAATAATTCAGTTCCTTTGAGCTGTGATACTAAAGTCTCAGTCTTTATTTTAGAGGAACTCCATCTTGTAAGGTTGGAGTTTTGAATGCTTGCGCAGGAATCCTTCCCAAATACAAATATGATAGACCAACATCACATAGTGTCCATAATAGGTTCCTTCGCAGTCGCTCACCACATACTGCTTCCTTTCGCCTTCGCTCAGGTATTCTTCCATCCAGTTTCCAAATGTAGAATAGCACATGTGGCACTCGCCCACAATGACATCGCCGCCGCCCTCAGCTCCATAAAAAGTAATATCTAGACCCATGATGTTCACCGCTTGAAGAGTAACGCGTAATGAGTGAGAATTGTCAAAGTCTTTTTTTCTTTAAGTCTTTTTCTTCAGGTGTTTGACGGTCCACCGGCTGATACTCTTGCCTTGGCGCTTGCCCGAAGTGGTCGTCGTTCGGATCGTTGTTTCGGTACGACCGTCTTTCGATTTGCGGCTCGTGATCTTGCGCACGGTTTGCGTCCCCCCTGTCTGGGCTTTCTTTTTCTTTTGCGCCTTATACTTTTTCTGTATTTGCGTTACCGCCCGGGCGGTCCTGCTTGGTTTTTTACCCACCACGGTATGGCGGGGCAACCTCTTCCGGGGCATCGTCTTCCCTGCGGTGGCGACACGGCGTTGCCAGGGGGCTTGTCCCATCCCCGCGGGTCTCATTAGGGTTCGTGCCATGGCGTTAATGAAGAGGGATTTAGAAAGGACTCCAATTTAAAGGCGGTTTTTCAGGGGGGCCTCTGCCAAAAGAGAGGCGGCGGCTACCCCCACGGGGACCCCCACGGGGACCCCCGCGGGAAAAGGCTTTGTAGGGCGTCCTGGAAAACGGTGTTTCCTCTCGGCGGGGCGACGGGAGATCTTTGTAGGGCTGGGGCGGGAGATCCTCTTGATAGACGGTGGCGGCTCGTTTAGGCCGGGGCGTGTACTCTTTCTTCTTGGAGATGAGATCCCGGGGATGGCGGATGAGATCTTTAGGAATTTTTTCTTCCGCTAGAAATTGCATGAAATCACGGTAGCCGGGCGACGTGCGGGTGGAAGAAGGATGCACCGCTTCTTTAATCAGATCGGAAATTTGACTGCCCGGCAGGGTTTGCCCGTAGAGTTTCACTTCCCCTTGCGCATTCCAGGTAATTTTCTGTCCCCCTTTCAACTTCAACAGATTGACCAGCACCGACGCTAAAGGTTTGCTGGAGGGGGGAACTTTTCGCAAAGCACCCCTTTGGCTCTGGGTTAACACTTTGGCTGCCACGGCCGTGAAGGGACTAGGCTCAAGGGTTTCGCGACGTCGGACGTATTTCTGGAGTAAATCTTGAAATTGGTCGGCGCTGGCCGGTTTCTCTGGGTTTTCTAGGACCTGCGCCATGGCCGTTTGGTACTGGCTGAGCACTTTAACCCCTTTGGTCGTGTCCACACGAAGCTGTTGTTCCAACCACCGCATAGACTCTTCCGGCACCAAGACCATGCGCATAGGGTTCTTCCCCTCGGCCTCTTTCATGGCTTTTTTCGTTTGTGTCGCTTCACGGTCCATCGCGTCACGGAAATTCCCACGGGGGCTGCTGGAGGATGATGTGGGGCCCGCTTCTTTTTCCCTGTCTGGGATTTCTTCTTGGGCGGCCGCGTCTTATACTTTCTTTGGATTTTCTTCGCTGCCCTCACGGTCCTGCTGACTTTTTTTCCCGGCAGGGTTTGACGTTGCCTTTTTCGCAGGCGGGCTAAAAACAACTGCCACCGGGCCGGGTCTGTACCCTCGGGCGCCGGCCAGTTGCGGATGGGTTGGACCATTCAGGACCAGAGATGAGCCTGACTCAGTTCTCGGGCGTACTCTTCCGGGGAAGGGTAGGGGTTAGAGTAGTTTGGGTTAATATAACCTCCGGCTTGATCCAGAGCTTTCTTGGCTCCGTAAGCCACACCTCCACTGATAGCGCCGGCGGCAGCCGCTTTGGCAGCAAAAACGGCGGCGGCAATGAGAGCGGCGGTCGTGAAAATGAAGCCTCCTCGCTGGCCCACGGCCTTTTTAAGCTTGGCTTTCTGCACCGCTGTCGAGGAGGAGAGCAGAATCCTTTTCCTCACGGCCGGGGGCAGGGCTTTGTTGGCTATTTTTCGAAGTTTCACCTTGATGGGGGCAAAAATTTTCTTCGCACGGTTGCCGATGGGAAAAGTTCCACGCAAGGCGTTGTGCACCACTTCGCTGACGGCGTTGATTTGAGGGTGACTCGCGGCCCGGATGAGTTTCTTTTTCTGACCGAGATCCGCTTTGGCAAATTGTCGGATGAACAGCGCGTGACGTTGAAGCAAGGGAGAGGCCATCACCACAACTGAACGATTTCCCTGCGGGACTTAGGCTATAAAGCTAACCCAATTCGATTTGTCCAGGGACTTCTGGGATCGTAAAGCACGTTGTCTCTGGCTTAGAAAAGGAGGATGGAAGGGGGATTTGTTGGGTCTCTTCCACACGGCCCCCTGAAGCTCTTGGATTCTTTTTACCGTCTTCTTTTTCTTAATACCCCCTCGTTGTTCTCTTAGTGGCAGTGGCTTTCCTACGAGATGCTTTTGTAGTTTGGTGTAGAGCTTGGGGTAGGACAAACCAGGGACCACCCCCTTGGGGGTTTGGGAGAGAAGCTTCAACAGGTCCAGTGCATTGCCCACCCCCTTTTGATCCTCCTCCAGCACGTAGGCGCGATGCTGTTGTCCCTCCTCGGAGAAAATGTTGGTGCGCAACCGGATTTGGGGCGGGGTCCGGGGGTGCAGGTCGAAGAGGAGGTAGCCAAAGGGGCGTTGGGTCGCGTCTTGGTAGGCCCTCATCACCGCCGGCACTTGCCCCGGAAAGGCCTGCTCGGCCAATTTCCGGACTTGTAATGAATCCCGAGCGTTTTTAAAAGCCACCAGGTAGTGCGCGTTGATGGAAATGGTGCGCGCGTACTTGCCTGGCGGGAAAATGTTCTGGGTCAGGTACAGCACCGTAATGTTGCGGTGGTGCGAGCCTTTGGTGAACAGGTCCACCACCCGCTCGTCCTTGGAGCCTTCTTTCATCAAATCGTCCAGGATCAAGAGGCCCGGCTTGCCGCGAAAGGGGGCGTACGGGTCGTCGGGAAGCCCCTCCACAAATGTCACCCCCAATTGTTTCTGCAGGGTGGTGAACCGGGGTTGCCAGGCGCTGCCATAGCAGTACACGATCGTGAGGGGCTGCTGGGTGAAAAGGGATTTCGCGTGGTGCAGAAGTCTTTCGGTGAACACCGTTTTTCCCGATTGACTCTGACCCGTGATCAAGATATTGCAGGGCGTTTGGAAACGGACATCCATCACGCCTCATCCCTTCCCAAGAATAACAAGACATGGAGGTGGGTTTCCTGGTTTTATTTTATTTTTTCACTTTGTCTCAAACTGATAACACATTGATCGTGAAGGTCTTGCTGCTGCTGCCACCGCGCCACACTCCGGCGCTGGTACTGGCGTTGCCAGGCTTGGAGGGCCCGGTCCCTGGTGGACTTGGTCTTCCACTGCTGGAGGTTCTGCAGGACCTCCGCCAGGGATCGACCGTGGGCTCGGCGCAGGAGGTAGTACAGGCAATAACTGCCGCACACGTTGGACTTGTTCCCTTGCAACATCACACTGTTTTCCACGTGCTGGGCGTTCCCCTGCCGCACGTACTCTTGCAACCCGTAATAAGAGGCGGGAAAGCCATAACTGTCGAAGAATTCATTCAGGCCTTGGCGCGGAAAATAAAAGGCCAACCAATGGGTGCCTGGTCCGTCGGCGTTGTCTGTATTGAGAATGAACGAGGCGGGGCGGATCACGCGGCGGGGCCGTAGGTCCATGGGAAACACGCCCCGAAACGAGGCGCGGAGCCACCAATCGTGGCGGGCCAAGACCGTCAATTGCGACGTGTAGGTGGTCATCTCGGCTTACAACTTTTTCACTTCTCGACTGCTGCTGATTTCGTACGCGGCGTCAAACTCGCAGTTCACGTACACCGATAAGGTCTGGGCGACCCCTGCTGCAAACTGAAGGCGGATGCCCACCGTCCCGTACTGTTGTATGTTCATGTGCGCAGCGTTGCCACTACCGTCTGGGGTGAAGTCAAAACACAGGATGGCATAGCCCTTGTCCCAATCGGTCCGGGTAATGTCAATCCCATGGTTGGCGTTCATGGCACCTTGGGCCAGGAACAGGGTATTGTAGCCGTCCAGGGTTTGCCCGTCCGCAAATTCGACGCGGGAGAAGGGGGTGGGCGTGCCGTCGACCGTGACCGTCGCGCGAGTCATCCCAAACCTTTGGAAATTGTACGGGTTCTTTTTCAGCGCTCCCAAACTGCTCCCACTCTCCACCAAGGCAATGCGCATGCGTCGGGGGATGCGACCGCCTAGGAAATCCGTTTTCTCAAAGGTGGTGTCGCCCTGGGAAATGGTGAACATCCGTTCTTCCTCGCTGTTGTAAGGGTAGAGGACGGGCTGGGACACGAGTTTCACTTCGATGCTCTTCATGAAGTCCTTGTTGCAAACACTGACACGGCGGAAGAAAGTGACCCGCTTCAGCACGATTTTAGCCCCGGTCACTTCCGCCTCCGCACTGTCCCCCATGAGGGCGAAGGCGTTGCTGGCGGGGGTGAGGCGGAATTCCAGGGGCACCCCATTGAGGAGCAGTTTGTTGGAGAAGGCCGCGTCAATGCAAAACATCCCGGTCAGTTCCACCACTTTGCTTTCCGCCGTGTATTTCGCCCGCACAGTCAACCCTGTGTTGGCCCCGGCGATGGTGAACACATCCATGGAGCCGGCCATGTCTTTGTAGTACAGTCCCGAGGTCAAGTAGGATTTCTTGGCGGCTGGAGTATAGTTGAGGAGGGTGTTGAGGTAGGCTTTGTAGGGGTAGGTTTTGGTACTCATGGTCATCCATTCCCCGTTCAAGGCCATGTCTACTTGGGACCAGAGGGAATGAAACCAATTGTTGACGGGTCCCAGATCCAAACCGGCGGTCAAATTCCCTCCGCCGGCTTTCACGAGGTTGACCGTCACCTTGAAGTAACTTCTGGGCAGCACGGTGTAATAGGGACTGGCCGGGAGGTAAAATTCCACGGGCGACCCGGGCAAAAGGGCCGATTTGGGAGCGTGCTCCGACCAATAGCCTCGTTGTTCGACCGCTTGGGCCAATTCCTTGCCGAAAAAATCCAAATGAGTGTTGTAGCCGCCCATCATGTTGGGCAGAGGCGGCTTGCCCATGCCAGCGACCGTCGCCATCAATAATCGTCGTCAAAGATATCTCTCTCCACACGTGCACGCTTGACGGTCGTTGAAGGAATGAGAGAGGGAGACTGTTTTTGCTTTCTTTTATTCTTGTTGGCCGGCTTCTTCGTCTTTTTCTTTTTCGGCGCTATCCCCGCTATCTTTTCCAGGCCTTGGATCAACGTTTTGCTGGTTTTCTTGCCGAGCACACGGGCTGTCCCTTTTTTCGTGTCCTTCACGATTTGTTTCACCACCCTCTTGCCAAATTTCGATTTCAGTTTAGCGAGTATCTTTTGTCCTCCTTTTTTAGCCACCGCTCCCGCGACGGTCCCGGCCAACGCTTTGCCCGCCATGACGGCCAAGGGGGCTAGCGCCAAGGGTAAGAGTCCACCCTTTTGATTGGTGACCGGCTCGTAACGGCCGAGTTCATTCCAACGGATAGGGAGGAGTCCGCCACCGCCTTGCTGTCCGCGACCCCCCTGGAAGACAGGAATGGAGGAGGGCATGCGTCGAGTGGTGGGGGGTGCGGGTTTTGCACGGAACACAGGGATCGAAGACCCTCCGCCAGCCATGTCCCCCATAGATGACTCCAGTGCCATAGATTCCGCAGACGCTCCATTCATCCTTATCTTTTCAGAGCACGCTTCACAAATTCCAACGTCGCCACCACGGTAGCTGTTGAGGCGAATGAGAGGCGTTGGCCGGACTCGTCGGTTATAAGGATTTCCAGCGTGTCAAACACCGTTTTGGCGAGCGGGAAGTAGCGCATGACCGGAAAGTCTCGTTCCACCACCTTGTTGTACGCGACCTGGGCCGACACGACACGCAGCAAGGGTGCTTTCACATCCCCCACGATATGCGGCTCGATCAGATCGCAGTACACGTACAAACTGCGTACGGGTTGGTGTTTAAAATCGCGGGTGAGCAGGTAGGGGGTGGGCGTCCGGAATTTTAGACCCGAATAGTAGGTGGACCAACACTCGGGCTGGTACCCCACCAGGGGTGTGTTGTCGTCCGCCGGATAGTGTTCGGGCTTTCCTTGCCCAAACCCAAACAGATTGGCCAGCCAGGGGCTTATGGCAATTTGGGTCTCCTCCTTGAGGAGTTCAAGGGTCAACGTGGCGGTTCCATTAGTCTGGTACCAATACCATAACACACCAGAGGGATTCGGAATGGTAGCTTGGACGGCCATGAGGTTCGCGTAGTTCCCGGCCGGTACCACAAAGGATTTTGCGATCTTGCGATGGCCGGTAAACAAGTTAGCGCCTTTGCCCGTACTCGCGTTAGTGATGTAGTACACAGTCCGTTCTCTCTCCAAAACCGAGGCGAGGATCAGGATGGGTTTGACATTCTGCGACTCCCCTACATTCTTCTTCACGAAACTGGACAACAACGGTGTGCGAGGGCCCGGTTTTTTCAACAGGTGTGCAGGATGCGCGGTGGCCTTTTTGGGATCGTCCTCCAAGCCGACCATGTAGGCCAGTTTAGGGGGGAGGACTAACATGTAGCCGCCCGTTGGGGTTTGAACCAATTCCAGGACGGTTTTACCCATGGCTTGATTGTTAGATTCCACCCGGACGGTAAATGTTTTCATGATCGCTCGGTAGCCCCCTTGCAACATCGCCCAGTGCATGGCTCTGACCAGTTCTGTAACCGTTTCGAAAGACTGTGGAGTAAAGGTGATGTTCGGGAGGAGGTCGTAGGAGATTTCTACTTCTGGATCAAGTGTTTCGTGGATCATGGAGAATTGGCGGTCTTGAACTTGGGGGAACAATTCATCCCAGGCGCGGGGAAATTGCAGGTGGCAGAGGGCCATCTCCCACTGCCGGTCCAAGACCAACATCTCCGGGAGCCGGATACGAAAATGGGAGCCTGTGTTATCGGGAAAGGTATCCCGGCTGGCCACGCTAGGCAGCGTCATCCAGATGCGGTCGGGGTTCATGCTTTCCGGAAATGGAGGGTCACTTCCACCTTGGAGGTTTGTGGAAATGAAACAAGTTTCCCTTGCTCGTCGGTTATAAGGATTTCGAAATCCTCAAACACCGTCTTGGACAACTGTCTGTAGTACAGGGGGGCAAAGTTACGTTCGTAGACCTCACCGTCCCCGGGCCCTGAAAAAAGGACTCTCAGCAAGGGGACTTTCGTATCCCCCACAATACTGGGTTCCACCAAATCACAGTACATGTACAAGGTCGTCTTCTTCTGGGGACTGGGGAAGACCAGAGTCGTGACCGCCATTTCCCAGTCTCGAGACAACGTGTACATTTTATAGAGGTGGATACGGAACCGGGACGGTTCATTGACGTAGGTGGAGACGTAAGACTTCACCCCGTGGGTTAAGGTAATGTAAAATTCCTCCTCCTCCATCCTCTCTTTCTCCACAATGAATCCGTCCGTCGGAACAACCAACTCTTTTATTTCTTTTTCTTTCACCCATACGTTTGGGTCTGGAGCTGAGTGACCGGGACCCAGCTGTTAAATTTAGCGGGGTACCCTTCCCATTTCACCAAGACTTCTTCCTGGTTCTTCTTCTTGCCGGGGCGGCGTTGCAACACCTTTTCGATGATAAAAAGACTTTCTTTTTCCACGGCCACCGGCGTCATCTCGCTTTCGTAAAACGTTCCCCGCAACGCCTCCCCGCTCAAGTCCTCCAACCGGTAGACGGGAGGGGTGCGGTAGTCCAGCCGTTTTATCACCGTGAACACTTCCTCCGACCAGTTGGCCAGATAGCTTTTCTCAAAATGGCCTTTGGTCTTGCTAATCCGTACCGTGTCGCCGGGACGGTACAGCGGTTTCTTCGGTTTCCTCTTTAGCGGCTGCTTTTCCCGGTACAAGACGGCCCGCACCTCGTGGTCGTTGAAGGGCGTGACGGTGATGGGGGCGCGTCGAATGCTGCTGTGAACGGCTCGGTTGTACCCGAGCACCAATTGGGGGAGGACTTTCAAATACTCTTTCTTCCCGGTGGCCGTGAAATATTTGTACATGCGTCCCTTGAGCGTCCGGTTGAACCGCTCGGCAATCTGGGCTTTGGTCTCGTTGTACGTGACGAAAAAGGCCACGTCATTCTTTTTTAAAAAGGCCTGGAACTTACGGTTGGTAAATTCTGTCCCAGCATCGGTCTGCAACCGCAACGGTTTCCGTTCGCGAAACACTTGGGTAAAGGCGCGCACCAATTCCTCTCCCGTCTTGTTCTTCAGGGGGACCGCCCACGCGTACTTGGACAACACATCGATGATGGTCAAAATGTGTTTGGTGCCCTTGTTGAAGGTGCTCGTGGCTTGCATGTCCACCAGATCCGCCTGCCACTGTTCGTCCAGGGCCAGCACGCGCACGCGCCCTCGCAGAAATTTTTTTCGAAAAGGTCGGTGCAACGTAAAGGTCAATTGTTTTTTCAGCCAGGCTAAAGTGGTGGTGCGCGTCACCCCCACTTCGCTAGCCGCTTTCACCAGACGGGCAGCACCCCCAAAGGCAGCAGGGCTGCTGGGGTCGTAATACAACGCCTCGAGCAGCGCGGAAGGATTCTTTTTCTTCGCCTTCTTGCGCCCCATAATCCTCAAAATGAGAGCCCTGGATAATCACTTTTCCTCCGCAACACGCCAAGAGACAACGGACACGTTTCAAAATACCATGGCACTTGAGGGACGGACCTCCTCCTCCACCGCAAGGCATTCTGTACTCTCCCCGAGTCTAGCGCGCGACACCTCCCTTATACTTTTTCCCCCTAGAAAAGAGACAACAGACACTCCACGTTGTTCCTCTTGAAAGTTTTATTGTTTTTTCTAGCTTCGGCTATTCTTTCTCATTCTCTACAGTTGGCCTTGTAAATAGGTATATAGTTTTTAATTCTTTTTCTGTTTTTGGTGGAAAGGACACCTAGAATTACATAGGGGTGCTTCCGACCCTAGTGGGATATATTTCAGCGTAGGCTTGTTTCTCGTACTTTTGCAGGTATTGCTTGTGGTTCAAACCTTCCTGCATAGCCTTGAAATCCATTTCACATAGCCTATCATAGTACTTTTCTGTGGTTGGACTTCTTTCCTTCTCCAGCTTTGCGGCCAACTTATCCATATCCATGAAGTACTCGTCACTTTTCAGACCCTCGTCAAAGTGGATATCCGCTGCCCATCTCAGTGCTTGTTCTTCCATTGTCATTGCTTCACTGTCTTCCCCACGCCCCGGTACGGCTTATATTTATACACATTTCTTTTTCACATAAACACCATCTTGTAAGGGATGAGGTTTGTATGGGGGACGGTATACCCCAAGGCCACACACAGCTTGTAGACGATGCGTACGTATTCCCCGTAATACGTCCCCTCGTAATCGCTGATCACGTAACGCTTGGCATCTTCCAGGTTCATGCACCGCATCACTTTTCTATGGAAATTGGAATACCCCATGTGTGCCGTTTCAGTCACCGCCCCCTCGTGGGTAAAATAAAACTCGATCAGTAACCCCATGTCTTCCCATTGACACCGTAGGCGAATGAATAAAGCACCTCGCCTTTCGACGTCTTTTTAAAAAATCGACGCCCGCCGAACCCCTCCCGAACGCCCGACACGGCCCGCCCACTCCCAGGCCTGGCTTGGGCCGCCAAACACCTCTTTACCCCTGGCGGCGGCTCCACTTCCGGTCCAGCCTCGCTTGGGGGACAGGGTTTGGCGGCGCCTGTGACGTCATTCTAAGCCTACACGGACGACCAATCCCAAGCCTGGCTTTGGCCGCCAAACAGACGGCGCCACGTGCTGTGACGTCATTTTGGGACGCCACGTGCGTAATGGCGTCGTTTTAGGCCACGCCCCCCGTCTAGGCCAATCAGGAGCCAGGGATTGGACCTAAGGTGACTCCATTAACTACTTCCGTGCCTCCTCATGTTAAAGCTAATTATGTATGTAGTTCATACCTTTAACACATAATGGTTATATTAAATGTCACCACCACCTCGTCTGACCATACGGTCTACTTCGATAACCCTATTCTTATCAATAATATTTCGCTAGTTGAGGTCACTATTAGTCATAATTGGTGGAACCTAGCTGAGAAAGGGGGCTTTAAGTGGATTACCCCCAATAGTTTGACGTTTCCATACGAAATTAAGGCGGGACATTATAAGATAGAAAATTTGATAACCTACTTAGATCCCGCAGTTGAGGCTGGTTACTTGGAATTCATAGACTACCCATTTAGGAAATATTGGCTTATGAAGGTCAAGAAACCAATCCAGTTCACTAAGAATGTCTGCGATTTGTTTAGTATCGAAGTAAATGAAGATGTGACAGATTATGTGACTATCAATAAAGGAAAATACGTCCTGGTGCCAAAAGATATTAATCACATATATATCTACTGTGATGTGGTGGATTCAGATTTCTCACTTCTTGATGGGAAGCCATCTAAAATCCTACATACTTTTAAAACGACATCACACGTTTTTGGTGAAACAACTTATTTTCCACTAACCCTCATACCCATTCGAGCCCTAAGAACGGTACGGAACTACATTCGCCTCACAGTTTGCGATGAGAAAGGCAATCTCATAGACTTCAACAAGCAGCCTCTACGTTTCGTATTGAAGCTTGAGTAAATCATACGTATATCACATATACGATGGACGGTGATTCAATTCAACCACTTTTTCCGTCAGCACCAAAACTCTATCCATCGCTCACTGGAAAGAATTTTCGACTACAAACAATCCGAGATACGCTTTCGGATATCGAAATTCAAGAAAAACACTATGAAGGCGTACGTAAGAAATATGCGCGTTCTCAAGGAATAGTTCATGGTATCGCAGTGGTAACAGGAGGTCTATCTGTGATTTTATCTGGATCTGGATTGGGAGTAGCTTTAACTGGTTTTGGAATAGTGATTGGTTTACCACTTGGTGTTATTGGTGGTTTGTGTGGATTAATTTCAACATCTACGACCGTTGGAGCTAAAAAATTAGGAATAAAAGTATCTAAGCATGAGAAAACCACTATGTTAGCAAAAGCGAAAATTAATACGATTCGTGATCTAGTATCGAAAGCCTTGCGTGATGAAAATATATCCGACTCTGAATACAGTCTAATCCTAGCCGAAGCAGATAAATACGAGATTATGAGGTCTGAAATTCGTCATAAGACTTTGGGTGGTGAAAAAAACGTGGAACAGATTCGAATGGAACTCAAACAAGAAGTGCAAAAGGAAATGCGAGAAAAACTTGGCAGTCTAGTGGGATAAGAATCGAATGTGGCTCTTATTTTCACTTTACGAAATCAAACCCTATCACTAGTTAGACCGTGTTTTTTATATATGGGCTCAAAGTAGGAATGGTAAGCAATCAACTCCTTGACAAAACGTATGATCGAACCCTTATGTATACCACACCGTTTAACAACGTCAATAAGAGACATACGAGATCCTGAACGACGTATTACCTCGTAACTTGCTCCAACGACTTTAGTTCTAAGTATGGAGCTGGTACCTATATTGTTTTCTATTGCCTTATGAACAATCTCATAGACTATTTGTTGGACATTCTTAGGTACTCCTTGGGGGTCGAGTTTAATAAAGGTCGTTGTAATGTGAGGAGCTATTCGATCGGTATTCAAATCTATATCGATCTTATTGTCATCGTGTAGAGAACGTATAAAGACATTCCATGACATATGCTTTTATCGTTTAGTTGCATAAAACGAGCGACCTCTCCTTTAGATCTAACGAACCCACATTGTATACATGCTTGATAAAGTATAGCAGCTAAAATAGTTCGTTTCGCATAGCTACGTTTGATAAGAACTTTCCGTACTTGAAGGAATACGTCGGATACGATTACTAATACATTTGTGGGAAACGAGAGGTCGTAATTTTGTTTATAAAAAGTGTTGTATGCCAGCAGTTCTAGCATTATCGTTCGTGGTTGCAATTCTTTGTTATCGCTTTGCTTTGGGATTGTGCGGTCTAGATCATGTTGATACCGAAAGCTATCCGGCCCTACTATGTGTAACCTAGTAGTAAGATTGGTAGTTGTTTCTTCACATGATTCAGCCTCGGAAATAAGACCACAGGAGGGACATATGAATTCCGTTCCTTGCATTTCCATCGGGCATAGACACTCGGAACATGTTTCACCAGTGTTAATATGTAACAATGGTTTGATATGCGACAATGGTTTGATATGTAGGCTTGCACAAATTTCTGGACTAAGTAATCTAATAAGATCATCCATACTAGTTGTATACTATATGCCTGTCAATTGTCTAATTGTTTGTTTTTAAAAAAAAGAAAAAAAATGAAGAGAGGTCGCATAACAATTTCTCGGCTTCATTCTTTTTTTTTTTCGTATTGCGATTTCTACTTATCCTCCGATCCTACCACATTTAGATCTTTCTCACCGATGGAGAGGTCATCCAATGCATTATCGAGATCGTGAATGTCCACCACATTTTGATCTTTTTCCGATTCCACTACATTTAGATCTTTCTCCGATTCTACTACATTTGAACACGCGATATTCGCCGACTCGTTAGCTCGTTTCTTATCAAGGTTCTTCTTATTGCCAATGGTACGGCGTTGAGGTGCACCACATTTTACACAAAGTTTGTGAGTAGTACGACAGCCTCGACCACACGTTAAACATGGAACGAATATAGCACATCCTCTTCCTATCTGGAAGTTATGTTGAGAGCAATACTCTGACGTCTTTGAACACTTACTTATACATTTCGCGGTCTTCCCTCGCATCAACCAATCACAAGTTCTTGTCTCAATCATCGTGCAATATACCTATATATGTTATATGTCTAATTGGTATCTTAGTTGTGACGTCTACGCTGAGGTTCTTCAATTATACGCACTTGTCTAATCTGTGTGGTATTAATACGTACTAAGATAACGGCATACGTTAATATCGTGAAGTAGAGAATGTATGTTAGTACCATGGATGGATATACTGTAAACTAATCATTCCTTTAATAGGTGTTGAAATGTAAAAAAATACAACGAAAAAAAATAGTACAACAAAACTGCTCCAATCCGGAAAAAAGCGGTAGAAACCGATTATTTAATATATAATTATAAATACAATAAATGAACTATAGTAGTATATGAATTGTTGCTCTCTGGCCCGATTACAACAAAATACAACGAACACACTGTTGCATTTGTTGCATTTTATGATAACGAACCCGAAGGGTGAGATGTTATAAAATGCAACAAATGCAACGTGTGTTCGTTGTATTTTGTTGTAATCGGGCCAGAAGCAACAATTCATATACTACTATATACAATTGTATAATAATAATATTAACTTAACTTATTGTAAGATATTTTGACTCAGCTTGTAGGACACAGTAATATATTATTTGTAAACCGGATCCAGTCCCCCAGTATAAGTTATAGATATGATTGCAAGTGCCAGTTTCCCATTTTCATACTCTCAGTTTCATCTATATTACTTGTAATATATAAGGTAATTCACTCGTTGTGTGATTTTATATTCAATAAACCTTTATTTTTATTATTATTACCATGCACATAATTTTGTTATGGTTGCAGGTAGATGTTTTGAGACAGCAGAAACATCTTAGTTGACATAGAGTAATTGAAACATGTTTCTATTCATTCTTATCAACTTACACATGCTGCATAACATACTCTTTAAGACAGCCATAATATTTTGTCCTATTAAAACAAACCTGTGCCATTTGCCACAATTGGTTTTCCATTTCCATTGGCGATGAACTTTAGGAGATTCATTTTCCACTTAGTGGACCCCTCTTTGAATCCCAAAGTTAGGCTTAAGTTAGCTCGAGCAACATTCCATGATAAGGTGACCAAAGATACCATGTTGCTGTTTGAACTGCACATACCGCTGGCCTTAGCATTACTTGGGATGTGATAGCTCACTGTTTTCTGGAGAAGGCATGCAAGCATAAATAGGCAATAATTATTATAAAAAAATATATATTTAAAAACCTCGCTTAACAATAGCATGACTTAACACTTACCAAGATGCATTTAATTTTCACTGACCTCAACTGCATGCTTATATTTTTTCAAAATGTTAAATAATCATTTTGAGACAGAACTATGTACTATATTTGAACAGAACAACCCAAAGGACAGCTGATGTGAAGCCTGAAAATAAAAATGTCTTTTCATTGAAATTTGGGATTTCCCTGACCCAATCGTAATTTCCCTGACAATTCCCTGACCTTAATATTTTTTGCTTTTCCCTGACCGTGGGAACCCTGGATAGAGTGTACAATAAAAGTTAAAACTTTGCACACAAAAAACATCAACTCCATTGAGTTGAATAATAACAACAATAATTGTTTGTACTCCTGTGATCAGGCTCTGATCGGGCTCTGATCCGAATGTCTCAAGTCAAATCATTTCATTATTATTATTATTATCATTATCATAATTATCTCTCTTATTTATAACATTATAAAATATACTGGTATATATCATTATAATAAAAATAATTGTAGCATCCAAATAATGCATTAAGTTTGATAATTAAGGGAAGGTATGTTTTTTTATTAGGTGGGGGGGGGGGGGGGGTGGGTGCCTTCAGGAGGGAGGTTCATCAATAAAATTTGGAACATTTTTGGATAGTAAATTGAAAACCCAGGGGAGGGTCAGCCTTTATTTGCCCAATTTATCTTTATGTCTCTTGAAATTTTGCTGTTAAAATTTGACAGATTAGTTACCTCATTCAGGTCTTAATTGCATTACCATTTAATAATACACAAAACTTAAATGGAATCTGTTGTACAATTTATCCCCTGAAAGTACAATATAAACAATCACGGTTAGCATGCAGTCATGATGGAACTGGAAAAGCCTATTCAGAATGTATTGTTTATTCTGAATATAATTAAGGCAAACACTGCATACATTATTAAATTGTGCATAGTTAATACCAATAACATCTATATCTCAGTTGTTGCTCAGAATAGAGTCGTTATATTGCGGGTTCATTGTAAACAAAGCCTGTTACCTAACAATTCTAGAATTGTGTCTGGTACTCTGACAAAAACAGGACTGGAGAACATTAAAAAAAGAGTATAAGAATCATGAGCCATGCATCAAACCTTGGTCGGTTAGGTTTGTTTCAACATTTTTTTTCTTGCAAACTGTACAAGCTGTAACATTATAAGGCTTTTTGCTGTTGAGGGCACTAATCACTCTTGTTTTCATTTCTCTGATTTTTCTGTTCCTGAGATGACATTATGACATCATCAATTAAGTCTTTCAGTTCTCTGTCAATATTATAATATTACATTTTCATCTTAGAAAAAGGAAAACAAAATCACCAAAATCCAATTCATTTCATCCATTTTTATTTTGAATTCTTAAAGAAACATATGTACTGTATTAATAAGCTACTAAGGGAAAAACATGACTTTTGGAGGGCATATGCACCATTTGTGGACCGAGCATATTGCTGAAGAAACAATATATTACCAAACAAAAGTAATTTTATTAGCATTATCATCAAAATCCAAGGCAAAATGAATTATGACTATTTTCTTCATCTTCACCATTAATTTTGTCATTTTCACAGATTCGTTTTTGCGTATTGGTCAAAATGAATAGGACTTGATTAGAGACATTTGGCTCAGAGCCTGATCAGAGGCTGATCACAGGAGTATAAGCAATGACTCAAGGCATAAGTGACTTGTGATCCAGTTCCAAATTCTCCCTTAGAAAATATATAAAGGAAGAATTTAGAATGTGATCAGCAGTATGTACTCACAGTGCCAGTTGATTTTTTAAGAGGATACACAACTCTTATATCGCAGTCCAGATCAAGAATTATGCAAGTCGTCCCATTCTTGGACAAAGTAAAATGCCCAACAGATGGCATGCTTGTTGCCATGGTTTTTGGTGTAGGGCTGCTTGGTAGAGCAGTCGTACTGATTGTTGATGTCAGGTTTGCAGTTGCTCCACTAAGCATCAACACTTCAAATTAAAATAGTGCACCATACAAAACATTAATCATTTATTACTACTAACATTATTTCCCTGCTGTCAGAGCTCACTTATCAGTCCCTCTCTCCCTTCCTTTTCACCAGCCTTCCTCCCTAAGGAAGAAAGGAAAAGAGCCTGGAAGGGGGGGGGGGGGGGAGTACTCCCATATATAGGCTAAAAAGTTCGCCATTATGTGGGTATCAGCGGCCATCCCGAGGGGGCGGCCCCCGGGCAACCCACGGGCAACCCAGGGGCTTAGCAGGGGATTTGTAGCAAAAACATGCCCCACACGCGGAGCATTAGAGCGCTTTTGCGTTTTCGTCAAAATACCCTGGGACATACCCACGGGGTTTGCATGTAATCTGCTGTCTCAACGTTCAGCGGTTTTCGCCACAGGACTCACTCGATCGATCGACGTTCTTTGATTTCTTTGTCTTGAGGTATTAAAGTCATATCATTATCATTCAAATTAAGAGATTAAATTAAGCCATCCACTGTCGGAAGACAGAACAAAGAAATAAAGGATAATGTTTGTATAAAACTATTAAGATTTTTGACACTTCTAAAACGTTTAGCTTCTAATACTTATAATATGTTGCCCAGGTTGCCCCAGGGTTGGGGGTTTTTGTCACAATTTTCTGCCCCACCCGAGGGGTTTTAGCATTGTATTTGTCATGGCTGCTGTGACAAATGCCCCTGGGTGGCCGGGGTCCCACCCCTCGGGATGGCCACTGGGCAATCCCTTTATGTAGGACGACACAAATTTTTACCAAAAATACAATAGAATACAACACAATACAATTCAATACAACAATAGAACGCAACACAATACAATACAATATAATACAATTTGGTAGCATTTCGTGTCGTCCTACATAAAGGGATGGCCGGCCGCTGATACCCGCATTATTGTGCAAGTGTATTTATAGACTCGTTCCCTGAATGGGTTGGGGTCAAATTCGTGGGGTTATAGGTAATTTCATTATTGGGATAATCGAAAATTACATCAGATTTGTTGGATCTCGACACATACTTTGCAACGTCGGAACACAAATACATTATGCAATAATTGATTTATTCAAGGAGAGGTGATTGTTATGCATTAATTTTGGCATTAATTCTTCAACAAAATTTAGAATACTGAATTAAGGTTTAATATAACTCAATAACATATCTTTAAAAGACCGAAGGCGAAGGTGAGCTAAAATAAAAAATGAGCGTATTTGTTCATGAAAGGGCTGATGAAAACCAGCATTTATATGCTTGAATCTATTACTATGTAGCAGTGCACAAGCTGAAGTAAATATATTGCACTTACCAACAAACAGTCCCGATAACAGAGCGAAAAGTCGTGCCATACTAAAATGGAGCAGAACTAGAACTACGACGACAACTGAAATCCGATGTCAGACACGTGTCTTGTGTTCATTAATATTTAACCGAAACTTAAATTGGGTGCAATCAAGTACTAGGGGCCGGAAGTGAATAGTGTTTGACTGCCAATGAATACATTGCGTCTCCCTGGCCCAAAAACGAACCCTAACTGTCACAAAACGAGTTCTCAAGTATTTAGAGCTAGGATCGATTCACAAGTAAACGGTGAATTGCAGTACTTTTGGGTTCTTTCTCGATGTAAGAAACCCGAATTTTTCCAACATTTCCTAAATCAATATTCCTCTTTGTCAAAGACTCTGAGGACAGCACACAGGTAGTCCAATGTTTATTGCTCAAGGGCAGGTAGTCCAACATCAGCGTTTATTTCTCTAGGATATCACAGGTAGTCCAACATCAATGTTTATACCTCTAGGACAGCTAGGACACTAGGACACTAGGACACTAGGACACTAGGACAGCACAGGTAGTCCAACATCAGCGTTTATTTCTCTAGGATATCACAGGTAGTCCAACATCAATGTTTATACCTCTAGGACAGCTAGGACACTAGGACACTAGGACACTAGGACAGCACAGGTAGTCCAACATCAATGTTTATACCTCGAGGACAGCTAGGACAGCTAGGACACTAGGACAGCACAGGTAGTCCAACATCAGCGTTTATTTCTCTAGGATATCACAGGTAGTCCAACATCAATGTTTATACCTCAAGGACAGCTAGGACACTAGGACACTAGGACACTAGGACAGCACAGGTAGTCCAACATCAATGTTTATTTATCTAGGATATCACAGGTAGTCCAACATCAATGTTTATACCTCTAGGACAGCTAGGACACTAGGACACTAGGACACTAGGACACTAGAACACTAGGACACTAGGACAGCACAGGTAGTCCAACATCAGCGTTTATTTCTCTAGGATATCACAGGTAGTCCAACATCAATGTTTATACCTCTAGGACAGCTAGGACACTAGGACAGCACAGGTAGTCCAACATCAATGTTTATTTATCTAGGATATCACAGGTAGTCCAACATCAATGTTTATACCTCTAGGACAGCTAGGACACTAGGACACTAGGACACTAGGACACTAGGACAGCACAGGTAGTCCAACATCAGCGTTTATTTCTCTAGGATATCACAGGTAGTCCAACATCAATGTTTATACCTCTAGGACAGCTAGGACACTAGGACACTAGGACACTAGGACAGCACAGGTAGTCCAACATCAGCGTTTATTTCTCTAGGATATCACAGGTAGTCCAACATCAATGTTTATACCTCTAGGACAGCTAGGACACTAGGACACTAGGACAGCATAGGTAGTCCAACATCAATGTTTATACCTCTAGGACAGCTAGGACACTAGGACACTAGGACAGCACAGGTAGTCCAACATCAGCGTTTATTTCTCTAGGATATCACAGGTAGTCCAACATCAATGTTTATACCTCTAGGACAGCTAGGACACTAGGACACTAGGACAGCACAGGTAGTCCAACATCAGCGTTTATTTCTCTAGGATATCACAGGTAGTCCAACATCAATGTTTACACCTCTAGGACAGCTAGGACACTAGGACACTAGGACACTAGGACACTAGGACAGCACAGGTAGTCCAACATCAGCGTTTATTTCTCTAGGATATCACAGGTAGTCCAACATCAATGTTTATACCTCTAGGACAGCTAGGACACTAGGACACTAGGACACTAGGACAGCACAGGTAGTCCAACATCAGCGTTTATTTCTCTAGGATATCACAGGTAGTCCAACATCAATGTTTATACCTCTAGGACAGCTAGGACACTAGGACACTAGGACACTAGGACACTAGGACACTAGGACAGCACAGGTAGTCCAACATCAGCGTTTATTTCTCTAGGACAGCTAGGACACTAGGACACTAGGACACTAGGACAGCACAGGTAGTCCAACATCAGCGTTTATTTCTCTAGGATATCACAGGTAGTCCAACATCAATGTTTATACCTCTAGGACAGCTAGGACACTAGGACACTAGGACACTAGGACAGCACAGGTAGTCCAACATCAGCGTTTATTTCTCTAGGACAGCTAGGACACTAGGACACTAGGACACTAGGACACTAGGACAGCACAGGTAGTCCAACATCAGCGTTTATTTCTCTAGGATATCACAGGTAGTCCAACATCAATGTTTATACCTCTAGGACAGCTAGGACACTAGGACACTAGGACACTAGGACAGCACAGGTAGTCCAACATCAGCGTTTATTTCTCTAGGATATCACAGGTAGTCCAACATCAATGTTTATACCTCTAGGACAGCTAGGACACTAGGACACTAGGACAGCATAGGTAGTCCAACATCAATGTTTATACCTCTAGGACAGCTAGGACACTAGGACACTAGGACAGCACAGGTAGTCCAACATCAGCGTTTATTTCTCTAGGATATCACAGGTAGTCCAACATCAATGTTTATACCTCTAGGACAGCTAGGACACTAGGACACTAGGACAGCACAGGTAGTCCAACATCAATGTTTATTTATCTAGGATATCACAGGTAGTCCAACATCAATGTTTATACCTCTAGGACAGCTAGGACACTAGGACACTAGGACAGCACAGGTAGTCCAACATCAGCGTTTATTTCTCTAGGATATCACAGGTAGTCCAACATCAATGTTTATACCTCTAGGACAGCTAGGACACTAGGACACTAGGACAGCATAGGTAGTCCAACATCAATGTTTATACCTCTAGGACAGCTAGGACACTAGGACACTAGGACAGCACAGGTAGTCCAACATCAGCGTTTATTTCTCTAGGATATCACAGGTAGTCCAACATCAATGTTTATACCTCTAGGACAGCTAGGACACTAGGACACTAGGACACTAGGACACTAGGACAGCATAGGTAGTCCAACATCAATGTTTATACCTCGAGGACAGCTAGGACAGCTAGGACACTAGGACAGCACAGGTAGTCCAACATCAATGTTTATTTATCTAGGATATCACAGGTAGTCCAACATCAATGTTTATACCTGGACACTAGGACACTAGGACACTAGGACAGCATAGGTAGTCCAACATCAGCGTTTATTTCTCTAGGATATCACAGGTAGTCCAACATCAATGTTTATACCTCTAGGACAGCTAGGACACTAGGACACTAGGACACTAGGACACTAGGACAGCACAGGTAGTCCAACATCAGCGTTTATTTCTCTAGGATATCACAGGTAGTCCAACATCAATGTTTATACCTCTAGGACAGCTAGGACACTAGGACACTAGGACACTAGGACAGCACAGGTAGTCCAACATCAATGTTTATACCTCGAGGACAGCTAGGACAGCTAGGACACTAGGACAGCACAGGTAGTCTAACATCAGCGTTTATTTCTCTAGGATATCACAGGTAGTCCAACATCAATGTTTATACCTCAAGGACAGCTAGGACACTAGGACACTAGGACACTAGGACACTAGGACACTAGGACAGCACAGGTAGTCCAACATCAGCGTTTATTTCTCTAGGATATCACAGGTAGTCCAACATCAATGTTTATACCTCTAGGACAGCTAGGACACTAGGACAGCACAGGTAGTCCAACATCAATGTTTATTTATCTAGGATATCACAGGTAGTCCAACATCAATGTTTATACCTCTAGGACAGCTAGGACACTAGGACACTAGGACACTAGGACACTAGGACAGCACAGGTAGTCCAACATCAGCGTTTATTTCTCTAGGATATCACAGGTAGTCCAACATCAATGTTTATACCTCTAGGACAGCTAGGACACTAGGACACTAGGACACTAGGACAGCACAGGTAGTCCAACATCAGCGTTTATTTCTCTAGGATATCACAGGTAGTCCAACATCAATGTTTATACCTCTAGGACAGCTAGGACACTAGGACACTAGGACAGCATAGGTAGTCCAACATCAATGTTTATACCTCTAGGACAGCTAGGACACTAGGACACTAGGACAGCACAGGTAGTCCAACATCAGCGTTTATTTCTCTAGGATATCACAGGTAGTCCAACATCAATGTTTATACCTCTAGGACAGCTAGGACACTAGGACACTAGGACAGCACAGGTAGTCCAACATCAGCGTTTATTTCTCTAGGATATCACAGGTAGTCCAACATCAATGTTTACACCTCTAGGACAGCTAGGACACTAGGACACTAGGACACTAGGACACTAGGACACTAGGACAGCACAGGTAGTCCAACATCAGCGTTTATTTCTCTAGGATATCACAGGTAGTCCAACATCAATGTTTATACCTCTAGGACAGCTAGGACACTAGGACACTAGGACACTAGGACAGCACAGGTAGTCCAACATCAGCGTTTATTTCTCTAGGATATCACAGGTAGTCCAACATCAATGTTTATACCTCTAGGACAGCTAGGACACTAGGACACTAGGACACTAGGACACTAGGACACTAGGACAGCACAGGTAGTCCAACATCAGCGTTTATTTCTCTAGGACAGCTAGGACACTAGGACACTAGGACACTAGGACAGCACAGGTAGTCCAACATCAGCGTTTATTTCTCTAGGATATCACAGGTAGTCCAACATCAATGTTTATACCTCTAGGACAGCTAGGACACTAGGACACTAGGACACTAGGACAGCACAGGTAGTCCAACATCAGCGTTTATTTCTCTAGGACAGCTAGGACACTAGGACACTAGGACACTAGGACACTAGGACAGCACAGGTAGTCCAACATCAGCGTTTATTTCTCTAGGATATCACAGGTAGTCCAACATCAATGTTTATACCTCTAGGACAGCTAGGACACTAGGACACTAGGACACTAGGACAGCACAGGTAGTCCAACATCAGCGTTTATTTCTCTAGGATATCACAGGTAGTCCAACATCAATGTTTATACCTCTAGGACAGCTAGGACACTAGGACACTAGGACAGCATAGGTAGTCCAACATCAATGTTTATACCTCTAGGACAGCTAGGACACTAGGACACTAGGACAGCACAGGTAGTCCAACATCAGCGTTTATTTCTCTAGGATATCACAGGTAGTCCAACATCAATGTTTATACCTCTAGGACAGCTAGGACACTAGGACACTAGGACAGCACAGGTAGTCCAACATCAATGTTTATTTATCTAGGATATCACAGGTAGTCCAACATCAATGTTTATACCTCTAGGACAGCTAGGACACTAGGACACTAGGACAGCACAGGTAGTCCAACATCAGCGTTTATTTCTCTAGGATATCACAGGTAGTCCAACATCAATGTTTATACCTCTAGGACAGCTAGGACACTAGGACACTAGGACAGCATAGGTAGTCCAACATCAATGTTTATACCTCTAGGACAGCTAGGACACTAGGACACTAGGACAGCACAGGTAGTCCAACATCAGCGTTTATTTCTCTAGGATATCACAGGTAGTCCAACATCAATGTTTATACCTCTAGGACAGCTAGGACACTAGGACACTAGGACACTAGGACACTAGGACAGCATAGGTAGTCCAACATCAATGTTTATACCTCGAGGACAGCTAGGACAGCTAGGACACTAGGACAGCACAGGTAGTCCAACATCAATGTTTATTTATCTAGGATATCACAGGTAGTCCAACATCAATGTTTATACCTGGACACTAGGACACTAGGACACTAGGACAGCATAGGTAGTCCAACATCAGCGTTTATTTCTCTAGGATATCACAGGTAGTCCAACATCAATGTTTATACCTCTAGGACAGCTAGGACACTAGGACACTAGGACACTAGGACACTAGGACAGCACAGGTAGTCCAACATCAGCGTTTATTTCTCTAGGATATCACAGGTAGTCCAACATCAATGTTTATACCTCTAGGACAGCTAGGACACTAGGACACTAGGACACTAGGACAGCACAGGTAGTCCAACATCAGCGTTTATTTCTCTAGGATATCACAGGTAGTCCAACATCAATGTTTATACCTCTAGGACAGCTAGGACACTAGGACACTAGGACACTAGGACACTAGGACAATACAGGTAGTCCAACATCAGCGTTTATTTCTCTAGGATATCACAGGTAGTCCAACATCGATGTTTATACCTCTAGGACAGCACAGGTAGTCCAACATCAATGTTTATACCCGGGGGGGGGGGGACTCCCTTATGTGAGGGGTACATGGATGCTCGTCGTACCTTTTAGGGCTCAAAATCAGGAGTTTGGTACCACTTAGGGTATCCGCCATCAAACACAGACATTTCTATGTAAAGCGGTACCTTTTAGGGGTCGGGTGTCAATTGAACAAAAAAGCTGTTATCAATTTACATTTTTATTATCTTTTAGGGATCAAAATAAGCTCGAGCCATGACCATTTTAGTACCTCTTAGGGGTCAAATCGAAAATGTCCGACGAGCATCCCTACCCCTTTTATATGGGAGTCCCCCCCCCCCCCCCCGGGTGTTTATACCTCCATTGATACCTTTTTATACTTTCTAGCTACATGTATTTTAGTTTTCACTGTATGCTGAAGAATAAAAATTATTTTGTAATACTACGCATAGACATTATTACGTTTTTCATTTTATTAATACTCAGTGAACTCCAGTATTACTAATCTGGGTAGTATCAATTAGATACTTACAATGTAATATTAACACTTAGAAATGTTGGGATATGAAAGATGTGTTACCTGATCATATATACATAGATATACATGTAACTTCTACATGAATCCAAAAATCCACTACTTAATTAAAACCATATGCAACCATGACTATTTGATCACCACAAGAGAATTGACTGATTAAATTCAGTTTTTTTTATTAATACAGAACCACTTCCAGACCTAAATTCTGATTGGACCCATTTATCATACTGTATGTAGCTCTATTGATATTGTACTGATCATTCTAAAGTGACTTTAATTTGTATTTGTTGGGTTAATTAAAGCCAATGTCTGACTGGCTTGTTTTGAGTGGACTACATAACTCAGTCTGGCTGGGTTTTTTTTTTTGAGGTCACATTTTTATTAACTAAGTTATCATTAGCATGCTGAAGTGTTAAGGCATGGTTTGAACATGAAATTGAGGCTATAAAAAATAAAGCTATTTCATTGAATAACCTTAAAAATGCAATACAGCCCTAAATTTGATCTACAAAAATAGTGGTTATTAATACTACTAATCTCTGAGCATTCTCAATTGTTTGAATATATTTTGTTGTGAAATGTCTATATTATAAATTATCATATGACCAACCACATGATTACTGAAAACTGGAAATTTAGTCTCAAAATAGACATGCAGTCCCAATGCATGATTTCTTGTTTATTCTGATTACACTTCTGGTTGTTTCTAAAGCTCCTTTATTATATCCAATGGCAAAATGTCAACCATTCTAAAAAGAGCTAATTAGAACAACCAGATTAGATAATCAAGAAATCATTACTAAAAAATGCAATGTGACTGGCCCATTTTGATTTCTTTGTTCCACATGACCTTCAAAATACCAAAATACCTAACCTAAACTGTTAAGACATGTGAAAATTAATTAGCACCTATAATTTACATGTTTTCTTGGGTAAACAGGAGTTTTAACAAAGAGCTGGAAGCTTACTGAATAACCACAGGCATTTGCTTGCAGATCACTTGACCTTTGCCCACACCCCAACCACATGCAAACAACCAATCCATTGTCGAACTAGCCCCAATGAACCAAACATGAACTCTCCCTAATCAGGAAAAATTAAATTACATGCATAATTTACTTGCTACTGAAAAGTTTTGCTATTAGTTGCTTAAACCTCTCTTGAAATCGTGCTAGTGTTTTATCATGCACTTGCATTTTGGACTTCACTTGAAGTTCTGACTTGCAACCTATTGAAAGGGGTAGTGGCAGACACCTAAGAAGCTCATTACAAATGGTGTTGAAGTGATCATATATAACTTGAGGTGTAACTTCCATTCCAGGAGTTGACTTAATATACAATATGACTGCTTCAAATAGATAATGTTCTGATTTGGTCCATGTGCCAAGAGTGAGATGCTCATTATTTTGAACCATGAAATCCATGCCCTTTTGAATTGAATCAAGAATATCCTGGCTCCTGTGGTGGTACCTCCGTCTCTTATAGGTCTTTGTAACTGAAGGATGAGGCCTTTTTCCATTTGTATTCTCACATCCACTACATTCACACATTGCAGTACAAGCAAGCCCACTCAAATAACACTTGCATCGACAGGGATATTTTTTTCCATCCAATGTAACACACTTTGGATAAGGTGTTTTGTGACTTCTGCCACAGGTACATGATATGTCTCTGGTATTTTGCACAGGAGTACTGCTGATTTTTTCTTTTACAATCAAAGGAACAAAAACTCCCCCTTTGACATAATGGAAAAAGAACAATGGGGAACCAGGCAATCTTATTTCTGGGAAAACTGGTATCACAGGAAACTCATCACAGTTTGTTATTACTGAAAATACAGCTCCTACACCATTTGCCAATACCTGCATCTGTTCCTGGACCTTAACTGGAGAACTGACATAACTGGTGTGGTTTCTCTCAAATAAGATATCTTTTATTTCATCAGAACCCATTTCGTAGGTGAAACCAAGTTCTGAGATATATCCCTTGTATATGGATTGCTTACCATAGTACTTCATTTCCAGTGCAAGTGCTTCAACAAAACTGCAGTGATGCTCATCCTCTGTAAGGGGCTTAAATATGTTTTTGGACAGCAAACCTGTTGCCTTGGAGGATGACAGTGAATTGTATCCATTATTTAAGTCATCATTAAATATCACAGACAGTACTGTTGGTAGAAATGGGATATACTTGTTTTCAAAAACAAGGCAATCATCAGCAATCACATTCATTTGTTCTTCATAAAACTTCATCAACAAAAACAGTTGAGTAATCTTTTTATACAAAGAGTTCAGTTTATTTGGGTTCATACTTTGAATGCATGTTGCTATTGCATTTGTATCACATATTTCCTTGTTCCATGATGAATTATAGATTGAATCTTCAGATGGTGTCAGGCATCCTATGCCAAATCTTTCAATGGTATGTGGTGCCTTGTTTGGGCTTTCATATCCAGAAATAATAAAACTGTTCTTCTCCAACAGAACAGGTGGCACTGCTCCATTGCAAACCTGCATATCCTTTTTGTTGTGAACATAAAATACTGCAGTCAAAATTGCAACAGCAGTTGCCACACCTAACTTGCAGTTTGTTACCTGGGCCTTCAAAGTCCTGTGGAGGCGCTCATTTTTACTTGTGGAAATATGTGGTGGAATGCCACTAACACAGCCTTTGTCTATGTGCTTTTGTAACTTATTGCATTCCTTGATTGCCTTTTTGTTTAAAACTTGCTGTCCTTTTCCATTTTTTGCATCCTTCCACTTGTGAACAAACAAATTTAAATTAGTCTTTATTCTCTCTTTAGAAGGTGTCTCTTCAGTACGTGTGTCACCTTGATCAGTAGCAGAACGAAATACTAATCTGAAATCTTTTACACAATCTGGTCTCAAATTATGTTTCTTTGGTATTTTTCGCGTCACACGGCTTATGGCATGGAACAGATCTAAGAGAACAATAAAGTCATCTCCATATACTCCTTGTAGCTTTTGCCGCCAGTGGCAACAGTTATCAATACAAGCTCCTTTTAGGTTAACCCCATGTGAAACATGTCTTGCTTTCAGAGCCAGAAGCATTTCCTCTATTTTATCAAAACTTTCACCTTTCGTCAATTTCCATGAAAGGACCTTTCCAGATTCATTTAAAACACACATGAGGGAAGAAAACTGATTGGCCCATCGGCCATCTGGATTATGTAGACCGATATTTGATGCAACTTTAAAAGTATGATCTAGGGTAATCCATTCTTCTGCAGTTTCCTGTGCCATACAGTCAGTAAAGTATACCTCATGTTCGACAAAGTATACAAGGAAGCATGATGTTATAAGATCGTTACTGGGATGACCTGTCTTCATTTCTTTAAATTCAGGAAAAGAGAAATTAACAATTTCATCTTCGAGTTTGTTGTTGGATCTCATATATACACGAACTGCAGTCCAAAAAGCATTTTCCCTCAACGCGTGTGATTGCCAGTATTTTTCCACTGTTGTACGTTCAATTTCATTAAATTTTGAGCCTGAGGTAACACTGCTGCTAATGAAATGAAATAATGTCCTTGTGACTCCAGTCTTGTGAAAGAGAATGAATGGTATTAAATCATAACTTGGCAGACTCTCCAAAATCAATGGGTGGCTTCCAGCAAATACATGTCCCTTCCTGCCACACATGTAAAAAGGCGATACAAGAAGGAGCTCTTCTTCTGTGTCGTAAATCTTTCTGGTTGAGAAACTATTTTCGAATGGCATTTGATGGAGAAAGCCGCATTTACACTTGGGACACTGCAAATGCTGCATGTGGTCTGGGAAATTTAAACTCGGGTTCCACAGCAAAAGAGTAGGTAATAAAAACCTATCTTGGACTGGTTGTTCCTTGCCTGTTATGATTACTTGTGGTGTGACTTTTATTGTAGCGTATCCACCATGTTTTTTTAATTGCATCTTTCACAAACTCATTGATGCGCTCTGTTAGAACTCCTTTCCATTCTTCGAATTCATCGGTTTTTTCTTCGTCCTTATCCGAGTCATCGTTTATGGGTAAACCCTGCAAAGGACACCTATTGAACAGGGAAGCATTTTCGTCAACATACGCTTGAGCCATGTTGCAAAACGATAGAAGATCCTGGTCACGAAGTTGGACAACACTCTATCTAAGGCGATCTTAGGCTCTAGTATTACTGTAAGTATCGCGCTTCTAAACTCCGCTACTGCCGCTGACCTTGGCTCGGTCGGTCTGGCCCCTAGGGCCTGGGTATGAAACAGACCTGAAAGGCGGGAAAAATCAATAAGGCGGGAAAAATCAATAAGGCGGGAAAAATCAATAAGGCGGGAAAATCTTTTCACTTTGCAATTGTGTCGTGATTTATTGATCTCTCTGTTCTTTCCCGAGTTTTCGCATTTATTCCAAGTAACAATGTCAACAGCTAAGAGAAGAAGGACAGTGGAGATTGAGGCTTTGTCCGTGGTAAAGCGTGCTAGAGCAGAGCGCCTAGATTTAGCGAAAGTTGCACCGATCAATGTAAACAAGTGGATGGAAGTCATGGCGAAATCCAGAAACACTACACCAGAATTTGTACTGCTCAGTTCGTTGCCAGCAGTAGCAGCATTAATGAGTACCTCTTCGGTGGTTCAGGTAAGACCAACATACTCAGAGCCATTAAATCTCTATAGCGTGGTCCTGTCGCCGCCAGGAGCTGGGAAGTCCCAAGCATTTGAACTGACGGTGACATATCCATTTGGTCAAATCGATGACCCTGTTGCCAACAGTATCGTTGTGGGTGACCACACAAAGTCTGGCCTGACACACCACCTCGCCGATAACCAGGGACTCGCGTTGTTAGGGAGTGACGAACTTTGCTCCTTTTTGGACAACTTATCGTCTAAGAAAAATAATGGGTTAGAAGAACGTGCCCTCCTTAACAAGTTATACGATAGGCGTGCGGACATGGGAACATACACTTGTGAATACGGAAACAGCAAAGTCGAAATCGATTCAACGCGTGTGTGTATTGCTGGGTTTTCCCAGGACGAGGAGTTCGTTGAACAGTTTATGAGTTTAGCTGCCCGCAAGGATGGATTCCTTGACCGCCTTCTCTTTGCCGTCCCACCCCCTCAGCTTTTGATGACGAGAGAGGTTGACGCCTGGGCTGAAAAACTGAGAGAGTACCATGTAACTAATTTCTGCGCAATTTATCAAGAAATTTGGTACATACACCATGGCAGTGTATGCACTTACACATTCAGCCATGATGCATACAAGGAGTATGAGAAATTTGCTGATGACTTGATCAGGAAGCTAAATTGCCAGTTTAGAAGCAGTGAGAAGAAAGATGTGTCTTCAAAAGACGGTAGAACAGTTATAAGGTACATATTTCTTACAAGAATTTGTCTTATTACATGAAGGGAGTGCATGTTAATCATTTGTATGTTTGGAAGGGAGTGGTGGGGGTGCATGGGTGAGGGGCTAATCACTGTAACAAGCAAGAAACATGAAACAAATGTTTTGTGTTCAACTGACACCCGACCCCGAAAAGGTACCGCTTTACATTAAAATGTCTGCGTTTGATTGTGGGTACCCTATAAGCGGTACCAAAACCTGTGATTTTGACCCCTAAAAGGTATGATGAACATCCCCGCCCCCTCACATACGGGAGCCCCCCCCCCCCCATTTTTGCCTGCCTAGAGTGCAGATTGAGGATGAAGCTAATTTCATCGTAAAAAGCAATAAATATATAACCATCTACGAAATGCATTCCATGCTTCAATACAAAATGAATTCCACTGAGGCTGATAAATATAGAAAAATGCTCTGAGGAAAGTTGGCTAAAAATTGTCCCAACAATTATATATATACAGTTGCAAAATACAATCATATGAGTGCCTTCATATGTACCAATATGGCCTCAATTTAGAACTCTGATCCATTCTGCCACAATCACTTTTGTAATACTGAAAGCTCTCTGCAAACACTTGTAGCCCAGTGACATGAACATTTATTTGGATTATTGTCTATCTCCAAATTTAAAAAAAACTATATATCTATTAAAAAGGGGATCAGGCATGATCTGAAATAATCAAGACCTCAGAATTTGACGATGCAGCATTTAGATTTCTAAGCTTAACCTTCAGTTTTCCGTATTTCTGAACATTTCTCAGGCTGGCTGGCATCATGCATGTTTTGTACTGTGTGATAGAAAGTGCTTTGGTCAACCCTAACTGGTGTCAGAATCCCTTGGAAATACCAAATGAAATTTCTATGACAACATTTCATTATGCTATGGCATTAACAGAATACTACACATGCCAAAGAACTATATTTCAAGAGGTGAGTTTAATCAATTATATTCCCGTGTAACAATTTTCCGTTTTAAGCATTCCGTTTCTAGCTAGAGAGAGAACCCCCTGAAAAGTAGTTCTGAATCATGAATAAAACCAAATTCCCCTTTGCCTCTGGTCTTTTTCAATTCCTACAAAAATTCAATGGTTAATTCTCAAAACTTGCATTAGTCCTGATATAGTCTCTCTTTCAACTCAAAACTCCAGCTCTCTCAGTTGAGACCTTTCAGTCTATTAATTAAGCAGTTGAAATAGAGGCCAGGTCAGGGCTATATAAGGACTTAAGGATATTCCAATCCATTGTTACACCATTCATTGATTATCAGAAAGGCATTGAGTTAACAAAAAAATCACTATTTTCATTTAGTAATAATATGATCAATACATCCATGCTCTACATGTATGAAATAAAAATTACAACAAAAGTTGCTGTATAATTATTAATTTGTTTAGGCAGCACGAGGACAAGTTGGACCACAGGTACTGGATGGAGATGCCCTTAAGTCAAGGATCCTGAATCATCCAGGCCCATTTGTCACCATCCGCAATCTAACCCGCTCAGTACCGTGCAGCCAGAGGCCTGACTCAACTAAAGTGTTCAGTGAAATGAAAGAGATGGAGAAAGCCAAAGTAGGAGTTGTGGTGGAGGTCTCACAAATGAAGGTCTTCCTTAAGAGAAAGAGAGAAGATCTTGAACATGACAGGAATGATGTGTTCTCCACCTATATTACAGCTGATTTGTATCAGCAGGCTTTTGAGACCAAAGACCCAAACCTTACAGCTGCCAACTTCCAAAAACTTTTAGAGCTGCACCCTAACACAGAGGAGTTGCAACAAATGTTTGCAACTATATAACTATATAAGAATAAGATATGCTTACAATGCTATATATGAGCCACCTGACTTCCTCAATCTCCAGTTTTTATGAGGTAATTTGTTGCTATATATATATATATATATATATATATATATATATATATATATATATATATATATATGAGGACATATGTATACAATGTAACTAATGCACATATCACTGGCTTTCCACAGGGCTACCGAGGGGTCCCGGCGGGGGGGTGACTCCCATATAAAAGGGGTAGGGATGCTCGTCGGACATTTTCGATTTGACCCCTAAGAGGTACTAAAATGGGCGTGGCTCAAGCTTATTTTGACCCCTAAAAGATAATAAAAATGTAAATCGATAACAGCTTTTTTGTTCAATTGACACCCGACCCCTAAAAGGTACCGCTTTACATAGAAATGTCTGTGTTTGATGGTGGATACCCTAAGTGGTACCAAACTCCTGATTTTGACTCCTAAAAGGTACGACGAGCATCCATGTACCCCTCACATAAGGGAGTCCCCCCCGGGCGAGGGGTACACCCCCGGGCAGACCAGGGGGATATGTTGGGGAGTACAATTAGGGGATAGAATGCATTTTTTTTGCTAAGGTATGGGCAAGGGATAATTCTATACTTTGTTTGAAGTTCCAAGTTAGGGGAGGGGGAATTCATAACTTGATTGTATATGATCTCATATGAGGAGGATTTTCTGTTAAGGAAAATGTAACCCAGAGGACTTTCACTCGACATACAATTTCCCCACCCTGGGGAAAATTATCAAGTTTGCTCCACCTTTTCTTACAATATATTCCCCTGGCCATTCTGGGATCTAATGACCTCTGGCCTGGGGAAGCTGGTGATATATGTGCATAATACATCTTACATATGGAAAGCATATGGCCTAGCTAATGGTTAACTTGATTTTTTATTTTTTTTGTATATTTTTTCACACTTTTGCTATTTATATATTTATTGCTCACGTATGTGTGGATGTAAATTATAGTTTGCAATATATATGAGGCATGTTAAGTTTCATCAGGTTACTAGACAGTACAAATTCCATGTCTGTGCTATTCAAAATACTAGACTTGAGCGAGTTGGTTACATTAATTGACCTGTGCATGAGATATATTGACTTATATTTGAGTGACCAGGTTATAATGTTTAAAGGATTGCTCTTTTCATCAATTAACAGTAATCTCCATTGTGTGCACAGGTTTAACATGGGAAAACAAATCGTGCACAACAAATTAAAGCAAAATAATAATAATCCTGCAAAGCTTCATATTCAGCCATTCCAAGACAAATTTGGGAAGTAGGCTTATTTGGGCTGTCAGAGAAGGCTAGAATCCTGACATTTATGGATGTTCATGCAATGGTTTATGCCATATTTTAAGGAAAGAGCCAACCAGAGTTACAGAGGAATAGGTTTAATGAGCAGCATTTAAAACAAAATGTGTCTATATATCTATGGTGATTATTTCCATAAAATCACCGTTCTCCCTCAAGTATATACGTAGGGGATGCAGTGTTTGAAGTCATGTAAAGTTACTCTAAAGAATGCATTCAATGTGCTAATTATTCAGTTCCACCCCATATGTGTAGCCCTTTGGCCATAATACTCATGCAGTCTCACTGATTCTAACAACCAGAAATGATATTTCATTTATTGCATGCCAGGCCAGTTGCATTAATTTAAAAACAGTGTTGTTTTCTTAATTCAGATACAAACTACAGAAATGATAACAACATAATAAACATCTATAATAATTTTTCTGGGACTTTGAATATAGTAAAAGCCCAGTATTAATAGATAATGTTTGGGTTCATGAATAAATTCTAGACAGAGTTAACTTAACAGCGGTGAACAGCTGGCGTATAATTAATTACAGCATGGATTAATTGAGCATATGACTGAGGCTATAACCGAATATGTGGTGGGTCCGGAAATAATGTCACTCACACTCACAATTAACAATCATCATTTCAAGGATGATGATTGACACAATTAAGTTCACTGGAAAAAAATCCTGCAACCAAATGTGGAGGAACAAATTCTTACACAGATTTTATCCAGGAAAAATTTTTTTTGCACAAACTTGTTCTTTCTCTCTTTTCTTTTATTGTACTGGACTTATAATTACTTGATTACATTACCAAATCGCCAACAACTGATTGACAAATTCCTTACATTATTTCTTGCAATTGTTAATAGTTTAACTTCCACAATGTTGTGTTATTTATAGGAATATAGAGCAGATTTCGTATGACTGAGTGCAGGGCAAACTACGGCACTCAGACTACAGCACGATTACTGTACGGCATGCTGTGACATTGAAATGGACTCCCATTGTTTTTGTCCTGCTGATCCAATCAAATAACAAAGTTACAGTACAGCACGGTTACAGTGCTCTATATATAAATCTTATGTAATTAATTTTATATAAGTTACTTGATCATGCAGCTAGATTAGCTCTGATATTCTGATTAACTTTTTCCATCATAATGCTAGCTAGCTAGTTTATTAATATTGCATGTACGTACACGTAATTAAATTCAGCTTTTGGTATAATAAAGTCGAGTTGTTGTTCCTAACTCTTTATACTAATTGTCAATTGTAGTCAAATAGATATCTTAATTATGCTTATCGTGCAATTAAATATGTTTGAATGTATAATTAATGTACGTAATGGCCACATATGTCCTAGATGCATTCATTCGGACATTTATTTGCGAGAGTCGACTTACCACTAATTTGTGTGAAATCGCGTAATGAATATAATTTATTAGTGACCGTCACATAATCAGTAAAAAGCACAATTTGAATAGGGCAAAACTCTATTTACTATATTATAAAGTACTAATATTTCATGAATATCTAAATGTGTGCATTATAACTTACCAGTTTAACACCTTTCAAAACAACAGATGCATGCTACAAATCTATGACACCATCTGGATTTTAGGTGCGTCGATCGTCAAGTGGATTAATTTGCTCACTACACTTGTCGGGAATATTAAAGTGGCATGGACGTACGTACGTACTGTCAGTTTTTGTCCAGCTAATAATAATATACCCAAATGGACTACCGCAAAAAAATACCTTTCTGGGCAAGTAACTGCTGTAAGGAGCTTGTATCATACCGTCTTTGTGCTGTAGCTTGTATAATATTCACGATTTGCCATCATTGTAACTCGTATAATACCGGTATCATGATATGCCATAATATGCCATGTCGTTTCGCAATTCCACAGCCATTTTGTAAAGCCACAGGCATCCCAAACTCTACTGTTGTATTTCGGGTTACCTGTGGTCATTTATACCGCTTTAGGCGCGATCCGAGAAATACATAAACAGAGTAAAGGTACCACTCATTCAACTACATAAAGTATTGCTCATTGATGTTGGACTACCTGTGCTGTCCTAGTGTCCTAGTGTCCTAGCTGTCCTAGAGGTATAAACATTGATGTTGGACTACTAAACATTGATGTTGGACTACCTGTGATATCCTAGAGAAATAAACGCTGATGTTGGACTACCTGTGCTGTCCTAGTGTCCTAGCTGTCCTAGCTGTCCTTGAGGTATAAACATTGATGTTGGACTACCTATGCTGTCCTAGTGTCCTAGTGTCCTAGCTGTCCTCGAGGTATAAACATTGATGTTGGACTACCTATGCTGTCCTAGTGTCCTAGTGTCCTAGTGTCCTAGTGTCCTAGCTGTCCTAGAGGTATAAACATTGATGTTGGACTACCTGTGATATCCTAGATAAATAAACATTGATGTTGGACTACCTGTGCTGTCCTAGTGTCCTAGCTGTCCTAGCTGTCCTTGAGGTATAAACATTGATGTTGGACTACCTGTGATATCCTAGAGAAATAAACGCTGATGTTGGACTACCTGTGCTGTCCTAGTGTCCTAGTGTCCTAGTGTCCTAGCTGTCCTAGAGGTATAAACATTGATGTTGGACTACCTGTGATATCCTAGAGAAATAAACGCTGATGTTGGACTACCTGTGCTGTCCTAGTGTCCTAGTGTCCTAGTGTCCTAGTGTCCTAGCTGTCCTAGAGGTATAAACATTGATGTTGGACTACCTGTGATATCCTAGAGAAATAAACGCTGATGTTGGACTACCTGTGCTGTCCTAGTGTCCTAGTGTCCTAGTGTCCTAGCTGTCCTAGAGGTATAAACATTGATGTTGGACTACCTGTGATATCCTAGAGAAATAAACGCTGATGTTGGACTACCTGTGCTGTCCTAGTGTCCTAGTGTCCTAGTGTCCTAGTGTCCTAGCTGTCCTAGAGGTATAAACATTGATGTTGGACTACCTGTGATATCCTAGAGAAATAAACGCTGATGTTGGACTACCTGCCCTTGAGCAATAAACATTGGACTACCTGTGTGCTGTCCTCAGAGTCTTTGACAAAGAGGAATATTGATTTAGGAAATGTTGGAAAAATTCGGGTTTCTTACATCGAGAAAGAACCTACTTTTGTTATTACAACCTGACACGTGACCCCGAGTATTTGAATCAAGCCGCTTTCCCGCCAAAATTATTTTCAAGCCCGTGGGTAAATAATTATAGAGACCTGTGTAATAACACACTGGCAGCCCAAGCTTTGATTAAGGGTGCGTTACGTTCGATTGACCGTATAGATGGAAGCTACAAACGCTTGCTGATATATGATATTCACGATACATTTATTATTCCAGTGGCTAAAAAATTCCCAGTAAACGTGATTTGTAGTGATCATTCTAGGTATTCTTCAGTTCCGGAACGCACCCTAACCGTTCGAGTGAAAATATATTTCCCAAACTGCTCAGTGCAAGGCTAGACGTTTGGAGGCAATAGCTAGCAAATAACTAAAACAATTTACCTAATAAGAAATAGCTGGCGATGCGCTCAGCTGATCTCTTACATTGTCTTGTTTATTTTTATATTTTTAATAAATAAAAAAAATATATAAAAAAAAAAAAAGATAAATAGTTTAGCCAATATTTTCATTGTCACACTTGATTGATAACTGACCAAAATAAACTATGATAAAATATTTATAGTGGACGAGTTTCGCTCATAAGAGATGCACTCGCATATATGTAATGGTAATTAATTAGTGCATGTGTAGTTGAATTGCACGCGCATATGTAACGGTAATTTAATGCGTGCGTGCAGACGTAAATACAAAAATACATTCTGCATGTGCACATGAGTTGCACGCGCATATGTAACGAAAAGAGTGACGGCATACAACAGAACATGACGCGTATGCGTACACGTGGAGACGTAAGGGACCGGACATTATTTAGCGGTGGAGCACACTTACTATGGCTTATTTATAGGCTTACCCAAGGGGGAGGGGGGGGGGGGTGTGATATTTTTTTTAGACCAGCCGAGTCACAATGCAGAAAGACCATAGATGCCTCCTTTCCGTTATGACTAAATTCTATGTGTGGACAACAAAGTTAGAAGCAGGGATAGTAGAGGACTACGAAGAGTTGCAATTAATTGTCGCAGGTAAACCAGGAGGTCGATGCCTGAAACGATACGGAACCGAAGAAGAAGCTAAGATCGGGTTAGAACGAAGGCTCATTGAAATCGAAAAAGAACTCGAGAAGAACAAAGAAAAAGAAACCGAGACAAGCAAAGAAAAAGAGAACCACGAGAACAGCAATGCCGAAATACCTAGACAAGCTGATAAAGCTACAAGCAGTGGCGAGCAGCAAACTTGCTCCGAATTTGGACATGATGACCGTTACCAAGAATTTGAATCTTTTATAGAAACACAACGCGATTTCAACAAGAAGATTGAGCAACAAATAACCTCAAATGTGATAGAAATAGGGGAACAGTTTATTGAGCTCAAAGACCTGGAACAGAAATTAAAGATCCACGTAAAAGACATAAAAATATCATGCAATAACAAAATTGAAGAGATCAAAGTCGATATCAATAATGAACTTCAAAAATTAGCAAAACAGATATCTAATCTAAGTTCGAAGCTCTTAAATGAACTGAAAAACCTAAAAAGTAAAGCCACGATTACAGAAGATTCTGTCAAAGAAATGGGAGAAAAATTAGATGCAATTAAAGATCAAGTAGCATCAGGATTAAGTTCGATCACCACCCAAGTGCACCAAGTAGAAGCCGCGGAGCAGGAGGGCGCGCGAACAAGAACCGAGATAGAACACGCAGTCCCCGAACCTTCTTCATCGGTTCTAGAGGATCGTTTTACCTGTAATATATCCACCGCTAACAGATATATAACTCTAGATGAAGCGCATTGCTCACCAATAAATCACATAGAGGAATCGACACCGATAAATGTTGCCGACGAATCGGTACAGACGTATACTGTCCCGGCATCATCGACTCCTCCAGCCCACAGCGAAACTCCGAGGAACACAAGCAACCAGAGACGGAGCGCTGCGAACAATCGAAGACAGACTGATGCTGCTTATCCAAATAGTCTTGGTTCAATACTGATGCTCAGTGATTCGATATTTAGAGGCATCCATCAAAGAAAATTCGCACCGCAACGTTTCGTCAACAAACAGTACATCCCAGGCGGTACAGGTGACATGATAGAACACATCGAGAATATGGAAGACAGAAACGAATATGAATATGTTATACTACACAGCGGTACCAACGACGTGGGCCGAATATCCGTCGAAGATATATCTGCAAATATTGAAATCTGTGGCTCAATAATTAAACAGAAATGGCCATATGCTAAACTGGCAATATCAGGAATAACATATGTCCCAAGAGGGGACCGCAAGAACGTAACCATTGATGATGTAAATAAACGTCTCAGAAGTGTTTGCACGGGACTCGATGCCATCTTTGTAAATAATCAGCGCGTCACCTGTGATCAATATGGAAATATCGATGAAAACGTGTTTTTTGATGATGTTCATCTGAATAATAGAATTGGCACAAAAAAGCTTGTTGCCAACCTAAAATACAGCTTGGGGCTGAGTAATAACCGTGGAGAATACGTTACGCGCCGAACAAGTCTTACAACACGTCCCGCTACCAACTACCATCAGCAGCCATTACAAGCCTTAAATACCCTGGCTGAATTTCTCAGAGCGGATCCTAGGTCTTTCCCCAACACGAGATGGTAGTAAGTGCCGATGTCAGAACCTCTACGTATAGGCTGTTGGAACATTAATGGTTACAATAGCAGAGTACTTGGAAATAAATTAAAGTCTGATGACTTTGTGAGTATAATCAGTAAACATGACATATTTGGTGTAGTAGAAACACATGCAGAAAACAATTCGGACCTAACTGTAAATAAATTTAAGCATTTTGTAAAATGTCGTGACAAAAAAGGAAAAAGAAATTCGGGGGGCTTATCAATCTATATTAATCATAGAATCTCTGAAGGGGTCTCTTACATACCCACAAATAACAAGAATAGCATATGGTGTAAGCTCGATAAAAAGTACTTTAATCTACATAGAGATGTTTATTTGGGAACTGTATACTTAAGTCCATCGAACTATGAAAGAAAGAACAATGAAGATATGATTGGAGAATTGGAATGCGAAATGCTTAATTTTTCAATCAAGGGTGATATTATCGTCCAAGGTGACTTCAATGCACGAACCGGGGACATGCAAGAATTCATTTTGGACGATAATAACGCATTCATAGACCTTCCGGATGATTATGAGGTAGACGCTCAATATAAAAGAAATTCGCAAGATTTTGAGACAATCGATGCTAGAGGCAGAAATCTAATAGATACTTGCACAGCTCTAAACCTACGAATCTTAAATGGGAGAGTTATTGGTGACCTAGAAGGTAAAAAGACCTGTTTTCATTATAATGGCAGCAGTGTTGTAGACTATGTTATTGGGAACAACAACATTCTAAAAGATTTATGGTACTTAATTGTCAACCCTTTGAAACCTCACTTGTCGGACCATTGTCACCTTTCATACGCTATGAAAATTAAGTTTGCACCGAATGTCTCTGAAAAACCGGACGATGATATCACGCTGACTAAGTCCAAAAGGTTGTTATGGGACGAAAAAACAAAGGACAAGCTAAACGAACTCCTAGGATCAACTGAAACACAAAATAAATTAAGTGCAGCTTTAAACAATTGTAATATAGACACAATGACAGAATTATTTACCGGTGTCCCAGGGATTTCGCCCCCCCGTAATCTCACCCCCCCGGGGGGCGAGATCACTAGGGATTTCGCCCCCCCGGGGGTGAGATCCCTAGTGATCTCGCCCCCCTCACTGGTCCCCCCTCAGGGATTTCGCCCCCCCCCCCTCTCCTAACGATTTGCTGAGTAAACATGAACTTTAATATATGTCACTGTTAAGACTGTTGCAACACTTGATTACTTAATCAATAAAACCGTCTATAAAACAAACTTACGATTGATCGATCGCGGTCCTCTTCACTGCGAACCATTGGGAAACAGACTAAAGTGAACTCTTGAAATACGATTGTTGACTATATTACAGCGCTTGAAAAACGTAATAATCACGCCGCTTCATTAAAAGCAAAGCTAGCGCTGTTGACATTCTTTGCCTTTGGAGTCTTCTTTTCGCTTTCTATACTAAAGAGAAGCAATGGTATTCGTCTTATTAGAACAAATCTATTTGTTATCCTGGGCCTGACTCGTTTATTTTTCACAAAGCTCACAGTCTAATTGCAGAATTAAAAGAGCAACTAACCCAACTGTTTAAATAGCAAACAAATCATATTAATAGTTCTACCTCAGTTTTTAGTGACCCCGCAATGTTTCCTATAGTCACTCATTCGTAAACCCACGCGGCATCAGTTATTAGTTGCTTTCTATACTAAAGAGGCATTTCTAGCGATTTTGGGATATTCGACTTATTAGAACAAATCTGTAGAGCAAGCCACAAATGTTGTCGTTCTTCTGTTACACTACCAAACCATTAAAGTCCCGCAAGGCTAGAGTGATTGAGAGAGCACACAAAAGCGTCGCCATCGAGAATTACTGCAATTGCAAGTTACCAGAAGCGTTCGGCGACATGGTGGAGTACAGTCTGTGTGGTGACTGGTTTCACCAGAAGTGTGTTGGTCGCCAATTTGATACAAGCGTTGAGTGGCTCTGTAGTTCGTGCGCACGCCGATCATCGAAGAGGCTTCGTCGAGAATAGAGCTTGCCACATTTAAATAACTGTGTATATATCACTTTAATTGTTTAAATAAAATTGTTATATGAGCAGTTTGCTTGTTTCTATTTGGTTGTTTGTTTCAACATGCACGGATAAAGTTGAAATGCGTCCAATTCTTATTTCAAAATATCAAGTCTTCACCAAAAGAATTACGATCGAAGATAAACGTTTATGAAATGTATCTAAGACTTGATATCCAACGAGTGAATACAGCGAACGAGTACGAGTATGACATCAATTGGATCACGAAAGCTGTTTTTAGCTAAAGCAACGTCGAACGAGCTTGCTTTTAGTACGAGAGAATTGGAGGGGGGGGGGGAAATCCCCAGCTTAGTCTGTTTACACTGGGGGGGCGAGATCCCTAAGGGGGGGTGAAATCCCTAGTGATCTCGCCCCCCGGGGGGGTGAAATCCCTAGTGATCTCGCCCCCCCGGGGGAGGGGGAGGGCGAGATCCCTGGGGGGGCGAAATCCCTACGACACCGGAACCTTATCTGACGTATGCAAAGAAGCTGGCTTGCGCTACCAAAACACCTCATTTAACAACAAAACACCGAAACAAAATAAACTATGGTTTGACGAAGAATGTGAGTTTGAGAAAGAAAACTTAAAATCTCTCGGGAAACAAATTTCGCGCGACCCGGGTAATGCACAACTAAGGTCACTCTTGCACTGCAATAAGAAAGTTTTTAGAAAATTATGCAGACACAAAAAAAACTTATTCTTCAGTAAAAACTTAGCTGATGTTGATTTTAAGAATTCAAAGCAGGTATGGAAAAAACTCCGCAAGCTTTTCAACTTCACTAAGAAGAGTAATAAACAACAAATTGATGTAGATAAAGCACGGGAATTTCACGAGTACTTCAAACAACAGAATTCTATTAGTGATAGTGGAAACACATTAGAAACACTACACACTGAGGAAGCGGGACCACTAGATTTTCCGATTTCTGTGCAAGAGATAGCCACAGTCATAAGTCAATTAAAAGGTAACAAGGCTCCAGGGGCAGATAATGTATTGAATGAAATTTTAAAGACTGGCAAAGATGCTTTAATGAGGCCCTTACACATTCTGTTCAATAGAATCTTAAGTACGGGGCATTATCCATCCCTATGGAGTCTCGGCCAAATCGTGCCAGTCCATAAAAAAGATGACCCCTCTAAAGTAGAAAATTACAGAGGGATTACACTTTTATCGTCATTAGGTAAAGTATTCACGTCCATAATGAACACTAGACTCTATAATTACCTAGTAGAAAAAGGAATATTGAAACCGGAACAATGTGGGTTTAGAAAAAAACACGGTACCACCGATAGCATTTTCATTCTGAAAACCCTTATCGATAAATACGTAAAAACCAAACCAAAGAAGGTGAACAACTTGCTTTTTTCTTGTTTTGTAGATTTCAGAAAAGCATTTGATTGCATACCAAGACACAAATTGTTTGAGAAGCTCAGTAAAGCAGGAATAAACGGCAAATTTCTTGCGGTCTTGACATCCATGTATTCAAATGATAAATCATCCGTTAAAATAGACCAATCAACAACTCCGGCCTTCGCTTGCCATGCCGGAGTAAAACAAGGCTGTATGCTTTCTCCCACCCTATTTAATTTCTACCTAAATGACTTGCCTGACACGCTTAACCAAACAAACGTTAATGATATACAACTAAATGAGAGGCCATTCAGTTGTTTATTATACGCAGATGACCTAGTTATATTTTCTAAGTCTGCAAAAGGACTGCAAAGCTACCTTGAGAAACTAGAGGAATTTTGCGAAACATCAGATCTCCATGTAAATCTTGACAAAACAAAAGTAATGATATTCAACAACTGTGGGAAAACTATGAACAATTACGCTTTTCAATATGGAGGTCATAAACTAACAAATGTTAAGTCATATAAATACTTAGGCATTCAATTAAGTGCCTACGGAAATTTTGCTCTCGCTAAACAAGAGCTAAAAAAGGTAGCGCTAAAAGCATTGTATAAATTAAGGAAAGAAATGGGTGACCATTTTAGAGAAAATATTAATCTGACCATAAAATTATTTGATGCGCTAATAACCCCTATTTTACTTTACGGTAGCGAAGTATGGGGGGTGGATTGTAAAGAAAAACTAGACAAAGACCCAATTGAGTCAGTCCAAACTAAATTTTGCAAATGGCTCTTAGGCGTTAGCAAGTTGTGTAGCAACAATGCATGTAGAGCAGAGCTAGGGAGATTTCCTGTACGTTACCAAGCAAAATGTAGAAACATCAATTTCTGGCTGAAACTGAATGACCCTGAACAAATCAAGTTATCCTGTACAATATATAACGATATAAAAAATAAGGAAAGCAAAGAATTTTGGCACCAAAAAGTAAAAGCCCTGCTGTATCATATAGGGCTAGGGGAAATATGGACAAACGTACAAACATCAGTTCCTGATCGCAAAACCACTTTGAGTATTATAAGCCAGAGACTAAAGGACATAGAGTACCAAACTTGGCTTAGTGACATAAATAACGATAAAAGAAAAGATCCCCGCCAAAGCAATAAATTAAGGACTTTACGCAGATTCAAGTCCAATTATAATTGTGAAGACTACCTCATACAGGTCACCAATACCAATCACAGAATAGCATTGACAAAGCTGAGGCTAAGTAATCACAAATTGGCAATTGAAACTGGGCGTTACTCGAAACCTTACAAAATACCCGAAGAAAGAATTTGCCCCATTTGTACAAATGGCGTCGAAGATGAAGAACATTTTTTAATAAAATGCCCAGCATACCGCAATATAAGGAAAAACCTTTTCGATTATTTGGAGGATCAAATGAAAATCAAAATAAACAGAATGACGCCTAATGAGGTATTTTTACTAATCATAAACCCCCCAAACAAGGATAGAGCTGTGCAAAAACAAATTGCCAAATTTATCTATGAATGCGTAAAAGAAAGAAAGAAAAGGACAACTTCATAACATTCTATGACTAACTTTTATTTATTGATATAACTTGTCTTTTATGTAAATTTATTTGGGCTACTGCCAATGTACACATTAGTATAAGGCTCCAAATAAAATCATCTGTCTGTCTGTCATCTGTCTGTCTGTCTGTCTGTCTGCAGATCTAGTAGTCCCCGCCCCCCCCCCCCCCCCCCCCGCCCCCCCCCCTCTATCGCTAAATAATGTCTGGTCCCCAACGGAAATTAAAGTTGGAAATTGAATATTTTACCAAGAGCCCATAACCAAGTGCGCCCATATATCTTATATAGATACTACGGCGTTTTCACAAGTTGGGCTATTTTAAAATTATTTTTGCCGCCAATTAGTGGGTTACATCCGTGGCGGAACAAAAGATGCCTCATTAGCTTCTTTTGTCATACCAACGACACGTCTGCTACGCTTTTGTGATTTTATTCCCTTAGGATTGATTGCAACCTAATAATAGCGGTAAACCGTTCTAAAAAAAACTTGTGAAAATGCCGTAGCATAGAGGTAGTATGGGAGATTCTCGCTCTTGGTTATGGGCTCTTGATTTTACGCATTACAGCAAACAAATTACACTGATTATTGAGATAATTTATAAATCACAAATTCCCATAAACGGAAGTTTGAACACAGGTAACCCAAGCTCTGTAAGTGGCTTTATTTACTAACATTTGTTTTGATTATTTTAGTCACTAATATTGAATAAAAAGCGACAATACTTACAGCATGTGTTTATTTGTCCATGGGCTGTGTCTAGTGCGGTCGGGCGGTCAGTTTGTGTAAAATGTAACTCTGTCCGTAGCCCTCATTTCGGGTTTGGTTACGCATGATTGTGCATGTTGGTATTGGCTAATAATAGTGCCCGCGGGAATCGCGCGGGTTCTTAGCCGATGCTCGATGCGGAGGACTGGGACCGGTGATGACAGAGAAATCAGCGAGAAGATGATCTAAGATGGCGGGTCCTGCTATGGATGCGGCTTGTCTCACTTACGAAGGAGTTGTCGTTGAACCAGAGAACTTCCTACGGACCAAAGACCCTGCGTGGATTCTCGGCAAACGTTACAACACTGCAGAAGGTGAATCGACGTCTGTTTTCATTTAATACACGAGTTTTAAACGACCCCAAACATTTGGAAACTGTGCTGAATTGTTTTGATATGATTTTTCTACGCTCACTTTTATATATCCAGCTATTTAACTTCAATCAATTCGAAGCTTCCCTTTTAAATTTGGATAGCTAAAGGGTTAATGAGGATATTCTTTTGGAAATGGTGGTTGTATATGCTTGAGCTAGTCAAGAGTTCTATAAATGCTGGACAATCACATTTTACAAAATACAGGGAAGTAAACTGTAAAGCTTCTTAATTTCTCGACATTTTATAGATGTTGCATTCACGTTTGATATGGTTGCACTTTAAAATCCGTTAAAAGATTGAGTAGTTCATAAAGGAAGAGAGAAATTCATTAACAGCCTCTTAAATCTCAGATTCTCTTAACAGCTGGGATATACATGTACATGTATTGATTACAGCATGCAGCATATATTTAGTGAAGCAATACATGTACGTAAAAACAATAACCTTATTCTTCTCGATATTCACTTTTAATTTATCTCTTTTATTAACAATAATCGGCTAGACTATAGAATACCCCACCACTCATAAGTGACTTCGGTGTAGCCATCTACATCAACGCGTAGATAGCCACCAACATCTTGTTCTAAACAGAGTACAATATATTATGGTTAGCCTGTGCTATATCAAGGCGTAGATGGTTTGACGCATAGCCTGCCACACAGTAGCTTCGTTCTACTTAGACTTGAACTGTTGAACTTCTATGGTTTTCCTGTGGTAGATCGAGGCGTAGACGTGTATCCAAAATTCTAGGTGGGTACCTTCGTGCGGTGGGGTATTCTGTAGTCGCTCCCAATAATCTATACTATATTTCTTTAATTTGATTTATCAGATTCCCTGTATTGGAATCAGTATAAATAAGTTTACATTATTATAATACAAGCTAAGAAATTGGCTGAGAGCAGTGGTTTGTAATACCTACAAGTAGGAATTACAAACCTATGCTGTATATGGTAGCTTTTGCCATATTTGAAAACACGCAACCAGTGCTGTCTTGAAAAGAAAAATGGTGGACATATTTACTTGAAAGTGTGATGGGAAAATCTTGGAATAGCAAGCTAAAAACAAGCAGATAAGCAGAACTGACAATGTACAAAAGTGTAGATTTATGTTGTTGAGATACATGTTACCAAATCTTTGTGAAAGAGTCAAGCACAATTTAGTTTTTGGGTACTCGCATAAGCCGAAGTTTGACCAGAAAATACTGAAACACTTGTTAACTTGATGAAGAACTTCAAAAAATACAAGGAAATGGACCACATAAATGTCTAAGTTTTTTATTCTTTCCGATATTTTTTTATAGTTATGCCTCTTCTGTCTGAGCAGGAGTATTGAGTTCCTTGGTTTTTGATGGAGTGCGATCGAGTAGTGAGGGGATTGCCCCAGAAAATACAAGTGTATCTTAGCTCGTATTATAAACATTTAATAGCATGGTTTGTACAATAACTGTACGTGAAATTTGATGTTCTTAAAACAAATATAAGCCTGAGAACACGGTTTGAGGGCTTATATGCTAGTTTTAAGGACATCAAATTTCCAAGGGAAACTATCAGTCAATAGTTCCAGGACAAACACACTCCATTTGCCATTATTGTTCATCAGGAAATGGTCTTCCGCTCTCAGTGGGCACTATACCACGTGATAGTTTGCATCTGCAGACAACAACTATCATGTCACGTAATCGCTCTTAGCCAATGAGTGCACACGAAAAATTTGTGGTGAACTGTAATGGCAGATAGTTGGCGAGAGGCACAGTCCCTGAGTCAACTATCAAAGTCAATTGAAGGGCTGTGTGCAAAAAGGGCATAAGTGACTCTTGATCACAATCTAAATTCTCCTTCCATTTCTTTGTTTTCTAAGGGAGAATTTAGAACATGATCAAGAATCACTTACACCCATTTTGCACACAGCCCTTCAATTGAAACCAAGAGCGAGCAAGTCTAATTGTGTTAGTATAACCAAGCCACCATTCTATCAACTTAGTAATCCAGAAAACAGTAAAAAAAAATAGAAATATGCATTTTCTCAGTGATTTTTGTGTGCTGCTTTTGCACAGTTGATTGATAGACAAATGCCTGGCTAGCCAATCAGATGGCAAATTTCCCAGTTGATCTGTAGCAGCTGGGTGATTGTATTACCTGATAGTTTGCATCCACAAATGATCACTGTTGCATCACATGATTAATATAATCCAAACAGAATCAGAGAAAAATTAGTTGTGAACCATAAATACCTCTTATTAACCAAGTGTGAGGTCCATACCATCAGTTATGGACCGAGTTTGACCCCTTTTTATGGTACAAGTGCGAGGCACATGGGCCATAAAAAGGGGGAGGAATGAGGATCCATTACTTACGGTACGGACCAATGATGTTTATTATATGGTTTCTTCATTTACTTTGAGACCAGAGGTGTGCAGAAGGTCTGTACGGGAAGTTATGGACTGCAAATTGACCAATGAGCTTGCAAAATTACTTAGCTATAATTATAATAATCATATAATAATAACAGATGTTATGCAAAATTACAAAGTAAACATTATTTTCCACTTGTCTCAGGTGATCTGAGCTACCTAAAGATGCACATAAGGTCAAGATTGTGGTTAACATACAGAAAGAACTTTCCTAAAATTGGTAGGTTAACTGATACACATCTTTCATACAAAATGTAGCTAAGTAGTGACAGATCAAATTCCAAATTCTCCTTTGTCTTTGTTTTGTAAGGGAGAATTGAGAACTTGATCTGTCATCACTTAACTCTTTCTTGCACCCATCCCTTCAATTACTCTTCAAAAATATCATTGTATTTTTGAATACAGTACAGCTACATGTAAACTGAACACAACTATTTTTTTCTCGATCATCACTCTTTAAGAAAGAAATTATAATCTTCAAGTGTGGAGACTGACTGGAAGTTGGATGATTAGAAATTTAAGGTCACAGTGTAGAATTATGATACATTCAGATTTCTTGTAAAAAAACAACTACAAAATAATAATATTTTAGAAAAGAAGAGTGGATATGATGTAGGTTGTTTCTCACCCCTCCCCTGAAAATACTTTTTGACAACCCTCCCCTCCCCTCTTCTTCCTCCCCCTTCATCCCCACTGCCTCTCCATTTTTCCTTGCCCCCCCCCCCCCCCGACACCTTACTGTACCACTTACCTTGGCAGTCACCCATCCACTTGCTAACCTTGGCCGGTTGGGCTTAACTTGGCCGAGGAACACCTGGTATATATTAATCCAGTGGATTATCGCACTGACAATGCCACAGAAGCACTTGTTGATTTGAACACATCATTTATTCTCCAAGTGACTAATCATTGAACCCAGTCCCTCTCATTATGTACGCATGCGTACTACTAACAAAATCGAACTTTGAAACATCTTTCGAAAACATAACAAGGACGATATTAAACCTGGACAAAACTGTAACACAGATGAAGTTTGTGTTGACTCTGCGTTCTTTTATGAAAGCTGCAGCAACTCAAGGGAAGTAAGGAAGCTAAATCCAGAAAAATACATTGTTTCTAGACTTTATTACGGCTCCACTCATACTTCGAAACAAACTGTTTCAACCGAACCGACTTAGAGTAATCACTGACCTAAATTGCCTAAAATAATGATGAAAGAAAAGCGCATCAACTCTAACATTGTATCTAGAAGAAGATTTTTACAATGCAAGAGCTAAATAGTATCTCAGTATTAATTAAAAGTAACGAGTGCAGGGGATATAGGTGTAGCTGGCTCGTACTCGTTAGACTCAGCTTTTCCAATGGAATAAAGCACTGATCCACTATGTCAAGAAAAAAACCGGAAGTGGCTCAAAGAAATACTGTATTATATTATCTTGTTCTCTAATCAAAGAATTGCTCACGACAGAGAATGTGAAGACATAAAAATGGATAAGTGATTGAGAACTTATACAGAAATTACTCAAAACGTTACCCAATAACAAGTTACGTTATGTTTTCACTTTGCTGTTTCCATACGGAACAAGCCAGTTAGCATCCCACTCCAAGCAAACTCATTCCTAACACTATTATATTAAAATCGCATTATGGTCCTGCGAAATAATCCAAACCCTAGCCCAACATTTAAGTAACAGTAACCAATTGCTCACTAATTGTGGGTGTTTAGAACAGCAGACGACAATAATTTATAATGCTTCTTCAATGGTCCTCTGAACTAATTAATCCAAAACCTAACCCTACATTTTAAAAAACCTAACCGTCAACAAGAGGTGTTCACTAACAGCTACATGTATAGTCAATAATTTTGGGTGTTTAAAGTGCTTCTAACGGGCAATTCATGTTGCGGACATTACATTCAGAGACCAAAAATCAGATTACAAATGCTTCCCAACTTAATTTGAAATAGCTGTACTGCTTAAATTTATACATAGCACACCTTAGGTGGGCCTCTCTATTTTCAATTAAAAAAAATATAATTCCCTGTCATTACTCTTTTTTAATTAATACATGATCTAAATGTCTGTTGCATACATTACAGCAAAAACAACCACTTATTTGGGTCAACTTTTTAAATTCTTAATTCTGTGAGGTGTGAGGAGTTCCAAGAAAACAAATGGACTTTCTGAACTTGCTAATAACCAGAGTTCCCAACTGTAATGATAAAGTTCAGCAAAGCTCACTGTAGTAGTTTTTATTTGCTTTATTATGTGTTGCGGACATTACATTTTGGGAATGTGCTTAGAATCAGATTGTTTTGTAGTCTGGAGTTAAGGGAAACATTTATACATAATTACATGTAGCACACCTTGGGTGGGCCTCTATTTTCAATAAAAAATAATAATTTCCTCTCATTACCATATTTTAATTAATATCTAAATGTTTGTTGCGGACATTACAGCAAAAAACAACCACAGGTTTTAGTCAACTTTTTAAATTCTTAATTCCTGTGAGTTGTAAGGAGTTCCAAGAAAACAAATGGACTTTCTAAACTTGCTAATAACCAGAGTTCCCAACTATAATGATAAAGTTCAACAAAGCTTACTGTAGTAGTTTGTATTTGCTTTAAATATGCATTGCGGACATTACACAAAAATTCGTTGCGGACATTACATTTTGGGAATGTGCTTAAACAAGGCCCTCACGGAGCGGGTGTGGCCAACATTCACAATATCTCACTTGTATCTGATAGACCAAGATGTCTGCTCTTAACTAAACTAAAGTTTTCATTTTCATCATGTCTCGTGTGGAATAGCCCTAACCCTTCTTGACATTTTTCTACCTATGAACCTTTGAAACGTGTTGAGTACTTTTGCCAAGAAATTTTTGTTTACAAATAATACTCTATGTTCTACGCTTGTTTGAAATGGTGAAAAATTGACCTTTCCTGACCCATGACCGCGTTAGAAAAAGCCTGGGTCGATTACCGGGTGACGTCATCTCATTGATTCGACTTTGCAATAACTTGATTAAATACTTAGCATTTTGTCTAAAATGACTTTTTTCTTTACTAACAACTCACAAACTGTGTATATTTTCTATAAATTGATGTTGTTGTGATAGAAAGGCGCCATGCATTAATTAGGTTGTTTGAAAATAACCTAGGTTGTTTGAAAAACATCCTGAAATTAGAAACAACCTACATTGTACAGATATACTGTATACAGTCAAGATGCAAACTTTATCATGCGTGAAAAGGCATGCTCAGCTCAGCTCAGCTCAGCAATTGCTATTAACAAACAGGAATTGCTGTTTTCTAAAACAGCAATCGGCAAACAGCAATGTCGTTTTTTTTAAGCAATATCGTTTTTGTAAGTAAAACGGCAATTGCTGATTTACAGCAATATCTCACGAGTTTGTACAAAATCAATGTTTTCCGTAATCAAATGCCAAATGGTTATTTTTTTTATGTAGAGGGAGCCGTTATGGGGCCTTCCCAAGACAGGGCCATTGAATAAACCAGGCCCGATTTTATAGCATAAAGAAAGAGAAATTTGACCCTTTACGAAACCCGAGCTCAATTTCAACTCACATATATGACGATCGATCCCGCATATGCGTGCCTGTACTAAGAAACTTCATGCTCTACTTGCTGCTTCACGGCTCGCTTATGACGCATCCTCCATTGCTTCTGCAAACCTTTACTGGAAACCTATTTGCGTTGAACTCCCTGTGGTCATGTGTGGGGTTACTTGTGCTTTCCCAGGTGAAAGAAATCGAGATTTTTCATTGGGTGGGTGGTTGGTGTGGCACATTTTCTGAAAAAATATCTCGGCCAGGAAAGTACCGGGTAACTACACGATGCTCGCTTCGACTTTTGGTGCATGGTTTCGTATGGTTTCTTTGTCTTATTTTCCCCATTCTTGAAAATGCAGTGATGTTTAAAAAAGTCCACAAGTACGATTTATCAATACCCGAGGAAAGTGTGTACTACTTCTGGAGCATTGGCAAAGTCTGATGTCCGAACTATATCAAGTCAACCATGGTCTGTTCTGTCGGCACAGTTGAAGACGAATATGTTCTGTAGACGAGTCGAATGACAACCCATAATTTGTGCTGATCAAACTATCGACTGCGATCGAATATTGCGTTGGCCGTTGGTTGCTTCTCGCTGTATTGGATTGTGCTTTTCTTTGAACAGATATGAAAGCTACAAAACATCAACTATATATAAATATAATCATACCTGAAGAGAAATCACCAACATTCGTCTGAGTATAGACTTATTTAGCTTGTACATTTGTTGCCCATTTCAGATCATGCTCTCCAGAGGATTCAGTACATTTCCTCTTGGGATGCAGAAAAACAAGAAAAAAAGGGAAAAGTCAGGGGACCTGAATTAGGACAACAAATGTACAAGCTAAATTGGTCTATTTTGGAGCCAGCCTTGGTCATCTGAATGCTATACACCACATGGTTAAACTATCAATGTGCATTATATCTGTTGAATTTGATAAAAAAAAATCCTCAAGATCCACATTTATTTCCAGTCATTGATTACCTATTTAACTGAATAGGTTCATCCCCTTGAATAACTTATAAGTCAAGACATTCAAAACAGTTCACATTTATTTAAAGACAGACATTTTTCATCAGGATACACACAGTCCACCACTGTAGCAATAAAGGGTGTGTGTTTTCATTTGTGTCACCACAGGGAGCCCAGTCCTTTCTCGTACAAAAATATATGTCGAACGCACTTTGATAATCTATGATTACTTCTAGTCTTGAAAATATTTGAACTAGCATGAATATGGAAGCCTCAACTTGCGACCCCTGACCAATACGGGACTCGCTTTAAAGTTTGCTGCTAAGCGCAAATCATAACAGTAAATAAACTTTAGCTTCTGTAGTTTCACATTTTCGGTAGATCCTGGCGTAGTTAAAAGTTTCGGCTGAAATTATTGCAACTGTTTGAGGTCCTGGGATGTTTTCGAAAATTAAAATCCCAAGTTCTCAGAGTGTGAATTTTCATGTGCAATCAGTCAGGCATGAACGTGACAGTCTGACTTTGACGAGTCTGTCAAATCGTTGAAACTTTCTGGGAGTGTGAACACAGTTTGGAAGCCAATTCCTAATGAAAAACATGCAAAACACTTCTAAACTCTTACCAGAAAACTTCTACTGGGAATGTGGTATTCCTGTTGAATGCAAATTGCACTTTAACACATTGAAAGTTTTCAAAAATATTGAAGGTCAAAATTAGCATATTACAACAATAGCTAAACGCACGTGCAAGTCAAAAACACGGATCAAACTTCAAGTATCTGCAAAACCGGGGAAACTGGCAAACCAAATACATGTAGGCAATTAATAAACACTGCCACAAACAAAATCAAATTGATAAATTAAAGACGTCTCTATGTCTTTGGAAGTATTTTTTTTTTACCGAAACGCTGTCAAAATAACTTGCCATGTGCAAATTTTATTTTAGCTTCAAGCATTCATTTCTATTCGCATCTCGAAGTTCTTTCATTGCATTGGTCTCGTAACTTTTTGCATTGTTTAACTTCAAGCCGTTGAGCCGAAAAGTGGGGCATCAACTTCTTAAACGATTTGTGCGTTTTTGCAGTTGAGCATAAAAAAAGTGGGTTATCAACTTGTTGCAGGTTCTTTCAATATTCAAGATAGCGAACCAGGTAACTAAATAATTATGAATCAGTTTTTTTTTACAATTAAATCAGCAATTGCTGTGCCAATATATCATTTGAAAAAAGGCTAAAGGCAATATCGTTTTTTTTAGAAACAGCAATATCGTCTTTCAAAAAACAGCAATAACGTTTTGAAAACAGCAATATCGCTGCTCAGCAATATTGGGGCAATAGTGTGAAGAAGTTTGCGTCTTGACATACATACCGTATTTACCCGTGTATAAGCCGCACCCGTAGATAAGCCGCACCCCAAGTTTTGAAGCTTGAATTTAGGAAAAAAACTTTTTTTGAAAAATACAAAAAATAATTAGAAAATCTTTTGTCCGAGTTGTACTTGATGCCAAACTTCTTCAAAAAAAGAATAATCTTTTGTTGGAGTTCATAAAGACTTGTACTTGAAGCAAAACTTCATCAGATTGTCATAAATAAATAATCACAACTTTAATTCGATCGAATATGGTTCAACTTGCCTTGTCATTTCTTGTGTATATTTTAACCTGCAGTCTTTAAATCACTCCAGAATTCTTCCGCATTTATTCCCCAATTAACTAACAACAATTCCAAGGAACCGCTTTCCTTTAATCGCTAGAGCAAGAAAGGTTAATTTCAGGTGAAACAATACTTGCACGAGTAGATCAGGTCCGCCATCTTGGGATTTTCATTAACTAGTGCCAATCTCCCACATGTAAAATTGTGAAGAATGCCTGGTTGTTTAGATGCATGCTTTGACAAGCGCTGCGAATCACGTTTAAATATTCACGAAATTCTAATATATTAGGTCTAAGGTAGGTCTTAGAAGAGTTTTTGCTTTAATTCTTTCAAATTGCGTTTTTTTTTTTTCAATGATTATGCTTAAATTGCTATATTACACGATCTTTCTCTGTTATTTGTTTTACCTTTTCTTCTTCTTTCAGATGAAAACAAATGGTAATTTATGCAAAGTTTTGATACCTTTTCTAGGTGTTCCCGTAGATAAGCCGCACCCCCGATTTTGAATGAAAATTTTGGGTGAAAAGGTGCGGCTTATACACGGGTAAATACGGTATTATTGTAGTTTAATCCTGCTACAGTTCTGCTCAAAAGTACATGTAATGCAAGTGAAATTCGACTAATTCCATTCTTTGTTTTACATTTGAAAGTTCAAAGAAATTTCAAGCCAAGTAAATTGAAGTTTCAACAAAATTTCGATTAGCCTTTCAAACTTTCGAAAATTCAAAATGATTTAAAAAAATCCTAATTCGAAATTTGCTGTGGTTATGTGTAAAGTACTTGTATCTTAAGTTGAAAGACGAGTGTTGCGTCTATGAGTTATAGAGGTTTCTATTTCCCATATGCTAATGATGTGACGTAAATTTGACGTGAATTTACTTTCATTTCTTTTTCCTTGTGAATGAAACCTTTTACTGATTTTGACAAAATATTTGGTAGAATCACTGAATGTCAGATGTAACCTTCAAATATAACATAGATGTTTACAAAGGTCATTTATTTCTACAAGTATGTTTTTGTATAATAAATGAAGACCGAATTTACGTCACCGGCTTGAATATATTATAAATATAAACCTCTATAACTCATGGATGCAACACGCAAATACTTCATACTTCATACTTCATACTTTATTTATCTTTCCTTAAAAAGGCTTTTCAAAGACAAAATACAAATACAATACAACTACAGTGTACATGATAATTTGAATTACATCTATTAATTTAACCTATTTTGAGTTTGATATAATTTGCTCTTCAGCTTTCGCTTGAAACTTAAAACGTCTTTACTTAATTTCAGTTCATTATCTAGTGAGTTCCATATTTTTACTGTTCTGTAATAAAAACTTCTCTGACCACTCGCAGATTTGAATAAGGGGATTTGTAATAATTGCGAGTTTCGAGTTTCACGACCACTAATATTGAAGCGCTTCGTGAATTTAGATATTAAATAACCTGGTGCGGAATCAGTCATACATTTGAATGCCAGAGTGGCACTTCTAAAATACACTAGCTTATCTACTGGGAGCCAATTTAGCTCTTTAGTATAGGTGTAATATGGTTATACTTTTTGGCCCCCGCTAACAATACGACAGGCATAGTTTTGACATGATTGTAGCTTACGTGTGTTTCTATACACGAGCAGTAAAGCAACTTACTAAATAC